>OX243826.1:27483276-27578276 GCA_945859605.1 Lumbricus rubellus | reverse complement strand
CTAAGATTGCGTTGGATATACAATATAATAATATGAGCCCTTCCCTCCCTCCCAGATCTCTGCCCCATTTTACTCAGACCCTAGTTCGTCATTTGCTGGAAAATAACATTGGCACTGGCATAGGCGGAAACCTGGGCGGAGACTGGGGGGGGGGACGAACGAGTGTGGCCGAAGGAAAGACCCGAGATTTTTTAGTCATCTGGCCGAAAAGTCAAGAAAAAAATTTTCGCCGCCAAAAAGTTGATGACTTTTTTTTAGTCATCCGGCCAAAAAGTCAAGAGAAATTCATATTTTCACCACCAAAATCTAAAAAATGTCTATTTTCACCGGCCAAACAAATTTTTTGCCTTTTTATAGTCTTCACGCTCAATGATTGGGGGGGGGGAACCAATGCATGGGCCGTCCCCAACACTTTTGGGGAGACCGTCCCCTCCTGTCCCCCTAGGTTTCCGCCCATGGGCACTGGCCTGCCGTTAAAGAAGATTTGACACCATTAGGCCTAACATCAGAGTTATGAGGACAGTCCCACAATAATGTTATTGATCGATAACGCTATGAGTATATATACAAAAGCTACATAATTATATTGCAGGATATTAATCGGTCCATAATCGGAAGAAAAAAATCGACGGTCGAATTAGGAAGCTCTGTTTTAAAATGGAATCCAAGACTCAATTGATGGAAAGGTACTCTTAGCTGAATTTACAATAGCAGTTTTTGATTTGTATACATTTTTAAGTATCGTGTACATAAGTACATTGTGACTGGTGATGGAAAGGGACGAGTGGAGGAGAATATGCGTTTCCCGATGTGCAGACCTGCACGGGAAGGATTAAGTAAGCACTAAGTAAGTGCATACATGTAGGTATGTCTGCTTCCCCGGACTAGATTAAATCCTGCCCATGAGTCCACCTATTGGTCTTCTGCTGTACGCGCCACCACGGTATAGAATCATGGCTACGCCCTTGGTAGCCTATGTCCCTTCAGACACCCAGGCCAGTTTGCAGTCGAAGACTTGTCGGAATTTCAAAAGTTCATTTTCCATCTGTGTGCTGAACTATCCAGGGCAGCCAAGCTTAACCCGGTTGTTTGCGACAAACAAACCCTAATTGAATACGACAGACAGTTCAAACACAGAGTCCTCCTGTCTAAACAGTTTTTATGAGGTTAAGCCTTAAGCGATAACAGACTTTGAAACATAGACTAGTCCCCTATCCCTCTCCCAGGCTCCCTATGGCTTGGATTACATCCGCCTGTTGTCAGAAAAACATGACCGCAGCTGGACTGTCAAGCTTGTCTATTGAGTCACATGCCTCTGTGTCAGAGTCTTCAGACTCCTTCTTGCCAGAACTGGAAACCAAGTTGAGCAAGGTCCACAGAAGCTTTAGACTAATGGAAACAAAACCACATTGTAACTGCATTTTGAACATCTACATGTATTAATAGGTGCCAATTGAGTTCACGATGGTGCTCGGAAAGGCCGCCAACACAGGCATTTGGTATTTAGATTTAGAATAATGCCAGTTACTTACTAATTAGCAGTTAGCCTATAGCAGGGGCGGATACAAAAATTTTCGAAGAGGGAGCCAAAATTTTCGGACTTGGGATAGGTGAAAAATTTCGTCTTTGGTCGCGAAAAAGCTGATGACATTTTTTTGTCGTTTGACCAACTCTGACGAAAAAAGACTGTGAGAAGCGCTTTAGGCCTACAAATGTTATGTTAGATTATATTATTATTAGATTGCGGGGCGCGTTGGTGTATATAGTGGTGGGTTCGGTGCCTTGGAGACGGAGGGTTCCAGTTTCGAATCCACCTCAAGTCGCCGCGTAGGTACCTTGAGCAAATCGTTCACTCGCAATTTGCTCATGTGCACTACGGCGTGAAACTCCGAGTGGAGTTTATATAAAGCGCTTGAAAGGGAGCTACAGCAAATTCGATAAATAATTAATTAATTAAATAAATTAAATTGCATTGATCGATTGATTGATTAATTGATTGATTGATGATTATGATGAGGATGATGATGATGATGATGATGATGATGATGATGATGATGATGATGATGATGATGATGATGATGATGATGATGATGATGATGACGATGACGATGACGATGACGATGACGATGACGATGACGATGACGATGACGACGACGATGACGATGACGATGACGATGACGATGACGATGATTATGATTATGATTATGATTATGATGATGACGACGATGACGAAGATGACGAAGATGACGACGACGATTATGATGACGACGACGACGATGACGACGATGATGATGGTCATGATCATGATACCTGATTCTGCAAAGCGACGACGATGAAGATGACACATGATACTCAACCCAAGGACCCGATGGTCGTCAAAATGATACGATTAGACCCTATCAGTTTCAGTCACTCCGATCTACGCATGCGTCATGCCGTTGTAAATCATTGCAAGTCGGCTGGTATAATTGAGGTTAATATTTTGTCGGTCAGGGTCTGCGTAGGCGTCGTATGGCTTTCTTGCACTGCAGGCTTAACAAAGTTAAACAGGAACAGTCCACTTGTTTCGTATCCTTCAGATAAATATTATCTGTAGGCCTATGACTATGGCGACGTCACTACATGACTAGGCCTATCTTTGTAACTACTATGGGCTATATAGGTCGACCGTCTAGTCTTATAGGCTACCTTTGACGACGTGTCGGGCTATCTTTGCCTGAGGTGGTCTACCGTTCTTTATCACGTAGAGGCCTATCGCCGTTTCAAGAAGCCTACTCTAAGGTGCTCCCAGCCAGGGGCGGATACAGAAATTTTGCAAGGCTGGGGGCAAATTTTTTCACCTTGGGTCCGGAAAAACTTTGCTGATCCTGGGCAAAAAAATCTGACGATCTTTTTTTAGTCATCCGAACGAAAAGTCGGAAAAATATACCAATTTTCCATCCTAAAAAAGCTGATGCCCTTTTTTGTTCAAACGTAGAAGACGGGGAGGGGCCACGATACACGGGCATTTCTACATGGGGGCACGGCCGGATTGGCCCCCTGGCTTCGCCCATGCTCCCAGCCCAGTCCAGCCACGGCCAAAGAGAAGCGCAAATATCAGTATAAATAGTATTGATATATTTGACAAGCCGCAACGCTCGTAAATAAGATGTTTCCCTACGCTCGACTTTTATATAATAGCGCGTTGTAGATTTCGAGATTACGGCTATACGCCCATGCTGTCGGCCCAATGCATTTGCGTGTAGAGCAGCCGCCACCAGCTGGTGTCTACCATGTGACTTTCAACGAGAAGATGTCATGTAGACCAATGAGTCGATAAATGATGGGCATAGGCTTTATAATATATACACATATATATATAATATATAATTGTATATATATATATATATATATATATATTCACGTGAGTTGCGGTGCAAGCGCGCGCATCCTCTAGCCTAACACACCTGCAGCCTCCCAGTTGCTGATAATTGCCTAGCCCCACCGTAGGCCTATTATAATTATACTGTAACATATTCATAGATGATCGTGTCGTTGGAGCTACTGAGTCGTGACGTGGCACTCTATGTATACACGAAAGGTCGAGGAAGAATTGATTTCCAGTACAATGAGTGCGAAAAAAACATGAATATGATGATGATAAAGCAAATGTGTTTTTATATTATGACTCAAAGCTGTGTGCCGGTGTTTTTAGTTGATTCTTAAGGTATACTCCTAAGATCATTATTAGAAGCGGTTTATGACATACGCTGTGTGTGAATGACCTACTGCGTTGATTCAAATGGATGTCGCCTATAACCAGAGGTTTGTAAGCGCTCTTTCATTGTCCTCATAGGCTTACTCATAATAATTTTATCCGCAAAAAGATCTATAGGCTACAACAGGCGAGCAGACAGACGTTTCTTATGGATGATCTATCTATGTATGCCAAAAGATAAAGGCTACATAATGCAAACATATATGCATGCATAATGCATGTAGGCTACCCACACATTATTATTGTCATTATCATCATTTTTATTATTATTATTATTATTGTGTTTGTAATGACTGAAATAATGGGATAAAGACTTGGTAACGTGAAGTATAGTAAAAACTACTCTGAGGCGTTTTTCATCCTTTACAAAGAAGAGACGTTCAAGAATCTCAGGAATGCTAGCGATGTACAACTTTGTACACGTGTACATCATCTGACTGCATACATGGCTATACATGTAGTATTATCTATTCAGTTTGACGTGCATGCAGTTTATGTCCGGATCAGATTCCTTAAGTAAAGGCGCGACTATAGAGCGGATATGATGCATGATGGAAAACAGATCCCGGCGAAAGGCATATAATATAGGCCAGTAGATGCGCAATAATTAATTAGGATATGACAGAAGAAGTGATGTTGGTGTACGAAGGCCATAGCAGACGATTTACGAACAGAATGCATATAGGCCTATAGGCAGAGACAGAACTTCATAGTAGGTTGTGTAGGCCTATATACATGTACAATTGTACATACATAAGTTGTAAGCTGTATAAGTATTGTATTGTGTTTAAACATTTATAAAGCGCCTCTAGTAGGGTGAACCGTTCAGAGGCGCTCCCAGTGCGCAAGGCCCCGCGAGAAGAAACAGGTTTTGAGAAGAGACAAAGCAGAGGAGAGACTACCAGAAAGAAGTGTAGAGCGAACAGAAGGAGAAAGGGCATTCCAAAGAGAAGGACCAATTGAGGCAAATGATCGAGACTGAGCCATAGCAGTTCTATAGTGTTCAAATACATACATGTATGATTGTATGCGTTCATACACATGGATAATTATTCATAGGCTACATTCATCACTCTTTGTCGCCCATTAATGACATTGTTATCTTCACATTATTTTTGCTGCTTATTTTTAAAGTGCATTGACATGTAACTGGGTGCGGTGTGTCACCCTGATTTGTATTAAACGAAGATTATAACTCACAAATAATTAACTCCTCTTCAAGAGAAATATACTCCGAAACGTTCCCAACTCCAGCACGGCTAAAACGTATTAATTTTAGTTGAGAAATAAATGCTAGAATATTTTCTTACGTATCCTCAAGGGTCACTGTGCAAGGATTACGGCACTCACTCACTCTTTCTCTCTATTTCTGTCTTCTGTCTGTCTATTTGTCTCTCTATCTATCTGTCTCTCTATCTTTCTCTCTCTCTCTATCTATCTGTCTCTCTAATAATAATAAGTCTCTATCTGTCTCTGACTGTCTCTGTCTCTGTCTGTATGTCTGCCCGTCTGTCTGTCCGTCTGTCTGTCTTTCTCTGTATCTGTCTCTGTCTGCCTCTCTCCCTCTCTCCCTCATTCTCTCTAGCTCTGTCTGTTTGTGTTGTATGTCTGTCTAACAGACAAAGACAGTGTCTATCTACCCTCTTTCTCGCATCTTGTATCTATGTCAAGATGTACTTGATGCCTTTAATTACCTTTCCTTTGCGTAATTCTATGTGATGTCAACTGTCATGAGGAGCAGGTATACAGGCCTATCTCATTTGTCAACAAGACAATGCACAGAAAAAACTGGGCAAGTATAGGGTACTTATGGGTTATCTACCCCGATTTATTTTTTTATTTTTTCAGCGTTGTCATTCAACGTCTTTTCCGTGAGGGTCGGTTAGGGCTCAGGTTAGGCATCGTGAGGGTCGGTTAGGGTTAGTGTTAGGGTTAATTTAGCCATTAGAAACTGGTCGATTCATGGCAAAGACACTGTGTCAAAATAAATCGGGGTAGATAACCCATATGTACCAAGTATAGTCGCCACCCATCTATAGTAAACTACGTATAAGCTTACACATGCTTGTATACAAACCAAATGCATGCGCACATGCATATAAAACGTAAGCCTACATATTATATTAAACACATATATATCCTACATTTGAACAGACCTATAGGCCTACGTACAGTTAAACATATAGGCCTGTACAAACCTACGTTGCTGGTAGACCTATAGCTATACGTAGGCTATGTGCATACAAACAACTTAAACATGTATGCTTAATAGATAAAATCAAGTATAGGCAGACGAACCGACAGATTATAGGGTGTCACGACAACTCGTCCACCGACAACTCGTCCAACGACAACTCGTCCACGGACAACTGGTCCACCGACAACTCGTCCACTGAAATAGAAGCCGGATTATCGAGAAAACGATTGGGAAATAGAAGCTGGATGAAAGTTCTATATTTACGAAATAGGAGCTGGATTTATGAAAAAATTCTAATGGTTTCCTTGCTTAAATAGAAGCTGAATTGATGATTTGCATCATGTGTCTCAACATGCATCCAGCTTCTATTTCAGATCGAATAAAAACTTGATCCATCTTCCATTTCTTACGCATTTTTTCATGAATCCAGCTTCTATTTCACCTGTAAAAACCTTCATCCAACTTCTATTCCCCAAGCGTTTTCTCAATAATCCGGCTTCTATTTCAGTGGACGAGTTGTCGGTGGACCAGTTGTCCGTGGACGAGTTGTCGTTGGACGAGTTGTCGGTGGACCAGTTGTCCGTGGACGAGTTGTCGTTGGACGAGTTGTCGGTGGACCAGTTGTCTTGGAACCAGATTATAGATAGGCTAGGCCTAAGTCTAAATGGGCGAGAAATACACCATTATATATGTATATATATATAACAATTTATATCTATATATACTGTATATATATATATAGCCTATATAGGTTACAACACTACACATGCAGTATGCACGAAGGAAGCAATAATTAATTATTGTCTATATTATCTCGAGGACGCGATTATCTCAATATTATGTCGAGATCTATTATAGGCTACATGTAGTGAGGCAACGATGTAGGCTGAAAATGAATTAATCAATGCGTGTGTGTTACGAATTGTCACTATTGAGCTTATATGTGGACTGCAGTCATAGGCGCAACCACCCTATGGGACCCACGGGACGCGTCCCCCCAACTTTTGAGTGGTCCCCTAACTTTATTAGTATGGTCCCCCCTAACTTTTAGGACGTGATTCATTATGGTCCCCCCCAACTTTTAGGACGTGATTGCGCCTATGACTGCAGTGGACCATTGGTCGTCCTAATAGATATATAGGCCTGTAGGCCTAGGCCTACGAGGTTGCTTGATGAGCTAGGTCGCGCTGCTTGCTCGTCAAGTCTTCGCACTTGACTGTATGCGTATATTTATGATTATTGCCCATATTTATATACATTTGAATACCGTACATAATAATTATATAGGCCTAATTATATTTGTGTGTGTGTGTGCTGTGTAGGCAACCACAGGTATAATTATATTCACTTAACGTTCAAGCTCTTCAACAAGTTGAAAAGGATTAGCAAGCAAGCAGCGGTTCAGCGTTACCGTTTATTATATGAACGATTTCGTGTGTGCGCACGCATATAGGTTAGTCTTTTCTGTGTTCAAACTCTGGGTTTTTCAGCGAAAACGTTATTGTAGGCCTATAGAGCAACAAGTAGAATTAATATGGCAATAAGCGTCATGAAGTCATAGAACATAATTAGCCTATTATCCTATATCAGTGGTTCTTAACCAGTGTTCGGCCGAACCCCTGGGGTTCGGTGAGCCAGTGCCAGGGGTTCGGCAGAGGTCCTCTGAAATATATACATATTCAGTGAAAAATCATCTGCTATTTTTTCAACTTTTATTTAATAAATTTTGTTCGAAACCTTATTAAATTTAAAGCTGTTCATTCTGTTAACCTTAGTTTTGTCTACTGTATCAGTGCACCTCCCGATAATTAACACCGGCAGGCATCTTTCTGTGAAGTAATATAAGGTAATTAAGATAGGCCTATGTAATTTTTCGTTGTTTTTCTGCAGAAATAGCAACGTATGATGCACGCTAAAAGTAACAATAACTGTAAATAACTGTATTACCATATTCTTATATACTAATACCACAGAGTATGTCGGGCAAAACAGAAAAATTAGTATTCAAACTTGAGGGGTTCGGTGAATGGTCATAGATTTCTCTTGGGGTTCGGCTCCCTTGAAAAGGTTAAGAACCACTGTCCTATATGCACGCTGTCAGAGGCATAGACAGGGACAAATTTAAAAGATTTTTGGTTTCCTTTGGATAGTGGTACTTTTCTACATTTTCAGTCTTCAGTGTTATGGAACATGCACTAGTTCTCTATGCTTTTAGGAGCATTTATAAAAAATGCCAGTTTTTTTGTCAAACAAACTAAATTTTCAGGTTGTTGTGATTTACTGCTCTATAAAGTCCTCTTATACGATATGACGCTTTCCTCTTGATTTAGAGTTTATAAATACATAGCGCTTTAGAAATTTGAAGGGTACTATTACACCTTGGAAGATCGGGAACAAGCTGCATGGAATGGGGGACACATAGATATTAAGGACTTGGATGAGGGAGTAGCGTATACCTGTGTGTCACCACTCACCACTCACTTAGGACAGCAGAGGTTAGACAGAACCAAAGGCGAACGGTTCATAGCAAGGCCAACATTCGGATCGAAGTAAGCTGAAGACAGGAGAAGATAAACGGGTCCAAAAATATCGCATGCGGTGACGCAGAAACGTCTATACATAGGCCTAATTATAGACTTTGACTAATTGAGACGCGACTCCCGGTGTGTCATTGATAGGCTAACGTATGCTCATCATGGCAAAAGGTCAAGTGTGGGTCCATAGTTTGCTGTCGTCGTTATCTGTCCTCTTGACTGATGTTGTGACACAAGATATCGGTCCACCCGTGTGGCTACTTGAGATTGATATCCAATCAAACATTATCATAATTAAATGGAGAAGTAATGAGGCTCTGTTGTGGTGGACGCAATAAGCTTAATTAATAAAACGATGCATTCTAGCATTTAGGCCTAACATCAGAATTATAGGCCAAGGAAAAGAAAACACTTTGTGAGATACTTTAAAATACGCATTATTGAGTTCTCTAGCTGATGTAGATCATTAATTTAGCGCATTTCTTGTAGGCCTACTCAAATGATAGCCCTACACTTCGCTGGTAACATATTCGAAGTGGCGTCGAATTAAATATTACAATGAAGTGGGGTTAGATGGCAACACTGCGGCAACTCGAGTCACTATAAAGAGGAATGCAAATTGTGATAATCGCTTGCTATAGGCCTAGCCTTTAGTTGACTTGAATTTTAAACAGGTGCTCGTCATAATTAGGCCTATATCCTAAATGACGCATCAGAACATCTTAGATTACCGCCCGTTGGCAAATGATATAGGCTTAGGCCCAGCAGCCCAGGTCCACTGAGCCTATAGCACTTACACTCACTTATCAATATAATCAATTAGATCTATATAGCTTGACTCTTGCGGATTTTCTTTGACTAAGCGTTGGCGGTATAGGCCTAGGCCTACAATTATATGCGCGCTTTTCTGTGGACCGCAGATAATTTGTAGATCTACCATGTATAGTAGGTTTGCGTTAGGAACTTATAGGGTAGGCTACAATCTTCAGTAGGCTTACTGTCACTGTAGCAATGCTTAAAGCGTCGGACACTGGACATTCATTCATATCGTGAGTGTATTGCAGGCTGTCTGTTATGTTTGTAGTAAAGATTTTGACTATATCCCTATGTCTTCTGTAATTTTCGTTCTTGCAAGTTGTGTAAATTGCATAAAATAATTATAATGTAGGCAACACTGTTACCGGTTGCGGTCTGTCAACCGGATTGTTTCAATAAAGAAAGTATAGGCCTATTGTTATTCTCTAGGTCAAGATAGAGCCAACATGTTACCACAAGCTTAAAATAAAAGGTATGGACTGTCGATACTCTTCAATTAAGAGTCTTAAGTAGTGTAATGAAGAAATCAAATGTTCATCTCATCCAGAAGTGGTGGATCTCCAACTTTTTACGAGTTCAAAACTTAGACCTCGAACTACCTGACGAATCTATAACTATAACCCAGTGGTTCCCAACCTTTCTTTGATTTAGGGCCAAATTTTCTAAATTGGAGGACGCTATATAATTATTAATTCCTACCTGTTAATTATGTAGACTATATAGGCTATAAGCATAAAATATGTGAAACACGACAGGTCTACATGCGGTCGATTATTGTAACAGAAACACATTTGGGTGGTGGCGTATCTCAGAGTTCAGATGGAGGACCTAAGTATATGTAAGAAAGTAAGTAAGGAATCCTTATTAGCACGAGACAAACGCTCGTCCTTTGCAAGAACTATATGTAATGTAATGTAATTTAATGTAAATCTTAGAGAATTTCTCAGCGCCCACGAAAGCCACGTCAGGGAGACCAGCTTATTCACCGGCGCTATATCAAATCTAGTCCGCAATAGCCAGAGCTTCCTTTATCCGTTCCGGTGCCAGGTCAAAAATCCGGGGGGTCAAGCCGAGGAGACAGCGTGGTGCTACGGTGGTTGTCGGTGATGGTGGGAGTTGGGTGATGGAAACTGATTGGAATCTGGATAGGATGGCCTAGCTTGAAGAGTTCGGTTGAATGAAAAGCAGCAGAGGAGAGTGCAAACGGAGGAGAGGCTGAATTAGAAGGGGAGATTGGGGAAATAGGAGGATGAGCGAACAGGCGGAGGCCTAGCCTATGGGGAGGGAGTTCTTTCCAAAGGTCATGCAATGGCGAAAAGTGGCGCAGTGGCTAATTGGCTGCAGAGTCCATGGCGTGTCAATCGAGCAAAACGAAAAAGTCTTATATGCTTAAATACAGAAGCGGCATTTAAAAAATAGAGACAGATTGCTTTTTGATCACATTTTTTCAATTGTCCCGATCAGAGGAACTTGAACAGACCCCTGCAAGTCAGCTCAGAGTTTGCACATTAACACGCCTGCTAGCATTCATTATCCAAATTTTAAAACTTTTTTAGTGAACGAACAATGAAGGATTTTTATGCGACAAAGTCTGGAACTGCGGTAATTCAGAAGCACGCCCTTTCCTCTTAAGTTATATTTATGTAGATGCATAGGCCTATTATAGGACAGTAATTGGTGAAGACAGTGATAGGGTAGTTTAACTGGATGCTCTTAAAGAATTTCGATTCAATTTTCTCACAAATTCTTCTCCAACGGTAAACTGCCACTAAATCCACTAATCAAAAGTCCAGAGGTTGGTGTAGGTTTACGTTCTGCTCTGAGTAAAAATGAGTCGAATCAGTTCTCGGGAAGCCTATATATATAGGCCTACCCAGGATGGAAGAACATAGCCTAGTGCCCAACTAAGCCGGGATACAACAAGGGCTTCGAAAATATTTGTAAGTTTAGTGGAAGGCATTCCTTGAGACCGTTGGACTTCGGAACTTGAGCAAGTTCTTCGCTCGCAATTATTCGGAAGCTTCAGCGTGAAACTCCGATGCAGTGTTGGCGTTGTAGTCCGGAGCGCCTCTGAGTAGAGAGCTTAAATGGGCGCTATAGAAATGAAGAAATTAAATAGGCCTTCTCTGTGTTATAAAATCAGTTTGTCTATAGCACCCCTTCAAGAACTACTCTGAAGCGCTCCCGACTACAGCGCGGACACTGAATCAAAATTTCACGCCGATGCGCTGAGCAATTGCGACTGAAGGACTTGGCCAAGGTCCCTACGATGCGGGTTGAGGTGGAAGTTTTTTCAACATCTACATAATCGGACAATTTATAGAAACAGGACCATTTTCACAGCAGACTACTGTAACAGTATAGAGACCGAGTTCCAGTCGAAAGTATAAATTACCGCGGCTGCATGGCCTGCTTATAATGTCGATATTATGTTCGAAAAAGTCTAATTAAGAATTTAGCCTTCAATGTTACAGTTTGAACCTGTTGTAGACTAATGTCCGGGGTCTGTATATTATAACCACTCTATAGAATGATGTGTCATTGCCGCAGTTGCTATAAATGGTTTGTTTCACGTATGATTAGGCCTATGCTGGACATTAATCATATCGGTCCATGATTGTATCCTGTTCGATTATGATTAATTTTCTGGGAATTGGCCGTTTATGTGCATGGTGAAATTGTGGCTGACCCTTCGCAGAGAGGAATTAATTCAAACCTGAAGGAAAAGATGTACATCCATGGTGAAATAGCTGTATATAAGCCCATCATATAATATGTAAATATGTATATATTATGTATATCTAATTACCTATTGTAATTGTAATTGTAATTGTAATTGTAATTGTAATTGTAATTGTAATTGTAATCGAACATTTATATAGCGCCACTTCAAGAGAACTCCTCAGAGGCGCTCCCGACCTGACACCAAACCATAATCAAAGAGAATGGTTTTCAAACGCTTGCGGAAAAGGGGCAAAGAAAGACCCACAAGTCCATTATGGAGACTAATAGGTAACTTATTCCAGAAAGACGGACCGACCACAGCAAAACTTCTATGCAGCACTGTGGAAGATCGAGCCCTAGGAACAACCAGGTCACCATGCGTTGCAGAGCGAAGGAATCTACGGCCTGGAATGGATAGCACAGGCACACAAAGTTCCATAAGATAGATCGGAGCTTGGCCTGCTAGGCAATTACGCATGAGCATTAGAATCTTAAACTCAATACGTTTTTGCATAGGCAACCAGTGCAGTTCCTCCCGTATAAAACTTGATATATGCCCAAACTTTGGAATGCCACCAATCAGACGAGCTGCAGCATTAAGGACAGATTGTAACTTATTAATGCGTGAAAGAGTTAAGCCCGCATAAATGGCACTGCCATAGTCAACCTATACATTGGCATGACGCTACACCGAGGGTTCAACCCTCATACCTGCGGGAACTTTGGTGTTCTACGTAGACATGAGTTGTGTGTATTTAAAAATTGACTTTCCTATAGGCTATAGCTTATGGTAGGCCTACCTTAGATTGTCAAACATGGTTTGTATTGTTAATATTGTTTGTATATAATTGGGCGACCCTCTTAGCGGAATAGCGTATTCTTTTGGGATTCATGTTGCCTCTATACCTACTTGCATATAATGTGTTAAATTGTTCTTGTTTGAAAATTAGTGAACAGTAAAGTGTTTTTTATTGATCGCCTGGCGACTATCTATTTTATCAGCACCTCAAATTTGCATTTCGGTGTGACCTTTGTGCGCTACACATTTAGTGATAAGGCTTTAATTAATTAATAATAATAATAATGATATCCATTGCTTCCTTACTAATGCTGATTGATAAAAGATAATAGAAGAATTAAAATAATAGTGGTAGTAATAAAAAAATCACATCAATGACGATAATGATAATAACTATTATTATTATGATTATGATAATAATTATTATAATAATAAAAGAGCGATAATAATAGGCTATATATAGACGCATTTCTAACACTTAAACTTCTCCTTTATTGCGTTATAGGCTAAATCATTTGCTATTCAACTAAAGGTTTTAATTTATTCTCTGCTTTAGATAACCGAAAAGCAAGAACTGTTCAAGGCCAACAATGTGTAGGCCTACACTCACTTCAACCATCTACCTGGCTTAGACTTTGGAGTCACTTCAATCTGAAGTCCATCTCCTTCAACAAGTAACACATTGTCCCTTCTGTGTATCAGCGTATACTCATCCATCGCATGGTAACTATAGATAGACTTTCGGCAAACGCGTTTGTCATGCAACACCTAATAGCCCATCAACTTATTACTTAGAACTTATTACTATTTTATTATTATTACTACTACTACTACTACTACTACTACTACTACTACTACTACTACTACTACTACTACTACTACTACTACTACTACTACTACTACTACTACTACTACTGCTGCTACTACTACTAACACTATACTACTGCTACTACTGCTGCTACTACCACCACTACCACTACTACTACTACTACTACTACTACTGCTGCTGCTGCTGCTACTACTACTACTACTACTACTACTACTACTACTACTACTACTACTACTACTACCACCACCACTACCACTACTACTACTAAGCTGTCATTTATAGCGCGCCAAAGCAAAAAAGAATCCTGCACGAAATAGCGTAACTCATAATAAGTCATAGACAAATAAATCTTAAGGTTTTTCTTGAAGAACATTAACCAATAATTAAACGATTGGCGAATAAAGTCCGAATTGCTGTTCCAGTCGGTCGGGCCGGCTAATTAGGCTACATACACAGCCTATATGTAAATCTAATTTCTGTAGAATCGCAAAAATCAAACAGTTTATAGATTTGCTCTTAATTGCTGTCATAATGAGTTTCTGTCAAAATGTACAAGAAATGAAGCATTTGTACTCGTCATAGGCCGCTATAATAGCATCAAAATAATTACATTGTTCACCATAAGCCAATGTTTCATATCGCTTGAAAACAAATCGTCAGCTTAAGATGCTCATGCAGTTAATCTGAGTTTTATTGTAAGTGGATGTACTTATTATTTGCTTCATATGTTCCATTGACGTATTATTGGCGCCGCCACCGTGGCCGTCTCGAGAAACACTGAATAAAATCGAACATCGTGTAGTAAAATTTGTTTCGTAAATCGCCATGGAATATTAGTCTATGCTGATTTACGGACACCGTTCAAAAATTGCCACAACTGCGACAGCTAGTCATACCCCAATCATAGTAACTGTTAATTGTTGATGCACCGCTGTTTTTAACACGAATTTTCAGAATTTACGAATAAAATTTACGAAAAAATAAATAAGTATTTGCCGAAAATCTATGTCGATCCACTTGACTGAACTTCGCGACACAGTTTGGAAAAAGCTGCTGTAGGCCCAATGGTAGTATGGTAGGCGCACCTCTTTTTTTATGTCTATGCCTCTATGGACAGACCAATAACACAATTCAGTGCTCGTACAGAATAAGCTGGTTGCAGCTAGTTACTGTGCTTATAATTACAGGCTTGCGTCATAATACTGTTACTTCTAATGTATGCCTTAGCTTCGTAGATTCTACATTTCTTTTCTCTCCAGTGTCCAACTGTGGTGTACATTACAATATTATTTTACATTTTCATCAACAGATCAGAATACCGTAGCACGTCTACACGATACAAGTAGGAATACCGACTGCTAGCTTATCAACAACTCTTCACCTTTAAGCAATTGAGATGTCAGTGCTAAACAAACACTCTGCACGGTGATGGTGAAGTGTAAGAGATCGCTTCAGAAGATGTTAGCCTCATCCCTCGTCACACGTCTGGGTGGCTCTAAACGAATCGGTGTCTACGTCATTCTCGTCGCCTGCGGATTCTGCATCGGCGTCATCATCAACTACTTCGGTCTCATCTTCGAGTCGATCCGGGTAGAGGTTCGGGTGATCGCCGACAATGGACCGAACAATATGTCACCAACGACGACGACGAAAACCGACGACTACGTTGTGCCGAACATCGTCCACTACATCTGGTTCGCCCCGGACGACCGGAAACGGATGTCCTTCATCAACTACGTCAGCATCAAGAGCGCGCACAAGATCCAGCGACCGGATGCGATCCTCCTCCACTTCAACTTCCTTCCGGCGGGCGAGTGGTGGCAGCGACTGGTCCGCGACGTCCCAATAACCCTCGTCTACCGAACGGCACCGGACGAGATCCACGGGCAGACGATATCGCACGCCTTCCACAAGGGTGACGTCGCCAAGCTGGAGATACTCGTCGAGTACGGAGGAATCTACCTTGACTACGACGTCATCCTACTCAACAGCCTCGATCCAGTCCGGAAGTTCGACGCCACCCTTGGCAAGGAGAAGCCTCCAAAGTTCATCGCGGGGATCATAATCGGCCGAAAGGGATCCCTCTTCCTGAGATTGGTCTACGAATCGTATCGGGACAACTACCGGTGGTTCGACTGGGATTACAACTGCGCTCGCGTCGCCTACCAGATCTACCTGGCGCGGCCGGACCTTCTGCACGTCGAGCCGTACAAATTCACGACGCCGGACTGGGCGGAGAGGACCCTGCTGTGGGACAGTGTGATCGACTGGAGGGATCTCTATCTGATTCATATCATGGGACATGATGTGACGACGGAGTATACGCCAGACAACATAAAGCGGCTGAACAGCACGTTCGGGGAAATAACACGATTCATCTATTATGGACAACCAGACATCATAACATTATAATCTATAGCAGGGGTTCTCAACCGGGGGTCCGCGGACCCCTGGGGGTCCGCGGCAATCTGCCTGGGGGTCCGCGGCAATCTGCCTGGGGGTCCGCGGCAATCTGCCTGGGGGTCCGCGAGCAAGTTTTGAAAATTATATATTTTCTAGTTAAAAACATATATAAACAGATAAATCTTTGTCAATTTTTCAATATTTCTCCTTTTCAATGACGACATGAAACTACCTGTAACAATGCGCTGAAAATTCATCTGTTTCAGATGGGTCCGTTTGTAACCAACTCCAGATATCGGGATGTAATGCTTTTGAGAGAGTCTCTTTGAGAGAAAAACCATACCTTAGGATTATAGTGATTAAGTGTCTGCTTTTGAAATAAGTTGATCTCTGGTGCAAAAACGGAGAGTAGTATGTAACTTTGTCTTTGATACACTTGATCAATTGCATGAATTCACATAAAAATAAGTAAATGCTCAGATCAATCAACCAACATTTGTTAATTTAGGCCTAATTTCCAAACATATTCATTCGAGCAGAAAAACTGAGCCCGAATGTGCATTTCCAAATTTTACATTAAAATAAAATAAGTCTTTTTCTAGTAAATTTCATCTTATTAGCAATATAAATTTATACTACAAAAGTGCAGGGGCATATCTATGCTATATTATAGCATACATGTAGCCTGAATCAGATGTAGACCTACTAATCTATATATATAAAAATGAAACTTTGCGATCCTGCGGTCACGATCACGCCGAAAGTGACGCACCAATTGTTTTGAAAATTTACCAAAACCTTCCATTCCGATACCGCAAGGTCACAACATTTCTTTCCCCGAAAAAAACCCAATCGTTTCCACAAAAAGTTAACTTTGCAATCCGTTCGCCCGCCATTTGCAACTTCAACGAAACAGCAGGGCTGCCATATTTCAGACACAGCAGACGAAACATCAATGAGCTCGCGTACTGTGACGTCATAAGCGAGTCGCAAATTAATTTTCGAAAGCGGCGGGGTACGTCTTTTCTGCCACAGCAAAGCGTGGCTGGGAACAGCTAGTATTATATAGGATTGTACAGTCACACAGTCACGATCGCCAAATTTCGGTGGGGGTCCGTGACCGGAACCAAAAATTAAAAAGGGGTCCGTGAGTGTGAAAAGGTTGAGAACCGCTGATCTATAGGGTTTGTCTAGATGAAACACACACACACACACACAAACACACACACACACAACACGCACGCACGCTCACGCACACACGCACACACAAACACACACACGAACATCCACCCCACACACACAAACACACACACACACACAACACGCACGCACGCTCACGCACACACAAACACACACACACACACACGAACACCCACCCCCCACACACAACACGCACGCTCACGCACACACACACGCACACGAACACCCACCCCACACACACAACACGCACGCACGTTCACGCACACACACATACACGAACACCCACCTCACACACACACACACACACACACACACACACACACACACAACACACTCGCACGCTCACACAAATACAGATATCATCACATCCTAATCTAGGATTTGTCTAGATGAAACACACACACATGAACACACACACAAACACACAACAATCATACACACACACACACACACACACACACACACACACACACACACACACACACACACACACACACACACACACACACACACACACACACACACGTATTTGGCTCCCTAAACTCTGATGAAGACTTAACCGAATGGCAGCACTGGTGTCTATGCAGTAGTGAACTGGTCCTGTAGTCCAAAATTATGGTCTTTAGTGCAGACAACCTGTAACGACCATCAATATTGTTGTTTGCGCGAGCATTTCTCTAGCGCCTTACGATCAGGTTTGCAGACTGTAATTAATTTCAATTTTCAATAGGTAAGTTAAGTTAAATTAAAGTAAGTAAGTTCAGATCCTTCACTGATTTGATTTGATCCACCGTCTGAACATTGAGAACTGTGACTATAATGGAACAATCCTCACGTAACGATTTCTTTGGTTGCAATAATCAAAGATATCCCGAATGCTTCACACGTCCTTTAATTTACCAAAATAGCCATGGGCGGAGTTTGGTTTCCGTTCTTGGGGGAGCTAACCCCGAGTCTGGGCTTTATTGGGAGGGCTAACCCAGAAAAATAATACCATTTTCATGGTAAAAATGATTAATTTGGGCCTCCTTGGAGGGGCTTAGCCCCCCCTAGTCCCTGATAAACTCCGCCCATAAAAATAGCGAATAGAGAGTTTCAATACTTAATGGATTAGCCAGACAGACAGACCTTGAATTTATTTCTGTAAAATATTCAGAGATCCGCCACCCTGGATAAGCAATTTGGACATGACCTACAATTAAGTTACTTCCTGTATAACTCTCTTCTCATTTCAAGTGATCTACAGTTTTACAACTTCGTCACTTCACTGTAATCGTCGCCATCCGTTTCTGATCACATTATAATATAGTTTGACGGCAATGAGTGAGAATAACTGATGGCCAATTATTTTTTCTGACATTTGTCAAATCCTCGGCTACTCTCTCCCTGATCCCCCATCCACCTCCATGTTCAGTCCAATTGTCTGGTTGTATCCTCGTCTGTTAAACGATATTATCCAGAGTTGTCTGCATGCAACGTGGGGCGCGGTGGTGTAGTGGTGGCGTCGTTGCCTTGGAGCCGGAAGGTTCGAGGTTCGAATCCATCTCGCCGCGTAAGGACACTCACAATTGCTCAGCACTTCGGCGTGAAACTCCGATGCAGTGTTCGCTCTGTATTTGGGAGCGCCTCTGAGTAGAGAGAGCTTGAAGGGGCGCTATAACAAGTGCACATACAAACAAGCAACATATAGCCTACAAGGACTGTGGATATCTGCACGTTTAATTTTTCGTCATCTTGATATTCCTGAAATTCTTTTTATCTGTGGTGATTTTAATTTTCGCTGCTGAGAGAATTCTTTTTTCGTCCTGTTGTCTCATTGTCCAGCATTCTGATAAATGCTGGAAAGCTTGTCTTGCCGTCTCAGAGTTATATATTATAGTGCCTTTGTTTTATTTCTGATTAAATCTTTGTTTTATTTCTTATTAAATCTTTGTTTTATTTCTTATTAAATCTTTGTTTTATTTCTTATTAAATCTTTCTTTTATTTCTTATTAAATCTTTCTTTTATTTCTTATTAAATCTTTCTTTTATTTCTTATTAAATCTTTCTTTTATTTCTTATTAAATCTTTCTTTTATTTCTTATTAAATCTTTCTTTTATTTCTTATTAAATCTTTCTTTTATTTCTTATTAAGTCTTTCTTTTATTTCTTATTAAGTCTTTCTTTTATTTCTTATTAAATATTTCTTTTATTTCTTATTAAATCTGATTATTCCAAATGCTTCTGAGTAGTGTACAGTTCTTAATTCTACATCTAATTGCGCTTACATGTAGGCCTACAGTGCCTACACAGTTATAAGACCTTCAAGACAAAGGAATTGATTTTAATTGCAATGAAATTTATTTTAATGGCGATGGAATTGTTTTATTTGCGATGGAATTGATTTTACTTGCGCATTATAGCCTATTTATTGGTTTTTATTGCATGCTGATGTTTTCTGGTCGCCTCCTTGTTTTGACCAATAACCTTGTTCAGTTTTGTCAGCAATAATCGGTCTACAATGATCCGAATCTTATAATTTTCTACTGATGCTGTCTAATTTTTTAAATCTTGTAATGACTAGTCGTTTTGGGCTGCATTCAAATGCACTTATATTCAATTCACTTATTTATTGTAGCAATCAACCATAAACAATAGTCATAGTATAACATGCTTCACACAATCAGATGGAAAAAAGGAAGGCCCTATAAGGGACGAATATCCCGCTAAGAGGGACACCTATTTACATGTGCAATTTTAACTGATTTGCTCGCTTCTATATGTATAGCCGAACGTGACTTCGAGTAGAGAAACAGGAAAGGCGCTATGTAAAACAAGTATTATTAGTACATTACATTCCTGTTTGTCTAGACTTTTTGTTGCGGAGATACAGCCCAGCTGTGTAGTTAGCTTGATTGAGTGATATATAACAGAAGAGTAGGGCTAATAATTTATAATGTCTGGTAACAGTAGATGCAAATGTCGGTACACTTCTGCATAATGTCTGTGCACTTCTGAGCTTTGTTAGGAGGGCATTGTAACATTTCAGTCGCATTGTATTGTATTCTACATGTATGTATAAGAATTGAAATGTGACTAACCTCTTCCACGCAAAGCATTATATAGCCTAAGCTAGTTTAAAAGTTCGTTCATTTACTACCATATCGGCATTAAAGAGTTAAACAGAATCCTCTTTTCTTGTGCTTCTTGAAGCCTTCTTCCCTCTCCCTTCTTGCCAAGTTGCAGGCAAGTTACTTTGTCCTCATATTACATGTTAATGCGTGTCTACATTCTCTATTGAAACCTTCATTATATAGACTGTCATTGAAAACGCCACTCCTATTGTAACCTATTCACATTAAACGAACGATCAGACTGTATGTAGGCCTAGTTCACGATTTAGACTCATCGCCACATTGATGTCTAATGGCCTTAGACATTTATTTGAATCGTTTGAAACGTTGCATCAAGTTTTCTATTTTTGGACTGAATTTGAGATTTTTCTGATATTTTATGTTTCTAAGGACATCGAATAATGACACTCAATGATAGGAATACTTACAAGCAGACAATTGGGGGTAACAGGAGATTTTAGGCCTATATTGTTACCTTCGGGTTGTTTCCTTTGTTAAGTCGTTTAGTTTACAATTATTGTATTATGCTCATTGTAGGCCTACTTTAGGACAAGTTTTATAGACTTTGTTGTTTCTTTACAATATTTCTTTGTTCTCGTTATGAACGCTTACATAAACAAAGCCTTAATTGGCATATATTGTTTGAGTCTGTAATTCTTGTAGAAGTAGTAGTTGCAGTTTAACGTCACTGTGTGGCAACAGAGACCATTAGCGACGGCCTCCTCCTTTATCCAGGCTTGGGACTGACACTTGCAGAGTGCAACCAGTGGCGGAGTTGTAATTCTTGTAGACCATTGGCAGAGAATCCTTTACCGCAATTTGGCCTAGATTATGCTAGGGTAATTTTTTGCTTTCCCGACTAGTAGGTCTCGAGTTGGGCGAAAAAGGAAGTTTGTCTCTTTTGCAAGTGAACAAGTTAATGTCATGGCTATTAGATCTATGATTGTAGCCTAGCCTATAAATTATAAAACTCGAGTATTTTAAACATCGCCTTATATTTGTGGTAGGGGTGGATGAATGGAGAGAGGAGGAGGAGCAGGAGAAGAGAACAAGGAGTAAGAGGAGAAGGCAGATGAAGTGGAAGAGGAGGAGGAGGAAGAGGAGAAAGAGGAGGGAAAGAACAAGAATAATAATAATTTTTCTTCAATTCAATTGAATTTATTTATTGTAGCCATCAACCATAAACAATTAGTCATAGTAGGCCTATAACATGCTTCACATAATCGGATGGCAACAAGGAGGGCCATAAGGGATGAATATCCCGCCAACAGTGTACAACAAGTGTACAACATGCATGCCAAATGGGGTCTCGTTCGTGTTTTACGAATGTGTAAAAAGTTAAAACATTACACGTAGGCTACACGGTACGAAGAAGCTCCACAGGTCGACAGGATACACGGTAGGACTTTTTACGATCAGAAAAGGCGACAGTTTTGTCATGCCTGCGGGTATTCACATGAAAACAACACTTCCGATGAATGAAATCATGAATTGCAGAATAACTGAACGGTAGGAGACCTACACGTGTTGTGGTGACAGTTTGCGGGAAAGATGTAGGCCTATGTATGTTCACGCGCGCACAGGCCTGTCACCTTGCGAAGGGAAAGGATGTTTAACAACAATTGATAGGCTACTGACCGCTACTAGCTGTGTGAGCTGCTTAAGTTTAAATTAAATTAAATTAGGTAGGCCTAAAACACGTAAGCTTAACATATGCGGACAATTATAGTTATACAATACAGACCTATACAGTTATACAGTCCACAGTCCGCCGGAAAACTTGTTATGACGTGTGACCGCAATCGTATTCTCCACATTTCCACTCAAAAGCCAAGCATAGGGCACCAGCTTATTCACGAGCGCTGTCTAGTCAGAACGGTTGTAGAACTTTTGTGTCAACCATGTGTGCCTTAGGATTATTCACGACAAATGATAATATCAGTTGTGAACTACATAATAGGCGCCCACATAACCTAAATATACATTATACGAGTAGGCTATAATGCATAGGCCTAAGTATACTCATGCAAATGTAGGCTATATTCATTCATTCATTCATTCATTCATTCATTCATTCATTCATTTCTACAGCGCCTCTCCAGGGTGACTAGACCTACTCAGAAGCGCTCCTGACTCTAGCACGGCAAAAAGTACAGTTTACGTACATTTATGTATGCGCAATTGTCATAGCACCGTTCAAGAGAACTACTCGGAAGCGCTCCCGACTACAGCGCAGACATTGAATCGGAGTTCCACACCGAAGCGCATGAGCAATTACGAGTGAAGGACTTGCTCAGGTCCCTACGCGGCGACTTGAGGTGGATTCGAGCCTGCAACCTCTCGGCTGAAATGCAACGAACATAACCACTACACCACGGCGCGCCCACAATATAACATGTATAAAAATTATGTTACATGTATATTCCTACCGATAGGTTATATGTAGGCCTATAATTATAGTCTATTGCTTCATAAGTTGCATTCAAGTGCGATGTAATGATTTTACGGTATAAAATTGTCACTACTGAACGAGTCAGCAAGTCATCATCATAATAATTTGAACGTGCTTTTCAATTTACAGTGTTTACTGAGGTCTATAATAGATATTATTCTTTCAGTCACAGGAGTTGATAATGTGCACGTGGGTGTACAGTGTGCACTGTACAGTAGGCCTGTGTAGAGGGTTGCTGTTGTATGGCCCGCAGCATAGAATTCTGTCATGGACCTGTGGGTCAAACATGCATTTGGACATTTTTCTGCGTGTGAAACAACTAATAAAAGTTAATTGCATAAAGAACAGATGTTTTGCGATTGTCTGTCCAACATCATCATAGGCTAGCCTACCACACATTGGACTAATTGCTTTACCTTGTTTATACACGCGAAACATGAAGCTATAGTAATTGGCCTAATAGCTAACGAATCTCTGCTATTAGGCCTATTGGGCGTTTAGCCTATGGGTGATTCGTTTTGTAACATTGATTAATAGGATAACTTAATTACCAGATAGCATACGATGTAATTTTCTGCTGCACATGATTTGCGTGTTGGATTTACGAGCTCGGTTCTACGATTGGCTGCAGACTATCCCGGATATCTTCACTGGTATGTTTTAGAGCACAGCTCTTTGTATAGCCTAAACTTCCTAAAGGAAGAGAGATACGATGCATAGACTTCAGCTTATAAGAGATGCCTTACGGTATCAACGTTAAGAAATAAGCTACATTTCACAAACTGTTGAATACTATTTTTCCGCTTGATCTCGGTCGGGAGCGCCTCTGAGTAGTTACCTTTAGGGGCGCTACATAAATTCTGATTGATTGATTCCCGTTACAACTCATATAATATTAGATTCCCTACCAATACATACCACATCCTATATAGATACGTCTGTGCAATGAGTTTATTCCTGATGCACTAAACAATGACTTCAAATATTCAAGGAGTAGCATGCATGCTACATTAGGCACTTTCCAACTCTCGTGTCCGTTTATGGAACTAAATGTAGGCCTACGCCTGCACGGTGATCCATTTTTCATATCCAGAAAACGAGGTATGAGCTGTACGTTCAACAAATTCTACCGCAGAGAGTAAGCAACAAGCTGCAGACTTGAACTTGTCTAAAATCGAGAGAATGTAGGCTACCACGATGTCGACTTGATGATTACCCAGCCTTGCCAATCTAGTCACGATTATATATCTATAAATGATTATGAAGTCCTGATAATCTAGCCATGATTATCTATCAATGACTACCAATGATTATCTAGCCATATATACTGTTCTAGCCATGATTATCTATAGAAGATGACTAAGAATGATTATCTAGCCATACTGTTCTAGCCATGATTATATCGACAGGACCGGTATTTAGAAATAGAAACGAAAGCTAATCATCTGGCAAGACGAATATTCCACCGGACACTAACGCCACCTATCGATTGCTAAGAGTGAATGGGAAACAAACCACTTCCGTCCATCGTTCTTTCGTCCGTATATCAGTCCTTCCGTCCTTCCGTCCTTTTGTCCATTTTCTCCAGGGCTGAAAGTGGTTTGGAAAAGTTGCCGGGTCTCACTTTGGCGGACGAGCACGCCTTTGGTCCATAAATTTTCTGACGAAGTTTTTCCTATGGTCATTTGCCCAAAACATCATAATTGTCATCATCACCATCACCGTCATCGACATCGTCGTCATCGTCACTGTCGTCATCATCAACATCATCATCATCATCACTATCATCATCGTCATCATCATCATCATCATCATCATCATCATCGTCATCGTCATCATCATCATCGTCGTCGTCGTCATCATCATCATCATCATCATTGTCATCATCACCATCACCATCATCATCATCGTCATCATCATCACTGTCGTCGTCGAGCCGTCGTTGTCGTCGTCATCGTCGTGACTTTCGTCGTCGTCGTAATCATCGTCAGCATCATCATCATCATCATAATCACTGTCGTCGTCGAGCCGTCGTTGTCGTCGTCGTCGTCGTCGTAATCATCGTCAGCAGCAGCAGCAGTATCATCATCGTCATCATTTTTATCTCCATTACTGTTAAATCTTTTCTCGGATCGTGATGGCCTTAAGTGGTGTACTTTTTATGGACCGGGTCATTCGGTGCAGTGCCAATAACGGCTCCAAACACACACACAACACACACGCACACACGCACACACGCACACACGCACACACACACACGCACATTATTACTTTATATGTATATGTGTATATTGTATAATGCATGTATATATATATATATAATTCTGATATATATAATTATATATATAATATATATAGAGATGCTTTAACACCCACGGCACTCATTATATATAACCGCGTTATTAAGGTTTCACTAACATGACGTATAATATATATAAAACAGATTCTGATACTTAAGAAATACATGTATATAATAGATAACTGAACCTTTGTAGGTATGAAATGCTATGCATGTACATGTATGTATGCATATAATATTATATATCGTATAGCGTTATGTTTATATATAATTCTAAATACACATATATTTATATATATATATAATAAATATTATATATGCATATATATATATATATATATATATATATATATATATATATATATATATATATATATATATATATATATATGCCACCGTTTGGTAAGAATTATCAGGGCAAGGAGCATTAGACGAGCATCTTCCAAGCGTCGAGTGGCCAGTTGCAGTTGAATTCTGGCGCAGCAACCGAAGCTGTTAAAAAAAGAGCAGCGAGAAGAAAAGAGAAAAAGAAAATCAGAGAAACAACGAGTAAGAAAGAGACAGACAGACAGACAGATACAGGAGACAGGGACAGGGACAGACAGACAGCTCTTGTGCAAGACTTGCTTTTGTTAAAGCGCGGTATAAATGACTAATTGTATTGTATGTATTGTATAAAGACAGAGACTGAGATAGAGACAGAGACAGGCAGACAGACAGACAGAGACTAGCGAGGAATAGAGATGGTAATATTCACACATGCACAGACAGGCAGATACGAAGACAGAGACAGAGGCAGAGACAGACACAGACACAGACACAGAATCATGCATAGACAGAGGTTCTTATCAGCCCTTATACCACTTAAACATGCTGTTGTGGCATCGAATTGAATGTATTGTATTGTATTGTATCTGACCAATGGTCAATGGGTTGATTCGTGTATCGGTGGGTCGGTTGGTTAGTGGGTTGGTAGGTTTGTGGGTCGGTGGGTCGGTGGGTTGGTGATTTGGGTCGTCTGTCTATGGGTCAGTTAGTCGGTTGATCGTTTTGTGGATTGGTCAGCTCTGTATGTCTTCCGGTCCGTCGAGTAATTGTAGACATTGATTGGCCATTTTTTTATGACATCCTGCATGAACATATACGTCTGCCTCCTCCTCCTCCTCTTTCTCTTCCTCCTCCTCTTTCTCTTCCTCATCCTCTCCGTCATTCTCCTCTTCCTTTTCGCTCTCTTCTTCCTCTTCCTCCTCTTCCTTCTCCTCCTCCTCCTCCTATTTCTCCTCTTGCTCCTCCTCCTTCTTCTCCTCCTCCTCTTTCTCTTTGTCCTCTTTCTTCTCCTTCTTCTTCCTCCTCCTCCTTCTCTTCCTGTTTCTCCTACTCTCCCTCTTCCTTCTTTTTCTCCTCTTTCTCTTCCTCCGTCACACTCCTCTTCCTTTTTGCTCTCTTCTTTCTTTTCCTCTTCTCCTTCTCCTCTTCCTATTTCTCATCTTGCCTCTCCTTCTCTTCATGTTTGTCCTCTTCTCCTCTTTCTCCTCCTCTTCCTCCTCCTTCACCTCATCCCCATCCTCCTCTTCCTCTTTCTCCTCCTGTTCCTGTTCCTCTTCCTTCTCCTTCTCCTCTTTCTCGTCCTCTTCCTCCTAATCTACATCTCCCTCCTCTTCTTCTTCCACCTCCTTCTCCTTCTCTTCATCCTCCTCCCCTATCTCCTTCTTTTCATTCTTCTCCTTGTCGTCTATCTGCTTGTTGCGTGCATGTTCTTAATGCAATGCACTTTATGGCATTGGGATGAAGACCATTATAGGATATTGTATTGTACCACTGCAGTAGTCAAAGTCTACGACAGACCAACATGGCATCCATCCAACAAACAGTGGCCACAGGCGGAAAAAAGGGCATTATATATATGTTGTATCCTATATATATATACACCGTGGTTCAAAAAAAACTAAGCCAAATTGTTTTTGATATATCTCTGATGCCTGATAGCATATCACGCTAAAAAATTTCAAATATTTAGAGAAGTGGACCAAGAATATGATTCCAAAATTTCAAGAGATAAACTTGAACGGATAAAAAGATATGAATCTTTGAACTTCATATGCCAAAATTGCAGTTTACAAGCATTTTTCAGCCAGATTCAGTAAAAAGTAAGCTAAACTGTTTTTCTCATATCTCCAATGCCTGATAATTAATCATAACAAACTTTTCCAGATATTTAGAGGATTGAACCAAGAATAGAATTCCAAAATATCATGTCATAAATTTGAACGGATAGAAAGATATGAATATTTAAACTTCATGTCCAGAATTTTCTGTTTTCAGCAAGTCTGTTATGGTGTTCGTTGCGGTTTCGATGCTTGATAGTAACTGTTCCCAATTTTGGTCTTCAGGGATCCAGGAGTAAAATTAACGGAGTATATTATCGCAATATTCTGCTGTCACAACATCTTTCACCTGTAATCAGACATCTATAGCCCCAGAATGCTGTTTTCTTTTTCAACAGAACAGTGCCAGCCCACAGAGGCAAGGAAACCATCGAAATGCTGACGCCAGACTTCATTTCTCCCACATTATGGCCTTCGAACAGCCCAGATTTGAATCCTGTCGATTATAAAGTGTGGAGCGTGATGCAAGAACAAGTCTACCAGACAGCAATCCACGATATAAACGATCTGAAGCAACCAACGCTTGTTGGAAGTGTGGGAAGGCCTGGACCCTGCAGAGGATAATTATTGACGATGCTGTGGCGTAATGCATGGCGCCAGCGCTTCCAGGCTTGCGTGCAAGCAGGAGGACATTTTGAGCATCTTAATTAATTAAATAATAAAACCATACTGTTGGAATCATATTGTTAGTTCAATTCTCTACATATCTGGAAAATTTTAGAATGATTAATCATCAGGTATTAGAGATATAAGAAAACATTTTATTGAATCTGACAGAAAATTGCTTGTAAACTGAAATTTCGGCATATGAAGTTTAAATATTCATATCTTTTTATCCGTTCAACTTTGTCTCATGAAATTTTGGAATCATATTCTTGGTCCACTTCTCAAAATATTTGGAAAATATTAGCTTGATATGTCATCAGGTATTAGAGATATATGCAAAACAATTTGGCTTAGTTTTTTTTGAACCACGGTGTATTATATAGATATATATGTATAGTACACAACATGCAACCGTGTCAAATAAGTCGATCACTTGTAGCCATTATACTTATGCATGTATGCATAGACCTATGCATATGTATGTATGCATGTGCAATGTGCATATTATATATATATATATATATATGCAATCAGGGCTGTACAAGGGGGTATTATAATAGGCCTATACAGCGTATACTCGCCTCCGGGAAAAAACGGCATCGTATAATTATATACTCACCTCCCGAAAGCCAGGGTATACGCTTGTAAAAGGCAGGGTACACGAGTACGGCCTAGTAAATCAGGGTGTATGCGGCTATTCAGGCGTATTTCAAAGCGAATGACTAAAAAAGGTCATAAGGTTTTCAGACGGGAAAATTGACGAAATTTCCCGTAGATTTTGGCCGGATGACAAAAAAGGTTATCAGAAATTTCTGGCCCAAAAAAGTCGGTTTTTCTCTCGGTCAGCGTGTACTTAGTACTTACCTCAAAATTTCCCAGTACAGCCCTGTATACATTGCATACCCCCTATATGTAATGTAAGCTTATAATTATGGTTTCATCTTTCGTTCGCCTCAAATCCTGCCTTTCTCAGGGTTGCTCGCACTGCATGGGAGTCTTTGTTGAGAGAAACGATGAATATAAATAGTCAAATACAATACAAAACAGTACGATTCAATGTAATACAATATGTATGATTGCATGGCAGCAATATATATATATATATATATTATATATATATATATTCTGAGCATAGAGGCATACACATTAATCTATTGATATACAGCATGAGTATTGAGTAGGCCTACTGTGGATCTAGTGTTTTTCGCGCACGACGAACAAATTGATAACATTGATTTCTCATGAGAAAGTTTCTCATGACCGACTTTTTCACTGAATGAATGCATTGACAATATTATCCAGACATTTAGTTTTCTACACTGTATACAATATCTATGTAGATCTATCTTCTTCTTGAGGTTCTCTGCCGAGTGGCAGGTCCAAACGTCCAATATCTCCATCTTTCACGCTGTTGTGCCATGCATGTCCTTCAGTTCTCTGTAACCATCCTCCATCATCCCGTCCAACAGCTTTTTTTGTCTGGGACTTCCTCTGCACCTCTTTCCCTCCAATCTTCCTTCAATTATTTCTTTCTGCAATGAATTACCTCGCAGCAAATGTCTTACCCAATTCTTTTGTCTCATCTTTACCGTGTCCAGCAGAGATCTTTTCTCTTCTACCATCGTTAGTACTTCGTTTGTAATGTGCTTTGTCTAACTAATTTTTTCCATCTTTCTCCATATATGCACCATAGCCACATTTCAAAAGCTTCCAACCTCTTGGTGTCTTCTTTTCTCATTGTCCATGTCTCTGCGCCATATAACGTCACACTTCATATCAATGTTTTAACCATTCTTTTATGTAGGTTATGTATATTAACTATTGTAGCCTATAGGCCTATAATAGTCAATGATTAACCCTTATAGGGTAACCCCTTTTCGGTTACAGTTGTTGGTAACCGGGGGGTAAAAAAATACCCCCAATTTATTTTCGTAAAATCTAGGGAATTGTTTAACCAATTTCGGTCCTGTGTAATTTATATGATAGACAAGGACATTGTTGAACGTAATGAGTAACAAATCTTGAATAAAAATGATGACTCGTGATTATAAGCGGTCTGATTAGCTCATGACCAACTTCTAGCA
The DNA here is from genome assembly GCA_945859605.1 of Lumbricus rubellus. NCBI lineage: Eukaryota > Metazoa > Annelida > Clitellata > Crassiclitellata > Lumbricidae > Lumbricus > Lumbricus rubellus. The sequence goes on along the minus strand of OX243826.1, from coordinate 27,548,298 downwards.
GGAACACACGGCGCTTGTCCAAACGTAGGCCTACTGAATGTGCGTTATCTCGCCATGTTGGATTCTGCAACTTCTATATAATTATGATATATGCGTTGAGCGCTGCTGCATCAACCAAGATAGGAGAGGCCATCTTCTGGTCCTGTAACTGCAAGTGTATCCCTTTGTTTCCTGGTCGAATGAGTCCACTGTGCCTGTTGTGGCGTTGTAATCATCTATTTCTTTCGATAGCTTTATGCAAAATTAAGTAATCTACACTAATATAATGCAACCTGAAATAGAAATCATACAGCAAAGAATGGCTAATTCATAATATGCAAAAATACAAGAACAACATATCTCCAACAATTCACTTCTATCAACTACTATGCTTACATCTACATAGTGTAGAAATGATTTATCCAGTACTGGAATATGAAACCTTACTTTTCACACTAGTCTGCCGCTAGGTGGCAGCGCAATGTGGCACAGCTGAAAACGACATTGTGAAGAAACAACATATTTAGGAAAAGTCACAAAAGTAAAAGTCAATTTTCTTTTATTCAAAAAAAGTATACGAAAAAAAGTAGGCTGGGGTTATTTTTTACCCCCCGGTTACCCTATAAGGGTTAAGTCACCGAGCGATATTGTATGACTTGTAGGCTGGCTATCCATAATGGCCAACTTAGGAGCAAAGCTAAGAAAGACTAGACTCTGTTAAAGCGAGGTCTTGGTTTTGATTTCTGCAGGAGTCTATAGTAATAAGTGCGATACAAATTCAGCTTTGCTAGGGAGGCGTTGTTCACGAGGCGAATTTTTGTTCCAACACCCTGTGCTTATGCGACCCAGCCTTTACTCTTCACCAACTTAGACCTAAACAAAAAATGACCCACTCCAAACAAATCTGCCCTTTAAAGTCATATAGCGCCCATCAGAGAGAGATCTAAACAGAGGCGCTCCAAGCCAGCCACAGCTAAAAAAATGTAGGAGTTGAGCGACTTATAAAAAGGAGGCGAGTTTAGTCTATGCATTAATGAGAGGCCGTTTCAAATGATGTTGAAGTCCCTGGCGGCTCCTTTGTAAGTGCTACACGTGTAAGAATGCAAGCCCAGTCAGTAATACATTGGTTGTACATGATTCAGGCTTTCGTCGTATAGACTTGTAAGCCTCTCCCCCTATAACAGCCTGTTGGCGCCAAACAAAGTTCTAATGTGTGCCAGGTGAAATAGATATGTTTTCTCTAGTCTGATCATGACTCTTTCTTTTCTCCCGTAGGACTAAGACTTCTCACAGAGATGATGCTGACATTGGCCTAGTACGTTTTCCCAGAAACTCAGCCCAGCTGCGGCCAGCCTGACCGCCTCGTGGCTCACGGCCCGGCTGCTGCCCCTCAGGCTGGGGTTGTAGCCTGGCAGCTGCAGTACGGTGCCGTACTAACGCGATAACCCCGTACGTATAAACATCTTTGGAAGTTGAGTACGTATTCTGGACATTCTACGAATCGGCGTGGTCAGTTGGGAAGGGAGTGGGAGCGGGGGTGGAATGGGAAAAGGAGCCGGGAAAGGCCGGAAGGGGATGAAACTGGAGAGGGAAAGAGTGAGGGGGTTAGGCAGGGTGGGAGGGAGGTTGGTGTAACAAATAGCAGACGGCGGCGGTCAGTGAAAACACAGGAGAGGAGCCAAGGTATAGCCCGGTGGAGGAGACGATGAATGGAGGCAGAAGGTAAAATGATGCATGGCCTTCGCTGATGTATAGTACTGAGACAGAGGGGGAGAGAGGGAGAGAGACAGACACAGGCAGACAGAAGCAGACAGAGGCAGATAGAAGCAGACGGAGAGACACATAGACACACAGAGAGAGACACAGAGAGAGAGAGGCAGACAGACAGACAGACATACAGTGGGAGCAAGGGCGCCGTGCCTGGACCTACACGTCTTATAAGGGCCGCTTACACACCAACCACTATAGGTCTACTGACCAGTGCGCAATATATCGTAGCCTCAGAATTATCTTCGCGTATCTCCAATTATCTCAAAATCGAGTGTAGACTTGTTTTGTAGCAAAAATTTGCTTCTCTTTCATCACTTCTAATAGTTAAGAGATACGACAAGTCGTTTTAAAGATATTCATCTAAAACTACCTGTCGTATGTCCATGTTAAGAATTGCCTTGTCGTATCTCCACTTTTTACATGTATTTTTTTCCGTAAATTTTTTTATAAAAACACCAACCTCGATTATTTCAATGGTTGACAATGGGGGTGGATATAGGTCTCCTCGTGTTTGTAAGCTTATGTATTTGGGGTAGGTGGATTGCTGGTCCAAACCCAGAAATAGATAATTTCCGAATTCTGCGTATTTTAGACCGTGACCATTGGAAACCCACTTAAATGGAACATCACCTTGAAAAGTTTTCTTTGCTAATCCCCTGTGTGTGTCATACTGTATGGTCGAGTGTGCGTGCGTGTGTATGTGTGTGTATGTATGCCCCGTCATGTGTTAACAGTTTTTACCTTTATATTAATTCATTCAGTCTATGGACTTATAAAGCGCCCCTTGAAGAAACCTGCTCAGGAGCGCTCCCAGCACAGCCACGGCAAAATAAAAGCACTTGAGAGAATAATGAAGCAAAGTTTGATTTGTCAGATGTATCAAACGCAGCATTGAAGGAAGGTCATTTCAGATGCAAGAATGCTATATTACGTTTGTAGGTCTGTCTATGAATCTATGAATCTATGAATCTATGCTGACACATACATTAGGCTATAAAAGTTTTAATACAATGCAATACAATACAATGCAATGCAATACAATACAATACAATGCAATACAATACAATACAATACAATGCAATACAATACAATACAATGCACTACAATACAATATTATACAATACATGTATGTGCGCATCCATCCGTGGCAATGAATTCAATCATTCGTTACGATAATTTTTATAGCGCCTCTTCAATGGACTCAGAGTCGATCCCAAGTCCCCAGCGCGGCCAAATAAAAGTGAGAGAGGAATGCCTGAGAAAGGGGAACGAAGCGCTAAGGGGAGGCCTTTCCATTCCAGGTCGAATGGCCTACCACATGTAGAAAAAGCACGGTTCTGCTTAGTGGAAGTGCGAGCAAAAGGGGGACAGAAAGATATATACTTAATTTATATATACTTATTTGTATGTATAATATACAATGTATACATTGTCATCATCATCATCATCAATATCCTTAGGCTCAATGCCCGTAGGAGTCCGACGCCACTCTCTGTCTGAGTCTGTCTCCTGCCATATTTCCCAGCTTCAACCGGTCGGGTCAGCAGGTCTGCTCCATACCATTAACATCTTGGAGCATCTAAACCACCTTGTCTGATTGAAGAAAATCGTGAAAAAGAGGCACGAAGGACAACGTGGGTCAATGCCCGTTGTGTCCCACGCTCTCTCCCCCGACCCTCTCCATCGGTCTGTCCTGACCGACCTGTGCATGTCTGCTTCACATCATGACACCTTGAAGCATCTGGGTAGCTATGTCACTTGTGTCGTGGTTTTGGCGGATTACAATCGTCTTGGTTTTTCACTGCCAGCGTATCGCCACCCATCTGGCAAACCTTCCTCATTTTGTCCGGGCTTAGGACCGGCACAGGGACGTTGTTGGTTCCCTGTGGCAGAGGATGGATGCAGTTTAACGTCATGCCCAGGACCAATATACATATATAGTATATATTCAAGAAGTCGTCTAGAATATATATATATATATATATATATCGCATATTCATGGGGGGTCGTCCAAAACGCCAGCTGGTCAGTATTGTACCAGTTGACTGCTGATGCTGCAGCGTAGTTTAGTTCTGCTTTGGCCGAAAGTCGGTAGCCAGGTTGCCATGACGACTGATTAAAAGCACCCATTTGTTCTTCTTCTTCCTCCATCCGCTGGCCGCTGACCAGTCCACTCACTGCCCACTCCATCCACCCAACCCCTACCCCATCCTCCCCACCCCAAGAGTGACTCATCGGCCGCTGGGAACTGACCACATTGGCCAGCGGGCTATAGCGTGAGACAATTAACGGGCACAGCACAATGGCTTCGGGGTGGGGGAGATTGGGGGAGGGTAGGAGGCAGAGGGGAAGGATGCTGGGGTGATGGGGTAGTGGGTGGGGGAGATCTGGGGATGAGTTATGGGGCTTCGGAGGATGGATGGAGGCGCTAGAACGTTTCCCCCAATATTTTTACAGCTCTGGCGCCACACGCCATCGATATACAAGGCACCCCTTGGATACTCTTACCAATACTGACTGACCATCCACGAACGCAGCTGCCAGCGGCCAGCAGCAGCCAGCACCGACTGACCAGTACTGTCCAGTGTGTCCACTGTCCACTCTAACTGTACCCCTGAGATGGACAATTAGTGACCAATTGTATTGGTCGGAAGAGTGGAAGAGCAGCCATCCGGCTATTTATAGCATTTAAATTATCCTATGTTTAGACCTATGCATTATATATATACATACACATATATATATAATATATATATATCGTTTATGTCTATATAATGTATGTACATAGTACAATTCTGTACAATGTATATATTATTACTTGAATTGTATTTTATATACAATGTGTATTTCGTTTATATATATATATATAAATATATATATGCAATTTAAGCAACTTCTTCTTCTTGGTACTTCACAATAAATATATATATATGATATATGTATTAAATATATAAATATATATATATATATGTATTATAATCGTATAAACGAGTATACATTATATGGGCAACGTTGCTGCAGCAGTTAGAATAACACTTTAGCACAAATGCCGACCATCATCATAATGATGGTCGAACAATTACAGGGCACAGAGTGCATTCAGAGAGGGTGGGGTGCTGCTGCGGCTGGATTGGATGATGATGCTGATGATGCTGATGGGGTGTGGGGTTTAGGGTGCGTTGGGAGCGATGCTGCCACTGCCCCCTTGTCTGGTCAGCGTGGGGGCATCGTTACGGAAAACGAGCATTATTAGAAGAGATAAAAGCGTCATAAATCCCATCACGTTCTAGCAAGCGCCGCCGTGGCACTCCTTGCTTTAACCTGTATGTGTGTGCGTGTGCGCGCGCGTGTGTGTGTGTGTGTGTGTGTGTAGGTGTAGGTGTGTGTGTGTGTGTGTGTGAGAGAGAGAGAGAGAGAGAGACAGACAGACAGACAGACACAGACACAGACAGACACAGAGACAGAAACAGAGACAGAGAAAGAGACAGACAGAGACAGAGATACTGAGAGACACAGAGACTGAGAGACAGAGACAGAGAGAAAAAGACAGATAGAGACAGAGACAGACAGACAGAGGTAGACGGACAGACAGAAACAGACAGAGAGACGGATGGAGGGAGGGACATGTACGGAGACAGAGGTATACAGGAAGCAGAGACAAAGACATCCATTGCATTCCATAAACAGCAACACATGCAAAACCACGCTCAAGTATGTAGGCTATGTATTCATGTATGTATGCGTGCATTTATGTATGTGTGTGTATAAATTTGTGTATGCAACGACATAATGGAGATAAGAAGTTGATATAAAGTAATAACAAGACAGTGCTGTATAAGTGATGCGGTTCAGTGACTAATAATTATTTAGAAGGCGTAGTACGCATTAAAAGATACACGACCGAGTAGCCTATATTCTATTCTTAATCCTGTTCAGCGCTGATTTAATTTTATAAGCAGGCGTAAACAGGACAAAAGTAATTAACAGAATGAGTGACTTAGTTTATATATGCCTAGAAGAACATTTTGAGATATGAATGGATGGATGGATGAATGAATGAATGAATGAATGAATGAATGAACGAACGAGTGAGTTAGTGAACGAATAAATGATGAATGAATGAATGAACGAACGAACGAACGAACGAATGAATGAACGAATGAGTGAGTTAATGAATGAATGAATGAATGAATGAATGAATGTATGAATGAATGAATGAATGAATGAATGAATGAATGAATGAAGAAATGAATAAATGAATGAATGAATGAATGAATGAATGAATGAATGAATGAATGAATGAATGAATGAATGAATGAAGGAATGAAGGAATGACAAGTGTTTAATCTGACGACAAAGCAATGAATGAGTGAACGTCAGAGAAGACAAAATTACATGTAAGTTCAAAGCGAACCAGAGAGTTATATGATTGCACAATTCGTGAACGAGTAATCTATCAGCTGCTTATAAGAGCGACACATAATTTATAATAATGCTAACATCCTCGTTACACAGATATAATTATGTGAATAAACATACAATAAGAATTTGAGAGCAAAATTCTAAAAAAACACCCATTTAAAGATCTCACATTTCTAGTGCCACCTAAAACCCACCTATAGTTACTCATGAGTTACTAATTTTTTACTGGTGTTCTTGCTGTTGATAGGAAACGTTTAGTTGTTATGAGGAGTATGAACAACTTAATTTCGGCCGCATTCTTTATAAGCTTAGCCTACTTGCGGAATCACAAAGAGTAGGTAACTTACAACTGCGACATTAGATTCCTGATGCATGACGCGGTCTTTAATGTATGAAGTATGAAGGCCATGAACGATGTTGACGTATAATGAAAATTGATGTAAACAATTGTATGTCTATGTGTACGTCGTGGGTGTATGCTTAAATTTGTGCATATTATGTGGGTAGGGGTAAATCAATGGGTGTTTGCGTCTAGGAAAGAATGTATGCACTTAGGCCTGTAATGTGTATGTATGTAGGCCTGTGTATATTTATGAATGTTTTCGTCTATGTAGGCCTAGGTATAGGCCTACATTTAATGTTTCGTTCGCACGTTCTTCCAACGTTTGTCCGATTTATTAATATCATTATAATCAATAATTAAAATAATAGAAGTTGTTATATTAGCCTATTATTAATAAAAATTAATTATCATTATATTATGATCTACACGGTGTCCCAATTGAACTGATACCCTTTTTGTTTTGGCGATATACTTGTCAATTCTAAACGCATCTCTATAAAAATTCAGAGAATGTAAGAGGGATAAATTATCAATGTTTCCTGAAAATTTTATTCAATTCTACCCACAGAGTCCGAAGTTATGCATGTTCAAATTTGGGCAACGAAAATTTTAAGTTTCCAACATGTAAAAGATAGGAAATTATAGTGTTAGCGCTGTTCTTCAAAGCTGATGTTCAAAATGTCCTCCATTAGCTCGAATGCATGCTTTAAGGCGCTTTCGCCATTCATCGATTGCATTGTCAAAAATCCCTTGATCAAAACGATTCCATTCTTCCACATTTCGCTGTTTGAAGTGGTCACTGGTCAACGTCACGTATGCGAGTTTCTTAAGGCTGCGATAGACCAGTTTCTGTTAGGAAATTCCTTTAAAAACCTTTTGCACCGTAATGCTTTTCTTCAATTAAATTCTTTATTAAACTCAAGTCATCTTTGCTGAAAACCATTTTTATTATTGTCCCCTAACATGGAAATGACGGAAATATGATGTCATATTTATTAATTTAAAAAGTAAGGCTTGCAGTTGCAAACAATAATTTCCTATATTTTACATGTTGGAAACTTCAATTTTCCGTTGCCCAAATTTGAATGTGCATAACTTCGGACTCTGTGGGCAGAATTGGATACAATTTTCAGGAAACATTGATAATTTATCCCTCTTACATTCTCGGAAATTTTATAAAGTTTCATTTAGAATTGACAAGTATATCGCCAAAACAAAAAAGGGTATCAGTTCAATTGGGACACCGTGTATTATTGTAATGATTAATTACTGATTTATTGCTGTTGTTGTTGTTGTTGTTGTTGTTATTGTCAACTCATTATTATAATTTGGAGCTTCTATTGCGCCGACGTCTGCTGCTCAAAGCGCAAGATCCGTTTTCAGGTCAAGATAGTCTAACCTTGACAATCGGACTACATCCTATAGTGATCATAAGCCACAGTATTAAACGTATACGTTTATTAGTCTTTTTTGTATCCTATTGACGTAGACCTACTACGCCCACAACATGAAGTGAATTATATATTGACAATTTGACATACTAATAGACAGGAACATGATATCTGAAATGACCATGATTGCTTCCTTGTTGAAGGCGGACTATTATAATAGCCAAAGCGGAACGGTGAACTACTGTAGTCTGTAGTGCTATATAATTGTTTGTCATGCATGTCAGTCTTTAAACGAGTATCTTTTCTGTGAAGCATGTCTGTAGCTCTGTGTGCAGTGGCTGGAGTGTTGGACTGTAAAAATGAGAGGTAGGGGTTGAATAGCCACCCGTAGGCCTACTAATATGCCGAGACTGAAAAATGAAGTCACCAACAGTAACAACACTCTTCACGTCCTCCTCCTCCTTCTCCTATTTCTCCTCCTCGATGTCTTCTCCTCTTTCTCCTTGTATTCTCCTCCTCCGCCTCTCTTCTTTGGCCTCCTCCTCCTCTCTTCTTTGGCCTCCTCCTCCTCCTCCTCCTCCCTTCTTTGGCCTCCTCCTCCTGCTACTACTCAACACCTCTTCCTCCTCCTTCTCCTCCTTCTCCACCTTCTCCACCTCCTCCTCCACCTCCTCTTTCACCTCCTCCTTCATTCTTCTTCCTCTTCTCATTCTTCTACGAATGCAGGTACAAAATACAGGCCGCCTTCCATTCAGAGGTGTTTCCTAATTGCATGATGCCATAAAATTATTATACTATTGGGCCAATCCTTCTCAGCTGATATGTGTATGGTATGGATCGACAAGGCCACTGTCTGCGATTTTACCCCGAACGAAGGATGGTCAGAAAATACCCATAATAGATCATATGCATGCCGATATAAAACCAGGAAGATGCATACAGCTCACGATGGCATGTGATATTCTATAGCCTATAGGCCTAATTATAGTAATAAAAGTAGGCTATAGGCCTATCTGAACTATAATTATTTTGGTTTTCTACTACATAACTCACGATGATCGTAGGCCAGTATTCACAAGCATCATCATCATTATAATCATTGTTTGTAGTAGAGCCAAGGTTGTGTTGATCTTCATGATTTTAGTGGTATAGCCTATATTATTCAGAACCACTCATCATTGTCGCCATCATCGTCGTCGTAGTCGTAGTCGTAGTCGTAGTCGTCATCGCTGTAATCATCGTAATCGTCTTCGGCGTCGTCATCATCATCGTCGTCATCATCATCATCATCATCGTCATCATCATCATCATCATCGTCGTCATCGTCATTATCATCGTCATCGTCGTCGTCGTCATCATCATCGTCGTCGTCGTCGTCGTCGTCATCATCATCATCATCATCTTACAATCATAATATGATCATCGTGAGTAGTTGGAGGCCAAAAATAATAAAGCACATACTTTACTATAGGCCCATAGATAGCATGATCATTGATCACGTATAACATAATTATTATAACCGATATCATGTGGTGGTGATCATCATCGGCGTAGTCGTTATCACAATGGGCGTCGTCATCATCGTCTGTTTTAGTTTTTCGCTTGTATACGTGTTTGGAAAATTTCACCCTCTTAATTAATGGACCTGCATGTGAAGTTTGTTTTCGAATTCTACATGACCTTCATTGAACATAGCCGTCTATTCACACAGTGTTGTTGCATTGCTGGCCCCAACAAGAACTCGTGTTGTAGGCCCTACGTCGTCATAGTATATTATATGGCCCTAGTAATGATCAGGCCCCATATGCATAGTCTCCGTGTACCAAGTAAACCTCTGATTTATAAAGGTCCATATAATAAATTATAGGCTGTGGTCTGACAGTAGGAAACGGTCTAGAATAATCAAAAAGGTATTCAGGTATAGCCTACGCTTAAACACTACAGTACAATGATATGATCAATATGGTATACGACACACTACAATACACTACGATGCGAATCATGCGATACAATAGCCTACATGTACGATACGATACAATGCGATACAATGTAATACAATACAATCATTACAATGCGATATGATGCGATACCATAGCCTACCATACGATACGATACAATACAATAGCCTACAACGCAATACGATACAATACAATAGGCTACTTAGAATCTGAGATCAATTCTGTTGCTTTTCTATGCAACGTCTTATCGAAAGTTTTTCCGTTCCGCGTTAAAGTAGCCTAGGTCATTTGAACATTTCTTATAATCTCTTAGACTTCGAGAACTTTTTTATTGCTCTCGTACACAAAATAGCCTAATTTTAAGCAGTTGAACACAAGCAGTCAGAGAAACTGATAACTGATAAAGGCAGTGCATGGAGACAATGGATAGGCCCTACTTCTGAAGGGAAGAAACACCCGATATATAGGGGCCTAAGAAAAGAAGATTCTACTATGATCCAAACGATCTTTCTCCTTCCAATAATTAAGCGTCCCCGACTCCCCATGCATCTCAACAAATATCAACTTAGCAGCTACTTCCTCAATGGCTCTTTAATTTCTCCCTGGTCTCTCTGAAAATTCGACTCGTATCCTCTCTTCACGTCTTTCAGCAACTCCTCTGACATTACGCAGCGCTCGTGAATAAGCTGGTGCCCTATTATTTATTAGGCTGGAGTTGTGTATTACGGAACTGTGTTGATAAATTTACGATTACGTTGATTTTACCTAATAACTTATCCTATTATAGACTTGACTATAGGCCTAATTATTGGTAATAGGCCTAGCGGTGAGCATGTAGGCTAATGGTTTATACGGGCGAGAAGCTCTCTCGACATTGTATTTATAAGTCTACTTAAAGACATGAATAATGAATAATGTCTTATTTCGTGACTTTATTATTGCAATACACGTTGTTTAAAACTTTAAATGTGATTTATAGGCCATCGTCTTTTAGAATTTAGATCATGGTCTATGGAAAAGTATTGTAGGCCTAACCGACATGCGCAATCATAATAAATTATGTCTAATAGAGCAAAGGCGTCTTGCGCATAATAATTTCACGTGAGACCAGTAGGCCTACTGTTCTGGAAAAGTTCAGAAAATTTGTCTAAATCGTTAAACTTGAATGAAAAATTCACTGCGGAAGTTCCGACAGCCTCAAATTTGAAATTCGACGAAAACTTGCAGGATAGCCTATAGGCCTAAGCCTAATAATTAGGCCTATTGTGCTCGAATCTAGTGCATGTCAAATTATGGACTTTAATGCTAGCAGTTAGCCTATGCATGTCTTTATAGCCTATTCTTTTTCAATCCAATTTCGAAATCCTTTAAAACCTGAAGCATGGTGAAGTTTGGCCATCTGACTGACATCAGCATGTTGTTGTTGTCAGCATAGATTCCCTATAATAATTGGACCAGATGATGTGGAAAGATCAATTCGAACATGGTCAATCGTAGTTTTGTTCGTGTCTTACCCTATCAAAGGCTTGATTAAAGTCAATGAAAGCCAGCTTTAGACAGGTACAGTGTTACAGAACTGTGGCTGTGGTCTGAGACGCAGGCAACATTTTGCTTTGTGCGATACTCGACTGGAAGAAACCGGTTCTAGACCAAAAGAGGACGAAAGACCAGAATGTAAACATCATCTGGATCATAACAGAGAGAGACCAACGGAAATGGATTGACCACTGTACCCTTCTTTCATTAGGCCTAACTGAAGACATTTTTCTAACGAGTGAGATAGAAAGAAAGAAATAAAGAGTGTGTGCTTGTGTGTCTGTATGCGAGTGTGTGCGTGTGTGTCTGTGTGTGTGTGTGTCTGTGTATGAGAGAGACATAGGCCTACAGACAGATAGACAGAGACAAAGACAGAGACACACACCCATATAAACAGAGTCAGACAGACAAAAAGACAGACAAACAGACAGGGAAAGACAGAGAGAGCAAGAGAGACAGACAGGCAGAGCCATAGAGACAAATTGAAGTATTCAACATTGAATGATAGAGCGGCACATCATCAACCTCTGGTATTAACCACCCATGTCTAATGAGTGAAAACTTAATGTCGCTGTTTTCAGAACAGAGAGGGAGAGAGAGAGAGACGACGAGACAAACAGACACACACACACACAACACACACACAACACACACACACACACACACACACACACACACACACACACACACACACACACACACACACACACACACACACACACACACACACACACACACACACACACACACACACACACATATACACACACTGAGAGACAGACAGACAAACACACAAACACGGACACTGAGAGAGACTAAGACAGAGACAGACAGACAGACAGACACACACGGACAGACGCGCGGACAGCACAGCGCTTATTTACAGTTCTTGGTTTACGACTGTGGTCAGCAGCAGCGCGAGTAGTCTCTGAGTCTCTCCCCGTCCAGCCGTAATTTTCACACTGGCCAACCCCCAATCGACCGGTTATATCGCCCGATGGATGGCGCGTTTCATCGGCGTCGACGGACTGAAAAATTTCGGTGGCGGCTACGAATAATTTCAAACATTCTCGTCGTACAAAATGCGACGAGACGTCAGCGCCGTGCGTTTATTATGGTCCGCCTTCGTCGTCGGTGTGGTAGTAACTTCGATCCACCGGCGGAAAATACTGTCCGGTTGCGTCGGGTGGGTAGGTATACGCACGCTGCTGCTTTGGATGCCTGGAGTTCGCTGGTAGTTTGGGTATGTTTGCATGTCCGTGGGTGTCTGGCTGGTTGTACGGTTGAGTGTCGGTCGCTGTTGATGGCTGCGTGACCGATTAGTGCGTAAAACAGTCATTTTGTTTAGACTCAGGTCTGCTGGATGGATTAGCGAATTAGGTTTGCGCCGTGGCTCGTCCGGGCGCCCGGCGCCTGAGCCGCGGGATCATTCAGTGCAAGACCGTGCTCCCGTGCTGACCCCGTATTGATATCGATTCTATGATTAACCGCCCGCGCCGCCCCGCACGCTCGCCCGCCCGTCCGTCCGTCCGCGCTGCCCCCGCGGCCACCTACGCATACTGATTTTGGGCTGGACATAGATGACCACTGGCGAGCCAGCTGGCCATGTTGCATGCTGCCGCGGGGAAAGGTTGTTCCGCTACCACCGCCACAACCGTGAAGGAGAAGGAGTCGCCGCCGTGATTGGCCAGTCGGAAAAGAGTTTGTGTTTTCGGCATTCCAAAACGCTGCGTTTGGAATTCCAAGAAGTACCAGAGCTCGATTGGTCTGAGAGTCTTTTGCGCTGCATTTGAGAATTGTTTGAGGCGTGTTTTGGTTGACCTCACTCACCAGTTGAAATGGGTTTTTTGTGTGCTAGAATCTGACAACTACGTCTGCCCTGCCCCTCCTCTCGTACGATGCCCGAATCTCAGAGAAATTTCTGAACTACAGAGTGGACCGAGTTTGCATCTAGTACACTTGATGATTTGTTTGGACTTGGTTTATTAGGAAGAAATTTGACTGTACGAGAATAAACTTTTCCAACCGATGTTGAAAAGGTGAAAGAAGTCTCGATTTGTGACACAGAAGAAGTTTTCATCTATCGGTGAAGAAAGAAAGTCGATTTCACAGGTATATAGCAGCGACTCATTGATCTACTTTCAAAAATTCAAATACAATTTAAAGTTGTTAAAATGCAATTTAAAATACGATTTAAAGTTGTTTAGAATGCAATTCAAGGCTTAACAGCGTCAGTTACTTTATTTGTTTAAGGATAATGAGTCTTGTTGAACGTAAGTGCTGAGTAGTGCTCAAAAAATTTGAAAGCACTGCAGTAATATATTTGTTAGCATGACTTAACATCATGCCACATGGACTGACCTAAAAAAATTGGCTTAGGCATACATTGTGCACTTCTGAGATTTGTACAGAGGGCATTATCAAATTACAGTTGTACTGTATTGTATTGTACATAACAACTCATGCATAACATGTTGTATATAAACATGTATGTCCTATGTATGTATGTATGTATGTAGCAGTTCTTTTGCAAAAGCGCTTGTTATGTAAGTGGATATGTATGCGCTGATATGCATGTACTGGCAGTCATGTACCTACCAACATGTGTGTATATAATTATACACTGAAATATAATTATATAAGTAAGATAGAGACCTTGTGCAAGTCCCTCACTCGCAGTTGCTCACGCACTTCGGTGCGAAACCCCGATTCAGTGTCCATGCTGTAGTCAGGAGTGCAGTCCGAGGAGAGTTCTTGAAGGGGTGCCATAACAAGTGCACATACATATGTTTATATGTATTCATGCATGTATGTATTCTTGTATGCATGTACACATGTATGCACATATACTCTTATGCATATACCCTTATGTATGTAAGTGTGTATGTATGCATGCTTGTAAGTGTGTATGTATATATCAATGTATGTATGTATGTATGTATGTATGTATGTATGTATGTATGTATGTATGTATGTATGTATGTATATATATATATCATATGTATGCATTATGCGTATATGAAGACTTTTTATGCACAGGAAATGCAAAGCACGAAGTTTCTCATGACATCCATTGTGATGCATGCACATGCAAATATACTAGAGGCTGAAAAGAAGCTTTTTGACAGAAGACGCTATTTTGGTATCCCTTCCTATATCTACCATGGTAAATTACTCCAAATCAGAGAGCAATAAGTTTTTAAAACTAATTTTAGCTGCAAAGAAGTGCTTTTACAACTGCACATTGCGCAAATCCATTTTGAACTGCACATTTTGCATAGAACTGCATGTTAAAAAAGCCCTCCTTTGTACTTTGTATTAGACGTTTCAATGAAAATGTTAAATTCAAGATATGTTTTTAACCATGGATGGAAGAATTGCTGTTTGTTTTCCCCAATGCATAAACTTCTTCTTTTGGGACTTGTATAAAAGTTCATCATATTCAGACTGCATATCTTTTGAAACACTGTTTCTACATCCAATACTGATTTCATCGGTGTGTGGTGACAATGTCTGAAAGGTTATAATCTCCAAAGAGAACCTTTGGGTGTTAAAAAGGTTCAAATGGAGAAGTATATAGTTAAGCAGAGTGAATATAAAAGTCAAGAACAAACTGGGATAAGTTGCCGCTTGGACACCTTTTCTTTACGTATTTCGGAAACTATAAATAACTTTTTACTTCCTTCAACTTTACTTGGGTTGTTAACCGTGTCAGTGAAGTTCTAATTTTGGATCAGTATGCAATGGGTTTTTGCTAATTCATTTTTAATGCTCTTTTCACACAGTTATAGTGGAAGGGCCTTTACTCAACATCTGCATCTTCCAACATCTGCTCAGGTGTGCTTGCTTAGTGGGCAATAATTGTCATTGTCTTGCAGGGTAGTTTGTCCATTGTCTTTTGTCATTGTGTCTACTAGTATCATTCTGTTAAGTTTGATTTTTCATTGTTCCAAAAATGCTCCTAGAGGTCTGATGGGGTAGGGGAGAGGGGGGCGATGTTCACATGTGTTGACTTGGTGCAATTGATCGTGGTCTCCAATTATTTATTAATGGCCGTGGTGGTGGTCAGTACTGCTGCTGGCTGGTAGCAGTAGTAGGTAGGCCAGATGGTCAGCCAGGATACAGTTGGACAATAATAATAGATGCTTAATGGTTGACCATAAAAGCCTTCAGGCTTCTCACAATGGTTACTGGTTATGGGTATATGTTTTATTGGCCTCATCATTATCATCATCCGTGGTGTTGGTGGTGGTGGTGGTGTCGTTGTTGCCTTGCTGCTGGTAGTCATGTTTCTTGTCAAAATTGTCTTCAATGTGATCATTATTAATGCCCATGGAAGACCTTCTTCCCCCAGGCAGTCTAGTCTGCCTTGCATTTTATGCAGCTGGTTGAATTGGTCTTAAATCACTCAAAAGTCTGCTATGTTTCTCCTGCATATAAATTGCAGTTTTTGTGCGTGTGTAAAAATGTCCTGGTTAGGTCATTGAGTAAAGGATTGAGGAAGCGCCTTCTGATGTATCTGCGTAGGAAAGTTTCCAGCGCAAAGGGACATTTTCCAAGGGAAGAAATAATGACTGTTTTATTCCCTGCCTTGTTCTGGTTAGCATAGGGCGGATACTGCAGCCCTGGGTGGCTAATGGAGAGGGGGAAATGACAGGAAAGACATCTGCTTATATAGAAGCACTGCTTTCACCCCTGAGGACTTATTTTCTGGGGGTGAATGACCATGGCCAGGTGTCTCAAAACATCGTCCTTGAATTCAGGTTATGACCCCATCTGCTGTCTAGATTTTACACGTTTGTGCTTTGTGGAACAGAGCATGAAACATTGTTTTCTCCCTTGTGCTATGAAAAGCATATTGTACTATGGTGCAAAATGAACCTTCTAATCTAATCTAATCTAGGATAACACTTCTCACAATAGAGCTATTCAGAAGCGCTCTCAGCGTGACAGGCCCATGAAAAGAGAGACAGGCAGCGAAAAGATGCCGGTGAATAATTCCTCACCAGAATCCTTCTTCTAGCCAGGTATCCTATCTTTTCTTTCGGAAGAGGAAGAGCGTCCCCTTAAGCCCGCTGGTCCTGAGATATATATTCTATGGTGTTATCATGGTGTCACTCTGGGTTTGGTGTTAGTGACTTCATTTATTAAGCTACTGTTGATGAGGGTGGGTGACCAGTCCTCTCCCTCACCGTCTCATCTCCCCACCAACAGTGTACTCGCTACAGCTGTGCTTACTAAGTACATTGATATGCTAAATGATTCCTATAAAGATTGAATAATTAGGCCAAAAAAAAAATATGTTGTGTTTCCGGTAACAGAGCTAAAAAAAATTAAGTAGGTAGGTCGGAAAATATTTTTATTTTGTAAAATATTTTTATGCAGTGACTATCCGAAAAACTAGTCTTTTTTGCACGCTGAAACAAAGGACGTGTTCTAAGCAAGTATAAACTGCCTATTTCCCGACTGTCTGCACCTAAAACTGCTCTAGAAACAGTCCTATTAATTTCATTTTGTTGACGTCTCTTATGTTATGTCAATACAAATGTTTTAAAAAAAATTTTTTTTAAAAATTAAATTTTTTTTTGAAAAAAAAAAGTTTTTTGAAAAAAATTTTTTTTTTAATAAATTTTTTACAAAAATATTTGGGTCGCGGCCCTAAAAATGGGTCGGTCGCGTTACCGGAAACACAACAATTTTTTTTTTACGCCTTACTACACGATGAATACTGACCCACTGTCAAACTTCGAGAAACAAGGCATGTGATCTTTGACCCTCACCAGTACTTTCTGACCCACTAACCGCACAACAATAAAATTTGTCTGTACCAGCAAATATTGTGCGAGGGCGTTTTTCAGTATGTAAGTAGGCCTAATGTTAGACATGTATGTTTGCATGTATCTACGTATAATCTACGTGTACGTTTGGCTATGCCTGGGCGTTAATACAGTGCCTTTAAGAAGGGCTGATATCAGACGGAGGTGGGGGGGGGGGGGCGGTAAGGGCAGTGGACATGCGTGTTAGTCGTGGTGGTGGGTGGTAGGGTGGGTGGTGGTGTCCCTGTCTTTGTGTGGGTTTACGTTTTGCGCAGATTGGTGCTTGAGCGTGACCCTGTCACTGCGTCGGAAATACTACTTTATTAAAGGGCAACGTTGCCGCGACGCGCCGCATGTGTCACAATGCAATTATTGACTCTTCTTAGAAGAGCCAAATTGGACCTTTTTAGACGGACGGCGGCTTACGATACCACCGTGCTATGATGATCAGCGCTTGAACTCCGTCAGATAATATGACTGAACGGTGACGGTGGTGGTGGTGGTGGTGGTGGTGGGTAGGGTAGCCTCGATAGATCTCTAAGCTGAAAGCTGAAGGCTTTTAAAGGATTAATAAAGAAGAGCGGAGGGGGCTCGGCTGGCGTGTGGTTAGTGCCTGTAAGTTTTTTCTTAGAATTATTCTGAATAGGATCTCGTGGAGTCGTGGTCATGACTTGGGGCTTAGTTATAGGGCTGAAGGGAAGGGCCAGCAGCTCGTCTGTGGAGGGTCTAGCTCTAACACGGCTAGGTATGTCCGTTTATAATAGTTCCCTGGTAACGACTGAAAATGTCCAGCGGGGAGGGGAAGGACACCTGTTTGGCATTTGATAAGAAAAGCAATGCTCAGTGCTTTGTGTAAGAAGATATGAGGAAGTGAACCCCACCGGCCACCTCAACCCATCAGTGCTACTCTGGGTGATGCTTACACAGTTCTGTTCAGATGGTAGCCTGCAGCATAGAACAGAAATTGATGAACAGAAATTCACTGGGGGTGGGGGCAGTGGTGGGGTGAAGATCTCACCTGGTATATCCATTGAAATATGAATTGTGGGGAGGGTACTCAGTACCCCCACCGAAACGCCTCTATGAAAAGCATTAACATTTGTGGGGCGCGGTGGTATAGTGGTGGCGTCGCTGCCTTGGAGTCGGAAGGTTCGAGGTTCGAATCCACCCTCAAGCCACTGCGTAGGGACCTTGGGCAAGTCCTTCACTCACAATTGCTCAGCGCTTCGGCGTGAAACTCCGATGCAGTGTCCGCTCTGCATCGGGAGCGCCTCTGAGTAGAAGAGCTTGAAGGGGCGCTATAACAAGTGCACATACAAACAAATACAAACAAACATTGCATTTTTCTGCATTTAAACTGCCATGTCAATTGCTTGGTGTATGGTGCAAATTGCAATTGACCGGATCTCACCACTATGCTGGAACATATATATATATATATATATACATATATATATATAATATATACATATATATATATATAGGCTATGACATCAGCAGCTGTCACTTAGCACTAGGGAAGGGCAATAGTCTTATAGACTTGACAAATGACAGAAGACAATAGAGATAATAATTATATACATACCCATTGCCACCAAAATTAATCACTGGCATTAGGAACTGATGTTATTTATTTATTTATTTATATACAAATAAATATTTATATTTTAAATCATTTATTTACTTGTATATAAATATATAAATGAATGAGTAGGACGTACCTAATTGAGTTTATGGCTTATGTTGTGTATTATTGTACGTAGTAAATACGTACGTATATAGGCATAAATAAATATATTTGTATTATAATTATTGTGTGTGATCTTGACCATTTTAGTTTGTAAGTAAGCTTTTATAATAGCAGACTATATAATTTTATGTGTGCCGGAAATTGGCATCCCTTTGAGAAGTGTTGATATACACTCAGTTGTTTGTGTTGACAGCTAAACTTGTTTAAATAGGATTCTATATAACATTCAGACAATTATGCTATGAGTGTTAGTTAAATCAAACAATCGGCTAATTGATCAGTCTCTATTAATGTGTTTGTGCTTATGTATGCGGCTATGCAAGCACATCAATTATGCTTAAACTAGATGGCCTATAAAGTTGCTCAGCTGCTAATTTGAATCATGTTACTGTGTTTTGTGCAATTATAAGCTATAAAATTGGAAATTTCCTGTTTTCGATAACAAGGCGCTCCTAGTTATTCGGTTGTCAGATTTTCTTCAAAAGTAGTCATATCCATTGTTCAGCCAAGATCTGTTTCATACATGTAGCCTACATCTGTCGGCCTGGTAATTACTAGACCTATTTATTTCATAGAGGAAATAATTATGTCATTCGGACGCACAGGTTCAGGCTAAAGAAGTAGTCGACGTAGCTAAGCCTCTCTGGATATCAGACGCATGCAATCATTAAACCGGATGAACGAGAGGCTGAATTACTATTCTGCATCCTAAATGCCACCTGAAACAAAGGACTTATTCGCGTTAATGTATAATGTCGTTAATGGATGAATCACATGAAAATAATGCCCAGCTCACAATCACGTATTATGCAGAAGCCAGGGCTGAGCAGCAGCAGGATGTGTGCGCGTATGATTCACAAGTCTAGTTCCTTTTATCGACGGACGGACGCTGGAAAACTATTCCAGTAATTTAGCCTCAAGTCCTGCCATTGTGTTTTTGATGTTTTATGCCCACGTCCGTCCGTCCGTCCGTCCGTCCGTCCGTCTGGCCGTGCGTCCACTACGCGCCGGGCACCGCCGCGGCGGAGGCGGCGCGCTGCCCCTTCGCCTAAGCACTTAAAGCCCGCTCGGCCAATCCCTTGGTGGTCATGTGTTTTAGTCATACATCAGTATGAGTCAATAATGCAGCTTTATATCCCGCCCGACTGAACGGACGACGTCGTAAAAAGTATCCGCATATTCGCCCGGATTATCCCGAAAGGTTTGTGACCGTACGTGACGCTTCCCAGTTATACGCGTCCGTAGTCCTGCGGAGGACGCGTCCGTAGCGCCGCGAGTCGTTCGGTGCAGTTTTAAACTCCGCGTTACTTCGGGGCAGCGACGGTGGCGTCGGCGGCGAGGAGGATAATGATGTTTTGTCCGATTGGGCCAAAGTAACGACGGCATAAATATAAAAGGGAAGTAAAAGACGGCGTCGCGTTTGTGTTTTAATGTCGTTGGACTTGATGGCATCGGCGGCGGTCTCTGGTGGTGGTGGTGGTGGTGGGGTGGGTGAATTTCCCCTCGCAGAAATATCAATAGCATCAATCAAATTTCTTCGGGCGGCCCCCCTTGCCTAGTTTGCGTCGTTTGCGAGCGGTCGCGTCTCGGTGTCACGCTCGCGCCCCTCCCGTTCGGGTCGCAGAGGGGGCAGGGCCGGTAGGCGAAGAAATGTTCGTGTCGGTCGTCGGAACTTAGGTTAGTGCGAGTTCGTGAAGTTACGTGTCCGACTCTAGTTGTGCCGAACTGACTGACTGTTGTCGGAGGATTTTTGACTGAGTCAGTTGATATTTTGTTTATGACATTCAGCGTGTGTCTGGTTGGTCGACGACGACGTGTCGACATTCTTGTTTTTGCGCTCGTCATGTGAGCAATGTTGTCAGTGTGTGCGTGAGCAATGTCAGTGTGTGAGTGTTTCGGCCACCGGCGAGAAGCACGCATGTACGATGTTGTGTTGTACTGTGACTGGGCTGCTGCTGTCTAAGTAAAAGAGGAAATGGTTCTTTGTTGAGTCGTAGCCTACTGTAGGCCTGCTTAGCTGCTTAGTTAGTTAGTTACGAGATAGTTTAGGAAACTGTTTGTCACGCGGAGACGTTGGACGTCAAAACAGAGGTGGGAGTTCATTTAAGTATTTATTTATATCAGCTGTGGATTTAATTATATTTGTCAGCGTGTTTAATGGACTTTATTTATGGGAATCATCTGTAGATGTATTTGTCAGAAACTGTTTAAAGGACTTTATTTAAGTAAATATCACCTCTGGATATATGTCTGAAATCCTTTTTAAAGGGACTTTATTTAAGTAGGCCTAAACCAGCTTTGGATAATATTTGTAAGAAACTGTTTAAAGAACTTTATTTAAGTAAATATCATCTCTGGATATATGTCTGAAATTGCTTTTTAAAGGGACTTTGTTTAAGTAAACCAGCTTTGGATAATATTTGTAAGAAACTTTTTAAAGAATTTCATTTAAGCAAATCAGCTTGGAAAATATTTGTCAGAAACTTTTTTGAGGAGTTTATTGAAGCAAACCAGCTATGGATACATTTGTCAGAAACTGCGTAAAGATTTAGTTCATCTTTTAGAAGTTTCAGATGTAGTGGTAGAAATTTGTCACAGTGGCCGACTGGGTAGAATGCTCACGCTGTAATGCTGAGAGTACGGGTTCGAGTCCTCCCAAGAAGTTAACAACACAGTTGCTGCCTTTATTCTCTCAAACTTGCCTTCACTTAATTATTACTCTGCTCCAATGATGTGTGGTCATACTTAGAGCTGTTAATTATTCGCATAAATTAATAATAATAGTAATAATTTTGTAGTAATTGTAGTAGTAATAATAATAATCACTGGCAATGCCACTATAGGTCATGGTAGGTCATTTATTTCACTATTGACCCCCTCTTATGACCTGGGAACAATTCTTGAAATTTTTAATATTCTCCTTGCATTTAATTTCTTTGACCTGGTGCTGAATAACTCCCAATGACAATGACGCGACTTGCTGAAATTGCAATCCGGCGCCGTCGCTGATGAAAATAATAATAATAAATAGTATAAAGAGATCAGAAGTAGTGTTAAACATATATATGATCTGTGCTCGTTGGTTACAATGTTCTGCTGTTTTACTGTTGTGTATGCAATGTATTGTTTGTGTGTTGAGTGCAGCATAAATTTATCTCGCCCTAATAAAGATTACTTGCTTTATGCGTTCGATTGACAAGTGTGCATTCGTTTGATCTTGAATCTTAAGCATCCTTGACCTGCATAAATGTAGTGGCAGCCAGCTGACCTTAGCATATGCGTGTCCCATGGCGTGACGGTATACACTGTCACTTTCACATCGGTCACCAGGATTGTAGACCCGCACACAAAAGGCAAAGACAAAGGAATATTAATAATGCTGTCAGGTTTGTGTTTGCTTCGTTAGTGTTGGTCAGTTGTGAGAGATGAATGTTTTGAAACACTGGACCAACTCAGAGTGGGGCTCGGTAGTGCATTGGATAACACACTGGCACAGAGATCAGCGAACACGGGTTCGAGCCCCGCAGGGTGGATGTGCTTTGTATACGCTGCTATTAGTGCTGTGTATTGCAGGCTGTCTGCTCTGTTAGTAGTGAAGATTGATGTCTTCTGTTATTTGCGTTTTTGTGAATTGTCGCAATTTCGTAACTGTACGCTCGTGATTGTGCAGATACATCAGGGTATACTGATTGATTTTATGATTCATTGATTGATTGAATGATTGATTGCTTGATTGATTGGTTTGCTTTGATTGATTGATTGATTAATTGACTGATCGATCAATTAAATATTGAATGGGCAGATTGCTCATGAATAATCTGGTGCCCTGTGCTTAGATTTAGTGTAGAGCTATATGAATTAGGAGTTTACAACTACAAGGACGTATTATGGTAAACTGAAAGAAAAGCATTTAGTAAATTATGCTGTTTCATCAATAACTTGTATATATATATATACATAATTACATATATATATATTTGTGCTTCTGAATTCTAATAGCGTATAATTATGTATAACTCTGTGACCTACAACAAATATGTTAATATTAAAACAAACTTGAGAAATGAAGACATTTAGAAATATTGCTAAATAAGTCACTGTGTTCAATAGGCTGACAGAAATATGTAGGCCTATGCTTGCACTAATGCTGCCCTGTTAGCAGAACCTTAGGGTACTTTAAAGTAAATTGATAGTTTTGTTACCTACATTGGCTGACCAGTTTCAAAAGCGTGCTCATTTAATATTCGACCGAGCTTGAAGGGGCGCTATAACAAGTACACATACAAACAAACAAAAGACCGATTGATCAATCAATCAGTCAGTCAGTCAATCAATCATTCAGCCATTGTCACTGGAATCATATATTTTGTCTTTACATGTAAAATGAATTGAAACGGTGCAAGATGAACTTGATCGATTGATTTATTCTTTACACATGGATGAACATCTTACGTAGTTGTATGACTTGTATCCATATATAAACTGTGGCCGGATAAAAAGGGACCTATTTTGAAAATATGAAAATAAATGATGATGATGATGATGGTTCTCTGCCCGAAGGCAAGTTCATTGGCTTTACGCCCCTGGGGATGAGATGAGTGAGGTGGTTTCCCTTGCCTTCCCCACAGACAATGATCGGTAAGCTGCAAGCAACTTGCCCAAGGTCGCTCCGCAGCAGGTTGCGCCCCTGCGTCCCACACGTGCTAGCCCGAGATATCGAAATCTCTGAGTGTCAACTCCCAGCCCGGGGCTTGAACCGCAGTCCGTTGTATCCAACAGCCGCTCTCGCTTACCGGTGTAGGCCAGTAAATAAATAGTGAATATTAATTGATTATCAAAATTCAAACACCATTTTAATCCAGACATATTTATCTACCCTATTCCTGGTGAAAGCATAAAGTTCCAGTCTATAATATTTTCATATTTACAAAACGGGTCAGGTTTTATGCGGACACAGTGTAGCTCTATACATAGGCATGTATGATGCATAGTTGACTATGAATTGTAATTAAGGTTCCCTGCGGATAAGCCATTTGCTTTTCTGGACTAGACATTTCCGGGACATTCCTGCACGGCAAACAAGCAGCCGGCTACTTAAAACCAATGCCCGGCTATTTTCTGCATTATTGGACTGCTCTTGTTTTTCAATGATTGCACCTTGTCCCGCACCCATTATTAACCTTTGACCTCGATATTGCGATGATCTAGTGACCTATATTTTAACTGGACCAGTGTCGCTGAATTGTGTCCTAGTCGCCGGAGAAAGAGAGAGGCCTGTGAAGTTTGTTATTTTGGGTGTATAGTTGTAGCCTATACGCACCTTTGAACACAAACCTCCTTTGGAGTTAATGTTTTCGCCCGTGTTTAGACACGGAATACAATGCTGTTGGACGCTGCGTTTTGACATCTGGCCATTATCATGAATGTACACCATGTTTTTAGCTCTGTTAAGATTTTGCCCACTGCGGCAAGAGGAGGGAGGGAGTCTGGTTAAGATTCTTTGCTGTTGTAAAAGCTATAGGTGTGTATACGGACTGAAATGTCGAGAATGTGCAAGAACATCTTAGAACATCTGTTACTTCTTTCACCGAATGCTTTTTGCAGCAGTTGAGAATTGGCATGGAGGGTTTGGGGGGTGGGTGGGAGGGGGGCACTGGGGGGCATGTTTGTTGACACCAGAAAACTGTAGAAATATTGGTTCAAGTGTTTCATGCATTGTAGAGCTGCTTATCTGAACAGTTTTACCGTTGCAGGGCTGTTATTTTGGGGTAGAAAATGAAATGGTGTGCACAGTGGAAAGTAATATGCCTGTTGTTGGGTTATCGTGTCTGAGGCTTTTTGTTTTGTTGATAGAAGCACTTGATATATTTTCTGACCTTCATTGGATGACTGGTTTTAAGACTCTGCGCATTCAATCAATCAATCCATTCCTTAGAGGCAGATGTTAAAGTAGTGAGTGCCTCATAGGCTGCCAATAATATCTCGAAATTCATGCCGTTATGTTTTAATAATGCGGTTTTTCATGCTTTTTCGTGAGCTTGTCTATAGATAAGCATGAATGTCATCATAGAAAAATATTCCATTTGTCATTTAATCACACAACCATAAATTATTATGTGACTAACTGGTACTTATGGATTTAGGCACAGCAACGTGAAACACTGTAATATTTAGGCTTAAATTGTTCAGGGATGATACCAAGCTTATAATTATTCTTAGCTCGTACATATAAGCTATTGAGTTAATTGTTTTATTGTTGTTAATTTCATCAGTGCTTATTCAACACATTTGAATCATTCTAGCTTGTTTTCTTTATAATTTTTTGGGTCAATTTTGTCAATTTTTGTAGAGAAAATTTTCCCTTAGGTTTCCATTTGTACACAGGATCTGCAAGTAACCAATAACTTAGGATATATGCAAACGGAATGAAAAGATTTAAAATTCCACTAATTAACTGCGTCTAAGTATTCAGCGGTGACTAAAGATAATATGAAAACAGCGTTAATTTAGAATTCTCCAAACTGGCGTCAACTATGATTAATAATGCACGGCAGAACAGTATTCAACATCCTTATCAACACCAGTTCATCAGAAACTTATGAATAATAAAAGAATTCTGTGATTCACGATGATTTATTGGCATTTGCAGCCAAGCAAGTGCCAGGGAAAGCCTATCTGCTCTGCATGTGTTTTACCTGTGCCAGATCTTAATGGCAGGTAAGATTGCATGCAAAAATCATTCTGAAATATATAAACCGATTTAATAAAGTAATCTTTATTAACACGAGACAAACGGTCATCTTTTACTAGAACAGTAGCCTACATAAAGTGGCGAAAAGTAGCACAGTAATACATAGGGTTACCATGCGTCCGGGTTTCCCCGGACATGTCCTCTTTTTTGGCCTCTGTCCGGAGCGTCCGGGCTGCTTTCGAGAAATATGGCTTTTGTCCGGGTTTTTCTCCGCCTGTTCCCTGATCGATCGATCTTACCTAATTTTCGGGAAAGTAAGTCCTTTCCGTGTTATATAACTAATCAGTTCCGTGAACTAAAGGCGCTTTCCAGCAATATTTAGGTCAATGGTATGGTCCGTATGGATACCATTGGACTTCCGGTTCCTGAGGCGGTTTTTTCAAACGCATAACTATAACGCTAGGTATGCCTACTGCCCTACACTGTACAATGTACATAATGATAATGGTAAATAAAAATATAATAATTAATAAATTCACGAAAAATTTGAAAAAAGCCGAAATGTGAGTATTTACTGACGCACTGAAAACCCAATGCACAGGTTTTCTCAGCAGTCAGCCTAACTTGTTGAAGGCCATCAGTTTTTGGGCTGAGCCCCAAGCTCAGTCTATGGTAAGTAAGTAAGTGCGTAAGTAAGAAATTCACTGTGTTGTTTCTGTGTACAGTCAGTGACAGACTGACAGTAATCTAATGTGTACTGAACTGAAGTACTGAACACTGACTCAATAAACCATGTACAATAAGAACAATATTTTTTGTAGTTTAATGTTACCTTTGTTGTACAACACTTGACATTGGTTTAGCACTATGAAGCTAGGAGTGCGCTACGAGATGGTAACCGGATGAACATTTTGTGTGTCCTCTTTTTCATCTGAGCACTTATGGTAACCCTAGTAATACATTATTTAAACAACACGAAAATTAATAAATACGAAAATACTGTTGTAAACATTATGAGAAAGACATCTTTATCAGTTATTTCCAATGTCCTGGTCTGAGGAACGTGAACATTTTAATGCCTAAAAAACATGGAACCAGATCAGATCTTGGGTCAAACATTAATTTATAGCATAACCCAGATTTTATATCTGTATTATAGTGAATGCATTTTATCATGTGTGCTGACGTTTTGAACGTTTTTATGACATGCAAGTCAATAAACAATCAAAAACAACGATTAATTTGGCAATTCTTAAACTCTTTCGAATTTGGAATGCTTAAGTCCTTATTTATGTTGGTTTGTGAGTGAAAGTAACAATTTCAACTGAGCAGAAAATATGAAATATTTACATCCTTTTTGCTCTAAGTATAAACTACTCTTATGTATAATTGAGGCTGATTTAGTGGATTTATAGCTGACTGGCTTGAATTTAATGTTGTTCTGGCGTGCAAATTCTACGGTTTTATTTTTTCTAGTTTGATAACGTTCTTGAATATCCTTGCCTTGAATGTAGCCTACTTGGTCAGATCGCAGCAATTTAATTAGTAGAAGACAGGAATACAGGATGATTTATAGAGGGCTAAACTTTGTTCTTTAAATTCTGACGGCAGATTTCCCCTTTCTATTGATTTTTTTTTATTATTGACGAGTGATTTAAACTCTTTGTCCAGCCAAAATGGACTTCTCTTGAGAGGTTTTACGACCACTGCTGGGTGCATTTCTTATTTGTGCTTTGGAGTGGTGGTGGTGGTGGTGGTGGTGGTGGTGGGGACAGGATTTCCCCATGGGGGGGGGGGGGGATTCAGCCCTACGTGTGTGGTAAGAGAGGATGGGGTGGGACTGGGGTGGAAATTGGGTTAGAGCCCTTGAGAGTGGCTAAAGGGAGTTGTAATGACATTCTGGATGAGATGAGTGTGTTCTCCCTCCAAGTGACTCAGTGCCCTTCAATCTGAAACAAAGACATCTTGTCCGTACATGCAGCATCATCTGCCAACGAAAAACTCTAATCTGCTGTTTTCCGCAAAATTTCTTTTTGAATATGGTTTCATCAAAATATGCATTTTCATATTTTATATTCAGCTGTGCACAAGTGACTTTAAAATCTGCTGTCGACTGTAGTAGCTTTTTCTCAAAGGTATGTAAATGTTTTATGCAATTGATGTAAGGCATGTGCGCTTGTCAGATGCAAGTAAAGGCTACTTACTTACTTACTCACTTACTTACTTACTTACTTACTTTACGTAGTTAATGATTTTATGATTAAAACAGCTTAAATAACAGTTGTAGTTTGAGCTGCACAGTTATAGTTAAAACCTATGTTGTACCGACCGACTTATGGCCAAGCGCGTTTGTGGCCAGTGCATGTTCTAAATCCGGCCCAGTTCTTCCTGAGTCACCCACCCACATATTTTACGCGTTGTAATTGAAGGCCGTGTTATTGGTCAGCAGGCACCGCGCGGTGTAAATATTACAGGTCGCGACCTTTGTCCATTCCAGTTATATGATTGGTCAGCTGCAATCCACATGTAGGCTATGCGAAAGTGCCCGTGTTCTCTTGAATGTGAGTTTTCCTGTCCGGTTGCGTGTGTGTGTGCCTCGTGCTATTTCTATCCGTGCTATGAGTAAGATGTTGCTTTGGCCTGCTGGTCAGGCAGTCGGTGCTCAATTGGCAGCAGACCAGTGGGAGCCTAGGCTGGTGGAAGTTTTAGCCGGCGTCGCTGGGAGCGCTGTGACCCTCCTCCATCCCCTCTCTCTGCGCATGCTCACAGGAAGCCAGCCGAAAATGGCTATCGACTGACCAAACATCTGTCCACTTGTGTCTGCCGCTGGCTGGTCAGAGGAATTTAGTCTTTTCAGGGGTAGTTTCATTCTGAGAAAAGCTTCCTCTTGCTCTCCCTCTCACTCTCTCCCCTTCCATCCCTGCGGTCTGATTTTCTGGTCCATATATAATTGAGGCATCACCCAACTCGGCTGTGTAGGAGGGCCTTTTGTGAAATCAGCTGTGTCCGTTGCATTTAATTGAGCCGTTAGTTATATTATGTGGAATGTAAATTACTGTGGATAATTCATATGATTATAATATTGTCGTCCAGTTTCTTCATCACAAAAGCATTTGGATGAAAACTTATTATTCACAGGACTTGTTATTCAAAAAGTTTTAAAAATAGTTGATGATATTCACTATAGAATGATAAAAATTCCTTACAAGCTTGCAATTTATACATAGTTTATATAATTACTGATTATTTGTTCCTGTTGGAACACAGGTTAAAGTAGAGTTTCTCATCTTTTTGGCTATGGAACCTTTTTGATGTGAGTATTTTGCTGCAGCACCCAAACCTTGACAGAACCTGATCTTAGTTATTATGTAGTGTCTGAAAAGTGGACCGATAATTACGGACACAGTTGCAGGGCTTTTTTAGCATGCAGTTCTTGGCAAAATGTGCAGTCCTAATTCTAAATGGATTTGTGCAGTTATGGAAGCACAGTTTCTGTGCAGCTAGAAATAGTAAAAAGGTCATTGTCATCCCATTGGGAGTAATTTTATCCATGTAGGATGCGACGGGAAAGAAGGAGCTTGCGCAGTTCTGAAATAAAATTCCTTTAAGCTTTAGCTTGTCTATTTATGACCATGCTGTTGCAGTATTATATCGTAATTGTAATTGTAATCTCGAGATTTCTACGGCGCCCACAAAAAACGAATTCACGGGAACGAGCTTATTCACAGGTGCTCAATCAAAACAAAGTTGATAGGCAGAGGGTCAAGATCTGGAGAGTCAGGCGAGGAGTTAGACAGGCAGCTGGAATGGATGATGCTTAAGGGTTTAAATGGGTTGGGATGTAATGTAATGTAATTAGTAATTTCTATAAAGCCGCTCATAGCCGAGGCCATTCAGTAGCGCTCCCAGTGCGATAACCTATGAGATGTAGGGAGGAAGTGGAATAATCAGGATGTTATCTGTGAAAAAGCAATGGAAAAGCAACGTTTTAATACAAGCGATTGAGGTATATACAGTTTTAATCCATGGAATTAGAGTATAAATCATTTTAAAATCTCCTTGAAATTCCAGAGTTTGAGTTGTGATGTAACAACACATTAAAGCAACATTTGTCAAGTTTATTCACAGAATCATTGGGGTATTTCCCTAACTGAACCAAGGCTTTCATAGAACACATTTCCTTAATGCTGAACTTGAGGGTTTAAATTTTGGACTGTGTCATAATTAAATAGATGAAGGGTTTTAATAATTATTTTTAGTTCATCCATTTGGTCATCGAGTTTCAGTCTTTGCTTTGAAGGGTTTCGTGTTTGAACTAGACCAGCGGTCAGTGGAATGTTGAGCTTGTCCAGCCTCGCCTATTGTAGTCCGATCCTATTGTTGTCATCAAGGTGGGCAGAACGGGTGGGGGATGGATTGGCCGGCAGCTGGTGGGGGCGGTGTAGGGATCACCCATCTCAAAACATAACTGTTTAATATTCTGCCTCCTATGGGATTTCATAACTTGTTTATACCCGGCTCATTTGCATTCTCTCATCTGAGCCAGAGTTCATCGGTGTGAGGGTAGAGGTGGAGGTGAAGGAGGGTGTGTTTGTATATAGTGTCCATCTACGAGCTCTAGATCTATGCTTTGCAGATTGAAAGTTAGCCTTGCGTGCAACTAGGTGGACGTGGAATTGGACGCGTTTCTCTCCCCACAACTGCCCGCTCGTGTCGTAAGTCTCCGCGCTTTATTTCTCCGCCACCTCCCTCGGCCTCACCCACCGCCGCCACCGCCGCCCTGGACGTTTCATTTTCTGCCGATAGCCGCCGAGGCCGCCGATGGAGATAGATAGTGAACTAGCGGACCAGAACTGCGGCCCAGAAATTACAAGAAGCAGCTCTCTGGCTCACTGGCCCGTTATTGAGTGACCGACTACTGACTGGCCAGTTTTATATTACAGTGTGCTCTTTTGAGCCGATTCGTATAGCGTAGGTGATGTTTTGGCCCCGTGGAAAAATGGAGGGTGATAAAAGAGAAAATTGTCTGATCTGTTTGAAAGGTGAACCGTCGGGTTTAGATAATTTGGTGTCGTTTTTGTACAGTTGGGTTACAGTTCCTTGTTTTGTTTGTCGTGTTGTGATGTGTTTGTATGATGTTCTTTTCATATAGGCTATTGTGTGATGTTCTTTAATTGTATTGTTTGATGTTCTTTTGTTGTATTGTTTGATGTTCTTTTATTTTATGATGTTCTTTTAACACAATTTTTATGTATTGTGTGATGTTCTTTAATTGTATTGTTTGATGTTCTTTTGTTGGATTGTTTTATGTTCTTTTGTTTTATGTAATTGTGTGACGTTCTTTTAATGCATTGTGTGACGTTCTTTAATTGTATTGATTGATGTTCTTTTGTTGTATTTTTGATGTTCTTTTGTTATATGTAATTGTATGATGTTCTTTGTTGTAACCTGTGACGCTCTTTTATTGTATTGGGTGAGCAGTGAGCACTGATGCTCTTTTGTTTGTGTTGTGTGATGTTATTGTATTGTGCAATGTTATTGTATTAATAATAATAATAATGTATTGTGCGATGTTATTGTATTGTGCAATGTTATTGTATTGTGCGATGTTATTGTATTGTTTGATGTTATTGTATTGTGTGATGTTATTGTATTGTGTGATGTTATTGTATTGTGTGATGTTATTGTCTTGTGCGATGTTATTGTATTGTGTGATGTTATTGTATTGTGTGATGTTATTGTATTGTGTGATGTTATTGTATTGTGTGATGTTATTGTATTGTGTGATGCAATTTTTTCAATGCAATTGATTATTTTATAAATGTTTGGGTGAATATACTGTGTAACAAGCTCAACATGTTTTAACTAAGAATTTTTTGACCATAGTTTATTTTATTTTATTATCATTCATTTTTTAGGTTTAATGTGAGATGAACTGGAGGTGAACGCACAGTCAATTGTTTCTGACCAATGACATTAATTCTATTTATTAAATTACTCATTCTTTAAGTTCAGCCTAATCTCATAAATGTTATCTAGGAATTTCATAACCTCTCTTATTTGGTCGCAATGTAATTAATTACATGCCACGTAGGATGATCATCGTAATTAGCCACATTTTCAGTATATACCTATAGTTCATTATATAAATATCTAAGGTTTTTCGTCTTTCTTTCTTTGACAGGGTTATAATCACTTCAGACAAAAGGATTGATCACGCCACCATCCAAGAAGAAGAAGAAGTACTATTTGTTTTATCGCTGAATTGATTTGTCAGCTCACCTGCCAAAGTGCAAGAACCAGCAGGTATGAGCCGTCGTGTGTGTGATTTATTCTGGATTTATGGTATATTTTAGGGCCCTTATCAATCACCTTCTTTGCCAAGGATCTAGGCGTTGTTTCTGTTGGCCTAACCCACATAGTTCAACAGCGTTTGGACTTGTATATATATATTATCAGCACAGCACTGCACGGCTACTCGATGACTTAAATATCTGTCCACTTAGTGACTTAGATGCCGTAGGCTGTGACAGTTTCTACTTTTCCAACCTCTCTTTCTCTCTCTTTGTTCTGACAGGCGAACGGCTTTACAGAGATTTACCTAAATACTTATACGTTGTTTATGTGTCCGCGCCTACAACGTGACTACGACTCTCTCGTAGTATTCACCGTGGGTCGTGTCTTATTCTCCTCCTCAAAGCCTTGTCTCTCAAGTCTGTCGCCTTCCCCAGCTACTGATGCCTTCCCGCCCTGCCCTGCTCCGCCCTGCCCTGCCCACGTCTGCAAGTGTTTTACAACTGAACCGGGACAACTACATGCTAACGGATTCGTTTCGAAGCCTAAAAATTACTCAGTCGTTTGCCATAATTCTTTTTCTTCGGCTTGCTCTGCCAGACGCAACATATATAGATGTACGTGCGTGCCTACAGAGGCACAAGTACTTGGCCCTGCGTGCGTGCGTGCGTGTATGTGTGTGTGCGTGCGTGCGTGTGAGCCACTCACTCACTCGCTCGGTTGCTCACATAGGCCAACGCGCGACTGTTCAATGGTGCGCCGTCGGCCGCCAGTGGCCGAGTAAAAATCATTTCCAAGAACAGCTCGTTATTAATTTTGTCCAGGATATAGATATAAAAGTCTGACATTGGAAAATGGAATCTGAGTAATAGATTCACAGTTAGGCCGACATAGCAGTCTGTTTAGTAAACAGCTGTGGTGTTTACATAGATATATATATATATATATATATACACATATATATATTTATATATATATATATGATAGGCTCAGGTCCACGTGTATGTCTGCGTGCGTGCGTGTAGAGAGTGCAAAGAACATGACGTCTGTGACAAATCTGTTTCCGTGTAAAAGGATAAACCCAGTCGAGACAACTCATGAATGGGTATGATGACAATGATGACAACGGTGCTACGACGTATAATAATAATAGAGGCGGTCGTTTTTGGCACACTTGATTTCTTTTTGTGAAGACCGATGGATGGATGATATATATCGCATGGACTTATGATAACGGATTGATGATACCTTCTATTTATTGGTAAGCGTATGATGATGTGCTTTGATTTTAATCTCACGTTGCTGTGGTCTCTGAACTTTTTAACTGATGAAGACATTGTGATTTTTGTGAGCTTGAACTTAATTAAGATGCACCTGAAGGAAATTTTTCGCATGGGAAAATGTGTGATATGCCGTGGGGAATTGAACTTCCTTTTCTACAGTGTTCGAAAAGAATTAGGGTTGTTGATTTTTGGGAAATGGTTTTTATTAAAGGTGCTTATGTATAAAGCTTTT
Source organism: Lumbricus rubellus (assembly GCA_945859605.1). Taxonomy (NCBI): domain Eukaryota; kingdom Metazoa; phylum Annelida; class Clitellata; order Crassiclitellata; family Lumbricidae; genus Lumbricus; species Lumbricus rubellus. The sequence continues at coordinate 27,514,833 of OX243826.1, read as the reverse complement.
TATTATTTAACATTTTTGACTGTTGGTATTTATGTTTGCAAAAATGTTAAACCGCCATGGTTGGACCACACTTAGGAATTGTTGTTGTTAGAAGCGTATTCTAACTTGACTCACCTTTAGAACCTTTCACCATATCTGACCTTATCTTACCTTTATTACCTTTGTCTTACCATTATCTTACCTTTATCTTACCTTTATCTTACCTTTATCTTTCCATAATCTTACCTTTATCTTACCTTTATCTTACCTTTATCTTACCTTTATCTGACCTTTATCTTACCTTTACCTTACCTTTATCTTACCTTTATCTTACCATATTATTACCTTTATCTTACCTTTATCTTACTGTAATCTTACCTTTATCTTGCCTTTATCTTACCATAATCTTACCTTTATCTTACCTTTATCTTACCTTTATCTGACCTTATCTTACCTTTATCTTATCTTTATCTTACCCTTATCTTACCTTTATCTTACCTTTATCTTACCTTTATCTTACCCTTATCTTACCTTTATCTTACCTTATGTTACCTTTATCTTACCTTTACTTTACCTTACACATGTTGTGACTGTTCTCAACTGTTTGATTCATTGAGCTGTTAAAAAGACTTTGTATGTTCTGAAGAGGACTATTGTTTCGTATCTATAGATTTATGTAGCACCTTTTGCTGAATAACTATTTTTGGAATTGCAAAAAGGACTAAGAAGGTAGGCAGTTATGACAAAGTGGGTTTAAAGGGACATAGTGGAACGGAGATAGCATGCACAATGTACATGGATAATGAGCTTTTGCTGTTTTTTTAAAGGTGCTGTGGTATTAAAGCATCTTTTAGATACATACATACATACGTACATAAATACGTACATATGTACATACGTACATACATTGTGAATCATATATACATACAATACATAGTACATACATATATATTCACACATACATACATATATACATACATAAATATACACTGTCTGGAACGACCTCCCGCTCTCGCTTCGTTCACTACTTGTGGTCCATCCGGCTGCGTTCTACAAGTCCCTCAAGTCTTTTTTCTTTGTTCGTGGTTGGGCTGGGAGCGCCTCTGAGTAGTTTCTTGAAGGGGCGCTATATAAATGCTCTGAATGAATGAATGAATGAATGAACATAAATATATATATGTTGTTTGTATGTGTATATATATATATAATATATACGTGTATATATACACATAGGTCTATATTTGCAGCAAGAGGTTAAAGAAGACATTTAGCAAGTGGAAAGCTTATAAGGATGTTTGCTGGTCAGTTTTCTGTTAAACAGTTTAAGGTAATAATTATCAGAACTTCTGATGTTGAGGATGTTGTTCAGGGCTTTCATTTACATGGTGGAAAAAAGGATTTCTAGTAACCTTGTTGTACTGATTTTTAACTGATTTTTAACGGAAAGGTTTGTCTGTGAGAATTTAATGAGTTGCGCCCATCCTAGGCCTACTGTTTCGAAGAACCTATGAATGTGTGAATCTTTAATCAGCCATGCTGCACACAGTTAATTAGAAGAGGACGACCAGGAGATCCTGGATTAGTGCTTAGCTGCTGTTTAGCAGAGGTTTATTTTTATGCACACCACTCATAATAATTGAATGAATAATAATTATAATTAGTAGGATGTCAGATGTTGGGCTCCTTCTTTACTGCAGGTTTTTTAATCTGACTGACAGTGCTCAGAGAGGTGGCAGGGTTCTCCCGCCACCCTCTCCTGCTGATGAACCCCACGCATGGGGTGAGGGTGGCTGTAGAGGGGCATGTGTACAGTGTCCTCCCCCTCGGTTGGGGCCGGTTTGATTTAGAGACTACATTTGTTGGTCATGAAAAAGAGATAAAGAAGGCAACTCATAGCATTGGCATTGAAACTGGAAGCTCTCTTTGAAACCCACGCTTAGCAACAGTAACAAGGATTGCAACTAAATTGCTAGGAAAAGGAAATTAGATTCTCTGAAAGAATGACTTTCCTCTGTAATATTAAATAGCCTTCTATTCATCAGCTTTTGAGTTTTCACGGTTTAAGAATACAATTTGCAATATACCTCAGTTCAATTGAAAATTAAAATTGCACATTCTGGTGTAATGGTATTTATTTATCAGTGGTCTAACCGTAAGCATTTCTGTTTACCAGCAATGTTTATGTTAAGAAGCTTCTAAAATTTAAAGTTTATTTAAAGCAACACAGGATTTTGTTTCTAAATTTATACTTGCCATGTATGTTAAATTTTTTGTATAATTTTATATGTGTAAATGTGTATACAACTATGCATTCTGTATACATGCTGGAAGCGGACCAGTTCTTCACATGTAATGGTACATACTAACGTTGTACTTTGCTCACACTGATATTTTCTTTTGCTCGCTCTGTTTTTTCTCGTGATCTCCTCCCCCTCTTGAACTTGACCTATACAGAATGGAGTTTATTCCAGGGATTAACCCAAGCTGTGCTTGCCAAGTGGTGGTTGCATTGCTGGTCTATATCCTGTGCCAAAGTTCTGCCAAGTGCCATCATCAGATTGGTTGCCTTTGTGTTAACCGCTAACATACCTTGTTAAGTCACATCATGTTTCTACTAAGTCTTTGTGTTTGTCTGTAATATTGCGCTAACAGCTTCTGTGTCACTTGGCCTAGCTGATTAGCTTGTATGCATGTATGTATTTATGTATGTATTTATGTATGTATTTATGTATGTATTTATATGTATGTATGTATGTATGTATGTATGTATGTATGTATGTATGTATGTATGTATGTATGTATGTATGTATGTATGTATGTATGTATGTATGTACTATGTATTTTATGTGGCCATTTATATAGCGCTTTGCAGGAGCCTCATGAAGATGCTATCAATAGATCAAGCAGGTGTGACTAGTGTAGAGTGATGATTTGTTGACTAATGGACTGATATTGAATTGAGGAGCAGCTGTATTTGATTAAATGCATTGATGGAATAATTTGAGGGTCTGGACTTTGAACTTTAATTTGGATGGTTTTGAGTAAATTTGCCGATGAAATATGTTATTGATTGAGTATTGCAATGTGTTTCAGAGCCTACATGTAAGTTTTCTATTTTTGATGAATGGTTGTATGTATGACTAGAGCTACTTCAAACTGATCTGCTAAAACACAGTCCAGATCAATGGAAAATTGAGCATCACTCATGTAGTGTTACTGATCGAATTTCAATTGTAGTGGAATACGTTAAAAAAAGAACTTAAGATAAAATGAAGGATTTTGACTTTCTATGTGATGTTGACTTTCTAGCATGACGTTCTTGCAACAGATTCTTGCAGTAAGTCGTGTAAATGGCCTAAAATTTCGGTATTTCATCGGTTATGTATTGGTAATAATAATAATAATAATGATAATAATGATGATGGTGATGGTCAGGGCTTAAAGTGTGGCAGGACGGTCATGGACGGCATCCTGGCATTTATTTTCAAATCTCTATGCCGTCCTGCCACTTATTTGGCCAGCACTTCTGAAAATGTATGGGGCGTCCTGGCACTTCTTTTGGAAAGGTAAGGGGCATCCAGGCACTTCCTTTTTTACACTTTTAGCACTGGTGATGGTTATAATAGTAGTAGCCTAGTAGTAGTAGTGGCAGTAGCAGTTATATAGTAATACTAAGCTAGTGTAGAGAAATACTGTTAGTGCTTTAGGCATGCAACCGCTCAGTTGTGATCATAAAACCCGGGACAGATGGCAGGATTTCCGAATACTTTGAATGATGTTGGAATGGTATGTAGGAGCAGAGGGTCAAAGGTGAAGTCGTAAAATGATGTTGTTTGTATTTCTTTGTGCATGGCACAAGGCTGGCTTTTCCACTGCTGTAGCTTGCTGCTGCTGCTGCTGCTGTTGAGTGGTTGATGCTGACGTTTCAAATCCTAGGAATGATGATGATGATGATGATGATGATGATGAATATAATGATGATGATGAATCTGACGATGGTACTGGAAGGTATCATAAATTTAAGCATGGATTATTATATTTTAGTTTTTTAAATTTCTTGCATTTACTATAGCACCCATCAATCTAACTACTCAGGGGTGCTCTTGACTACAGAGCGGACACTGCATCAGAGTTTCACGTCGAAGCGCGCGAGTAATTGCAAGTGAAGGACTTGCTCAAGGTCCGTACTTTGCAGCTTAAGATGGATACTGGAGCCCTTCGGCTACAAGGCACCGAACCCACCACTACACCACCACACCCAGTGGAAACGAATTTAATTGATAATGCTATGTTATGATCGGTCTTTAACTTTGACCTCTCGTGAAAGAGAGAGTATCAGGTGCGCCTTGCAGCGATGCCATCCTAAGAGTCGACGACAGAGAAAGTTAAATGACATAAAATTGATATTTGATTGCTTCTCGTAAACAATCATCGGATATGATCCTTGATTTTAACCTTGCGCTTCAAAGAGGATTAAGTATATACGCGTTGAATTGGCCGTGACAAGCAACCGACGACTGATATATCTCAACAAAGCGCTGAGGAACTGAAGAACTACAACATGCTCTCTCTCTCTCTTTCGCTTGGGATTTTATGCCGCAGCGGCATTTCCTGTATGGTTTCTCGATAATGTTGGATCATTATGATCCTCGTTATGAACTGTGCAGTAAACACAAAGCGGATCATTGCAATAGAAGGATAAGAACCAGGCTCTATGTCTGTCTCTGTCTGTCTCTGTCTGTCTGTCTGTATCTGTCTGTCTGTATGTCTCTGTCTGTCTGTCTGTGTCTGTCTGTCTCTCTTTGTCTGTTTCTGTCTGTCTGTCTCTCTTTGTCTGTTTCTGTCTGTCTGTCTGTCTCTCTCTGTCTCTGTCTCTCGCTCCCTCTCTGTCTGTCTGTCTCTCTCTCTGTCTCTGTCTCTCTGTGTCTCTCCCTCTCCCTCTCTCTCTTTCTGTCTCTCTCTCTGTCTCTCTTTCTGTCTCTCTCTGTCTCTGTCTCTGTCTCTCTCTCTCTCTCTCTCTCTCTCTCTCTCTCTCTCTCTCTCTCTCTCTCTCTCTCTCTCTCTCTCTCTCTCTCTCTCGACAGTGTTCGATGACTACTTCATATCATTTATCGTCGCACTCTCCAATTGCACTGACCGCGTTGACTTCGTCTCCTTTACACACCGGTGCCAACCTGTTGATGCGCTCGCTCAAAACTGACCGCGTTGCCCTCCGATAACAAATCCACCGAAAAACTCGCGAGCGCGTCTTTAATCGCTCGAGGTTAACATCGTCGTCCGCGAGCGAGTAATCTCGACCGGGGTTACGTCGGCGTCCGAGGGCGATCTTTGCAACCGAATACAAATTGTAGCGAGCGAGTATGCGAGAGAGCGGGCGAGCGCACCGAGATGGGTGATAGAAGTCTAATCAGTCCTGAACAGCGCCACTATAATACCGCTGCCTCCGCTGCTGCTGCTGCTGCGTGTATATATCAGATGGCATTTCCTCAATTATCGGTCCGAATTTTATGGTCGCTTTTTATGCGTCCGCCAGTGGATGTCTGTGTGTCGGTCCAACCGCTTGCACCCGAGTCGCCGCCACTGCGCATTGTTCTTGGTGCAATTGTTGTTGTTTGCGCGGCGCTCGCATACATGATGTTGCGAGCGAAATTGCTGCCGCGTGCTTGCTTGCTCCGTCTCTCTCTTGGTCGCGAGGATTGGTGATGGTTGCATTTCTGAGAGTCGAATCTCCCCACCGTCTTTGCCGCATGATTATTTTTTCAATTTCTGCGGACGAATTTAACCTGTTTTCCATCAGCGGATAGAGTTCGGATTATACGAGCCGATATATACCTGGTCCGCGTCTGTTGGATGTGAGATGCTGACAAACGCTCTGTGCAATAATCTCAGTGATGCTTCTTCATATTTGGTTTTATCGTCATGACTTGCTTAGAACTGAGGATTTGTTTTTGTCTTTCGCTAGCGGATCCGGTGATCATTAAGTTGGCTTTGAAGAGAATATTATTTATATTTATATCGAAGTGGAAATGAGTCGGAAATACATTGCGTTGCATGATACGTTATTGAAGTCTGCGCTTGTCGTTTAACGGTGGCAGTGCGAATGATTTTGAGAATGATGATGATGACGAGAAAGTATTTGTGTTGGGTTTAAGTGGAGCTGCGTAGGAGGCTGGCTTGATATGATGATTATGATGGTAGCAATGATAAAGTAGATGATGCCAACAATCACGTTGATGATGAAAAATGATGCTTTCTCAGGAGTTCAGTTTTGTGAATATACAATGCATGTGGGCTGGGAGCACCTCTGAGTAGACTTCTCGAATGGGCGCTATATAAATTTTCGAAATAAATGAATGAATGAATGAATATCATTTCTTTTAAGTGTGATAAACGATGACGATGATTACGATGATTACGATGATGATGATGATGATGGTGATGGTGACAATGATAAAATTACATTACACAGATATCTCTGTCCATGACTCTGTGTTATTTCCACCTGTATTGATTTTATATACGGTGCTATTCTGTTGCAGACAACTTTAGAAAACTGCTACTGAATGAAATCGGATTGTACCATATCGGTTGTGGAAATGGAGGACGAGACGGAGCCACAAATGTTGCCCGACAGTGCCACGCATAAACAGCTGCCAAACGGAGAGACTGCATCCACAAGATCGAGTCCGGAGCGCGAGGGAGCGATGCCATCCCTGTCTCCGCAACCAGCCCCCGGAACCAGCTTCTACAGCGATCACGCGAGAAAAGCGGAAGCGATATCCCGTGCGGTCCTCGGTTCAACCAGCAGTAACACGCTGGAAGGCAACTTCAAAAATCTGATTGCAAGCTTCTTACGAAAAATGCCCGAGCCGGGTTTTACCCGCGGACATTTAAGCGACTCCGAAGTCGTCGACTTCCAACAGCGTTGCGCTTTGGGCGACCGGAGTAGGAACAACGCGGACGGAAACAACTCGGGCAACAGCACGAACTCCGACTTATCCAACGACGGCACGAGAGATCTGGCAGCCATACAATCCAGATCCTACTCCACCACCAGAAGATCTCCGATCGGCATGGAAGGACGCGCCGACGGTGGTAAATACTCGTACGGGTACGAGCGGAGGGAGCGGCTCGCGTCGCCGTACCAGAACTACTTGAACCCGATGCGCAAGATGCACAAACTCGGCTACGACCCCGATCTTCCGCAGGACTGCGACGGAAGGTTCGGCGATTCCGCGGCGAGGGATTTCCCGGCGTCATCGTCGTCGATGGAGGAAAACCCGCTGGCGGCGATGCTGCAGAAGTACGCCGTCGTCAACGGCAACGACAGGTTTTCCATGTCGCCACAGAAAGTGTCCGGCGGCGTCGGCGGTATTCCCGGATCGGGTTTTCCCCATCCTCATCCTCCGCTCAATGGACTTCCGAAGAAACGTCCGTTCAGCGAGGAAATGCTGCATGCGCCTGCGCCGTTTCCTCCGCAGGCGTCCGCCGTGCAGCCGGGTCCGGGTGGAATGGCGCTGAATGGATACGACGGAGGAGGAGGAGGGGATCAGTCGGTGTTTGTGTGCCATGCGTGTTCTTTCATGGGTGAGCAGAATTGTTTTTCTTTTGTATCGTTGAGGAATTTTTGAATGATCATGAGAATATTCTTTTGATTGACCATAGGTATATATATCTCTCTATATTATATATGTATATATATATACACACACATGTATGTATGTATGCAACTATGTATGTACTATGCATTGTATTTTATGTATATATATACACTGTATATATGTAATTATGTATATATATATATGTATGTATATATTCTTTATGATGACACTATTTATTTTCACAGCACTTAGTTTACATGACATTTAACATAGGAATGTTCTTTCACTGACCATGGAGCATATATTTTATATTATTTTTGATGACAAAGTATTTACAAAGCACTCTGGGTTACATGACATTAATTTTAAGATAGGAATAAATTCTTTAATTGACCAATAAATTTTGCTGTTCACTTTTGGTGTACATTGACATGGTAAAAAAGTACTGTATAAAAAAGTACTGTATAAAAGTATATATAGAAAACTGCATCTCTTTAGTACAAACAGAACATGAAATTAGAACCTAATACATTGCCCAAGTTGGTTGTATAGACAGATATGTATCATAAAGATCACTTTACTGACATATTGACATGAATGGCTCTGTGCAAATTATGCACACAACATCTGACTTTATTTCCTGCATTTTCCATCTTTATGAGAATTTATTTTCATATAATTAATCATCGTGATCTGTTCCTGACCCCCAGCCATTTGGCGGGGATGGGTACAAGTAAATGATGTCCATTATCATCGGTCATTGGTCAAGTCCATTGTTTCCCTTAGTACATTGTTTCCCTTAGTCCATTGTTTTCCTTAGTCCATTGTTTTCCTTAGTCATATTATGTCATCATTTGTGTCATCTATCCATCATCAATTTGCAACAAACTCATTTCTGCGATATATGAATCCCTTGTATGAGTCACAAATGTACAAAAGTTTGTATCTTAAAGCAGCACAAAAACAATACAGTCATTCACATTGTGATTAATGCATTGTGGACTCATTTACGTATTGCCATTTTATGCATCATTCTTAACATGAAATGATGTTATAGCATTTGAACAGACAATCATCATTTACAAACAAAAGAGGTTGAAGGTTAGCATGCTGTACTGGTCAAAATAGCGTGCAAGAAGTGTGTAAAGGACCACTAAATATATTGACTCCAGAATTATCCATTTTTAGATGAGTCTTGTGTTACAGAGCTCTGTATCTCAAGGGATGTCCGACCCCCTTCCTCATCATCCCCCCCCCCCACCAACGACTTTGCCTTAACAAGCCAGTGCTGTCATCCTCTGGAACCCTATACGGCACATGTATACTGAGAAAATTACTCATTTGTAATGCAAGACGAATTTGTGATTCACTGAGACCTTACGCAGCCCATCACACAATGCTGAGGAACTTCTTACTCACAGGCACCTAAAGTACAGACTTTTAATCACAATGGGAAAACTCTTTGTCTCAGAAAATTTATCTGGAAACATCTGATTTAACTGCGACCTTTAGCCTCTTTTGTTGCAACGATGAGTCGTTGTTCGTTGTTCTTGGTGTTCTCGTTGTTCTTGGTGTTCGTGTTGTTCTTGGTGTTCTCGTTGTTCTTGGTGTTCTCGTTGTTCTTGGTGTTCTCGTTGTTCTTGGTGTTCTCGTTCTTGGTGTTCTCGTTGTTTGTTGTCCATGTTCTTCGTTGTCCATGTTCTTCATTGTCCATGTTCTTCGTTGTCCATGTTCTTTGTTGTCCACTTCTGTTTCTAATCTAATAACTGATGAAACTTTCCGACGACGAGCACAGGTTAAGCGTCGACAAACAGCTTGAAGTGTCACGAGTCTGTTTTGCGGCGCGATACTCGATGGGTCAAGTAATGATGATATTGTGTTACTCACACACACACACACCCACACACCATGGCGGTGGCGGCTATTATTAAAATATAATCAGGCAGGCCTACTTTACTTTGGCCTTTTTTTATATAGGTCCAGTGCTATGACGAGACGACGACGATGTAGATAAAAATGACAATGCCGTAAGTCATGTAAGGGCTGCTGAACATTCGAGACATGAGTTCAGGCTGACAAGCAAATTGAGCTGAGGCTACAGCTACATATGTTTTCCATGCGTTGTAGCACATGCTGGTCGTCATTAAAGGGTTAATGATTCTGTGTTGAGCAGGCTGTAGTAAGGTTATTCCGAAGTGGTAGTCTTTCAGATGGGATGCTGATAGTATATGGAGTAGGGTAACTAATAGGGGTATTGAATTGTATCTGGCCATTTATGAAGCGCTTCTCGCAGCAAGAGCCTTTCAGAAGCGCTCCCAGAGCGTGCAACCCCAAGAGAAAAGGCAGGTTTTGAGACGAGAGAAAGATGATGAAAGACTACTAGAGAGTGAACTGATGGTTGGAGGGGAGTTCCATTCCATAGGGATGACCAATGCAGGCAAATGATCTGGAGGTGTGGCAATGATCCTCAGAGCAACTAATTGTTATTAAATGCCGGCAGTTCCATCATCATTGTCATCACCAACATTTCCTTTAGATTCTTTTACTAATTAATGTCAACGGTCGTTTTTGCATGTAAAGAACAAATAAATCTTGAGATCAAAATCAATATTAAATCAATTTTCGTTTAATCAACACTTCAGGCTGGCAGAGCGCAGCATGTCACATAAAATTATAACTAATTTTAAAAGGTTTTATGTATAAGTTCAGTTTATATATGCAACATAAATAAATATTTTGCTTGAATTAATCTTAACAAGGTCAAGTTGAGCTGTGCATACCATGTAGACACAACAAGGCTGAATAAAAAGAAATTGGTGTTCTGTTTACTTTTGAAAATCATCTTTGTTTACAATGTATCAGCGGTAACATTATGTTGCTGTCATTGTTGATATTATGACTAAGAAAGATCTGTTTATATGATGCTGAGTCTCTCATGATGATGTGGCACTATATGTATTGACAATTACATTGTCATATAGCCTTGTTTCAGGACCATTAAGAGTTTTTTAATATTGCTAATACGTACTTAAAGTCTGCAACCCTATATGCAATATAACTAGTTTCCTAATTAGCTGCTGCAATAGAGGAGGAATTAAGTAAAGGATGAGACATAGTGTTGCTTGCAATTTGATGTAAAAAGTAAGATGCTTACACATAAAACAACAAGCATAGTCTTTTTTTAAATATTGAACTGCCCTCAATTTGTTGGATTTTGCATGTGTATTACCATGTATGTACACCAGAAAATACAGAAATCAATTGGTCAATAAAAGAATTTATTCTTATTGTAACTTTTTTGAAAATATTGCTATATAAAATGACTGCATCAATCAATCAATCAACCAATCAACCAACCAATCAATCCAATCAATCAAGCATATACATGTACAATACACACGCACGAGCACACACACACACATGCACGCTTACACACACCACACCACACATATACACACACAAACACACACACACACACACACATACATACATACACTTGCACACACACACACAAACACACACACACACACTTTAATCATAAAAAACAATGTTTTTAAATTTAAATTTCTTTCTGGCACTAACAGCTCGGTCGGACGACGAGTTCCAGCTGCACTTGAAGAGCCACTACGACTACTACTGCCACGAGTGTGGCTACCACTCGCGCACCAAAGGCCGTCTCGACCGTCACATGAAGACATTCCACGGACATGCAGACCCAACCGCGATGAACCCCGAGAACACGGGTCGTGAGGACGGAAGCAGCCCCCATAACCAGAGCAAAGCCAATGAACCAAAGACGTTCAAGTGTCGCCAGTGTGGTTTCATCTCCTATTCACGGGTCAGTGCTCTCTCTTCGCTATTAACGATGTTTATTTTGTTTCTTGATTTTTCTTGTTTTATTGGATGAGAAGAACGAAGTGGATATTGGGAGGATGCTGAGTGAGGACGAAGTATAACGTTAGCTAGATATTTTAGGCAAGACCCCGCTGGGCCTTGAGGGTCAGAGTGAGGATCTTAAATTGTGTGCGAGCGCGGAGAGGAAGCCAATGAAGAAGTTCATCAAACAAACAAACAGAAAGGCAGATATGCAAGAGTAGGGCCTACCTAAATAAATGCTACTTCTCAACATAGTTTTGACGTGAAGTGCCTTTGTTTGCCTTTCAACTTGACCTAACTTATTCTATTTAAAGCTTTATATCTTCTGATTGATTGATGACACAGTTGTTTAGAGAGACAGAGAGACACAGACAGAGACAGAGAGAATATAATATATAAACTGTGCCGTATAAATTTTAATTTATATGCACGCACGCATGCACACAGGTTTTTGAACCTTTATGGCTCTGCTAGCAAATGCTGTAGGCATGAACTGTGAGTGCTGAATCGGAGTAAACTGTTAGTCATGTTTTATTGCCCGGAGTGTCAACATAATTGGCCTGTGGGCGAGAGAGAGATGGGTTTGACGTAGATGAAAATGATGTAGATTTTTATTGGAATGTACTGCGATGGCTGATGATGTTTAGAGCTGTTCAGGGAAATGATCTTCCTGTCCTCCGTAACCTCTTGCCAATGCAGAGAGATCCATTATACAATTTTCGGCAAAGGTCTCACTGTTTCAACATCCCCGATATAGACTTGATGAACTTTATCCCAAGAATGCTATTTGAAAACATGTACTAGCAAGCTTGACCATAATTGCTAAGTGAGTCATTCCGTGCCAAATCAACCAAATTTTCAACTTTTCCCCACACTCCGACTCAGATTTTCTTGAGATTTTCACCAAAAATCAATTATCATCTGGTATGAAGAACTGGAAAGTTTCAAGTGTCTACCGTGAAAACTGACCGAGTTATAGGGTACTGAAGTTGGTGGGGGTAGGCTGAAAAGTGAACGCGATTTTGCGTCCACGAAATTTTTGTCATTTTCAGATGCCAATAACTTTGGATCTAGAGCAGATAAACAGATTTGGCTTTCAGTTTTCAGTTCTGATTATTGCATAGATTTGCATGGTAAAGTAACATTTCCTCTCTCTGATATGAGGAATTAATAAGAATTTTTGAAAAGTGTCAAAATATTTCTTGCCGAGTCCATTTTTGTCATGTTTGCAGACACACTACACTGTCAAGACATGCAAGAAAGGAATAATTTTTGTGTGGTTTTATTCACCTACTGGTGTAGTTGTAAATGTGCAATTTATTTGTCTTATGGTCTACAGGAATTGCTGTAGCACCTTGGCAAAAACCCTTCATCTCCGTGACAGTGGTCACTTTCAACTGACCAAATGGGCCTGTGGGACACCTGATAAACAATTCAAACTTACATCATATGAAAGCTTGAAGAAAAACCTTTCTATTGATACTAATTTCCTGATGGTAATCTTCACTTAACTCATTTAATAATTTTTTAAACATTCGTGATTTTTTAACGCAAATTTGCGTCTGCAAATTTTTTTGTCGTTTTCAGATGCCAATAACTTTGGATCTAGACCAACCACACACATTTGGTTTTCAGTTTTCAGTACTGAGTATTGCATAGATTTGCATGGTCAAGTAACATTTGCTCTCCTTGATATGAGGAATTAATAATAATTGATTTTTGGTGAAAATCTCAAGAAAATCTGAGTCGGAGTGCGGGAGGCATTGGTTGATTTGGCACGGAATGACCCAAGTAGCCAATTAGTCAATTGTGTTAAAATACACCTGCAGCGTTTTGCCTGTCGTTTTTGGGAAATAAACGAATATACATGAGGCGCGGTGGTGTAGTGGTGGTGAACTCGTGCCTTGAAGCTGGAGAGTTCCAGGTTCGAATCCACCTCAAGCCGCCACATAGGGACCTTAAGCAAGTCCTTCACTTGCAGTTGCTGGTGCACTTCAGCGTGAGATTTCGATGCAGTGTCCGCGCTTTAGTCGGTTAGTTAGATTGAAGTTTTTTTACTACTCAGAAGCGCTCCCAGTCCAACAACAGCTATATCTAAGCAAGAAAGGAGCATAGTGATGTGACCATTTTAGGATTTTATCAATGATACGGATTTTTATCGGAATGTGCTGCTGACGTTGTAGGAGGAGCACTGGAGCCACAACAAGATCCACATCAAGGTGGAGAAGCAGCTGAAATGCCAGTTCTGCAGCTTCGTCACCGAGTTCAAGCACCATCTCGAGTACCACCTGCGCAACCACAAGGGACTGAAGCCGTTCAAGTGCACCAAGTGCAACTATTCGTGCGTCAACAAGTCGATGCTCAACAGCCACATGAAGTCGCACACGAACATCTACCAGTTCCGCTGCGCCAGCTGCAAGTACGCCACCAAGTACAGCCACTCTCTCAAGCTCCATCTCATCAACAAGAAGCACGTGCCCGCCGTTGTTCTCAATCCGGACGGCAGCCTCCCGAAGGATGGTTCCGGAAACTTTGAGCTCATGTCGAAGCGGGGTCCACCTCGTGGTCCGCGAGGCCCGAGGAAAATCAGACACCCCTCCAAGTCGGTTAGTCCGCCCGCGCTGATGTCGGTGTTCCCGACCAATTCTGGGGGTCCTCCCGTCATGCCGTTCTCTCAGGGAAACGATTTCTCGCAGTGGGTGCCGTCGATGGGGAGCCAGTCGCTCGGCGGTCAGCCAATGTCCACCACCGGTCTACCCCCGATGAGCATGCCGCTGTCCACCGCTTCTGTCCAGTCGCTCGCCTACCCGCTGAGTCTGCTCAGCCAGCTGTCAAGCACGATGCTCCCCGCTGCGCTCGGCGGTTCCTACTACCCCGTCGTTGACCGGATGCCCCCCGGCATGGCTCCCCCGCTGCCAATTCAGTGCAGCTTCTGCCACGCCGCGTTCAGCTCCCCCCATCTTCTCGCGCAGCACGTGAAAAAGGAGCACGTCGAAAGGCTCAACAGTTTCGGCGTCAAGCTCGAAGCCAGGTCACCCGTTCACGAAGCCTCATCGGCTGCTGTGGAACCGGACTGCTACCAGACGAAACGCCGGAACGATCCGAATCCTTCCGACGACCCAGGAAACTATCCCTCCATGTCGTACGCCAACAAGCCAACCACCTCCGGAGATGTCACTACCTCCAGATTTTCCAAGGATCACGCGAAGCCGGAACTGCCGCTGAATCCTCAGAACATAAAGCGGAGTAATTCCGACATGGAGAGCGCCGGCGAACGACCTCTCGATCTGTCAGGAAAACAAGACACCGATCAACCGGCCGTTAAAGTTGGTGCTGGCCAACCGGACGATACTCACGATAACATCTCTCCCTCTTCTTCGTCGGCCAAAGGGTCGTCTGCTGCGGCCGCGTCTCGGAAGCGCTCGCGCAAGGGCAAGGCGTGCAAGCTCGACATGATGAGCCTCACGCTGCAGGACAACTGGGAAGAGGAGGTGTGTCCGGTGGAAGGTTCGGAGGCGTCCTCCTTCGACAGCGACGGCCAACCGGGGCACGAGGGACCCAACGGGAACAACGACGCCGACAGAGACTGGGACTGGCGGAAGGAGTCGCCACGACCCTCCGACGCTGCTGCCGACGGCGACCATCTCCGTGGCGACGAACATCTCCATGGCGATGGACATCTCCATGGTGACGACCATCTTCATGGCAATGACCGTGTCCATGGCACTGACCGTGTCCTTGGCAACGACCATCTCCGTGGCGACGAACGTCTCCGTGGCAACGAGCATCTCCGTGGCAACGACGAGCATCTCCGTGGCAACGAACATCTCCATGGCGACGAGCATCTCCGTGGCAACGACCGTGTCCATGGCAATGACGCAAGACAGGTCGAGCAGAGCACAAGGAACGGCAACGCGTCCGATCCGGAGCCAGTGAGCGACAGTCTGAATCGCAGTGATTCGATCGGAAAGGGATTGGATTCAGGATTCAGGCACGGGGGAGTCTCCTCGCATTCGGGAAAGATCGTGAGGGAGACGCCGGGAAAGGAGTACAACATGTGCCAGCACTGCGGCATGGGCTTCCGCGACATCGTGACGTACTCGCTGCACATGGGTTACCACGGATACAACGATCCATTCCAGTGCAACATGTGCGGACATCGAGCGGAGGATCCCGTCGGGTTCTTCGTGCACATCGCTCGCGTCGCTCACGAGTGACGGATGCTCCAAATGTCACTTTGTCGTTCTCAAGAGTGACAGTTTCCCCCAAATGTCACTTGTTTCTCATGTGAGTGACAGATGGCCCAAATGTCAATTGTTGCTCTCAAGAGTGACAGGATCCCGAAATGTCACTTGTCGCTCTCAAGAGTAACAGTTTTCCCAAATGTCACTTGTCGCTCATTAGTGACAGATGCCTCAAACGTCACTAGTCGCTCAAAAGTGACAAATGTCGCAGAGGCTGATATGAAATTCTGCTTCACTGGACGCTTGATTATACGTCAGGTCTGACAATTCCAGACACTGTTTTGTGTGGTTGCGAACAACCTTCAATGCGGCGCATGAAATGTTTCCTCTACGGCGCAGACTCTATTCCAGAACAACTGCTGACCAGTCGTATCGGTCGTTTGATATTCATGAAGAGTGATATAACAATAGATTGTGACATAGCACTTAGCCAAGCTCTAGACTACCTCATCATCATCGTGTACGATATTATTCTTATTAATTGCATTTTGTTTGTTTACGTTGTCGTTGTCGTGCTTCCATATAACTCATTTGAATTAATTATTCGCTTTCCGACGTTTAGTATTCGCTCGAATGGACCACCATCACGATGACGAAGGAATTGAGTCAATGTATCAAGTCGATTATCTATTGTCTGTTAGAAGGACTGCGAATGACGCCAAAAAATTTCCATCTACGCCCCCCCCCAAGTGGGGGTGTTCGTTTGGTTTGGCACTTCTAAGAGTCATGCTGTTCATATCAGTCGTAGTCCATGTCAGCAACGTTGGCTCATTGTCCTCCAACGTTTAGCATCGTGCGTAAAGTCGTTGTTGTTGTTGAACTTGCTTGACAATGTTGTATTATTATTATTTGAATGCGCTATGAATCTGTTTTTGCTTTCGTTCATTGTCGACAGGATATTTTGAAAGTGTGTGAAAATTAAGTATTTATTAAGCATACATATATGTGTATTTTATATATATATATATATATTTGTATATATAATATATACATACAATTGTGTCAATTATACATATAAGGATATAAAATATGAAACTTGTGTATAATGTGCTCTGTATATATAATGTTGACAGATATACACAATTGAATACATGACACATTTTTTCTTACAAAACGAACATTATGCTAAAAGTCAGTTTTGCTTGTTGATTTTTCATGATCAATTCATCCAAAGACGAATGAATTTGGAATTATTTTCCCCTGATTTAACTACAAATGTGTATATGTGTGTATGCGAATACATACCAGTATTATATATGGATTTTTCAGTTGATATATACCAAATAATGATTATATAAATATGTATTGTATATATATTTATATATATAATATTGGTTTATGCGTTCGTGTAAATTGTTAATTGCAATATTTGTCTTATAATTATTTGTCTTATTCAATTGCTTTTTTGCTGCTTTTATTGACATTGTGTAAGTATTTGCGTTAAATGTGTCATAGTAATTTATATCATAGCGTCGTCTGCAAAGTATATCTGTATTGCTGTTGGAAAAAATTCTTCTTCCATCATATCATCGATGTGTTTAGTAGTAATCTTGTGTGTTTTCAACGATCTAGTTTAGCGGCACAAGCTGTTACCAGCGAGTTCTTAACCAATTTCGTTGTGTCTGTGGGTTTTGTTGCTTAACGTGTTAAACATGATTGGTTATCATGTTAAGAACAACTATGATGATGGGGATGATGATGATGGCGATGATGATGATGATGATGATGACGATGGTGTCATCATTATCATCAATGATGACATTGATGATAATGGCGATGATGATGATGATGATGTAATTGAAGGTTTAATATGCTAACCTCTGTCTTCTATGACATGCCAAGATTGTTAGGATGTGTTGTATTGAAGTAGATATATTGTACCGATGTCACAACTTGTTGTTGCTTGTTTCTGAGAGTGGCAGGATGTGTTTTCGGCAGAATACGGCTTGTGTTTGGCTATTGTAGCATGGTTGTCTGTAATTTGGCTACGTGGCAGAGAATTCCAACTGGAAATTTGGCGTGTTGTTTGGCAATTTAACATGTTGAGAGAGAGATGTGGAGATATTGACAGTGTCATGATGATGTACCTCGTTTGTTGTTTCATGGTCGTGTATTTTCCGAGAGTAGTTTAAACGTAGTTGTTTACCTCAATGTAACGTAGTATGTTATTAATCGTTGACCGTAACTGGTCTTGTGTGATGTTATTCTTTTGTAACGCGTTGCGATTGGCGATGTGTCGTAAGTATGAACTGAAAAATGTGAATTTGCTTTGATTGAATTGAAAATGTGAATGCGTGACATGCAGAAAGGAGCGGCAGAACACCAAAGGAGGGAGAGAGAGTGATGGTTGAGATGACAGAAGCAAAACTGCAGGATGATTTAGCATGTTAGCGTATAATTATATCGCCAGTAGCGTAACATTCTTGTTACTTAACGTAGTAATGATATGTATATGTTATATATATATAACGTTTCGAATTATTATTATTCTGTATAGTTCTGTTTGTGTATGTATGTGCATGTACTTCATCTTCCGTAGTTTTATTCAGTTAGAATAATATTAGAGACAGTTTGATTGGCTGACGTTGGGAGTTTCCGCAGAATATACCGGATCATTTCTTTCCGTGTCTGATTTGTAACACTGGGATCAACCCGGCCTACGTTCTGTATCCACAAGGTCTCTTAAATTCATGATCTTTATGTCTGGCTTATGGTGTTAACAATGATGCCTTTGTTTTCCTTTAAGTTTCGGATGGTATAATCCTTGTCAGGGACTGAAAGAAAGTCATTTTATAATTATATCGGCCATTCTGTTCTTCATTTTGTGATGTGACTGTCATTTTCTTATTGCATGACTGTACGCTGAATTGTCGGGCTTTTCTTTCCTACTTTCTTTCCCGTAAATTGTAACGTCGTCTATGTAGTACATTGTCATTTGATTTTTTTGCGGCCGATGTGTAAATGTGAGATTATTTTCAGAAGATGATTAGTTTAGCTTAAGCTACGTGTGTATAGAGCTGCGATCAAAAATCTGTTTTTTGTTTGTGTTGTAAAAGCTGACGTAGATTGTATTGTGCACGCTTATTTTTCTGTGTTTCCTATCTAGAAAGCGCATAGTGTTATTTTAGAGCCACCAGTTTATTTAAGTAACGATTTCCGTAGAGATTTTCAGACAGGTATCGAATCAAAATTTCTTCTTCGTCTTTTTCGTTAATTTATTTGCTTTTTATTTATGCATGATAAGTATTAAACTATGCGGCAGGGAATTGAAGTTGCTCGCTTTTTTGTGTTGGATGTATGTCTGAAAAATTTTAAATAAGTATGGGAAGCACAGCAGGTACTTTAATATTAATTATTGTTCTTATAGCACTAATAAATTAAATGATATGGGGGATAATTGTGCCTGTTTCTGCTACGGGTCCTTACTTTGTTTGGCTGTAGAAGGCATGACGGACAGATAGAAATTTATGAATTTAAAAGAAGCATAATAATAAAACCCAGGTGACTGCTCTTGATAAGATGTATGGAGGACGAGCTTGAGCAGATAGCTGTCCGTGATGTTTTACTGTTGCAGGAATTTACGATGATTTGCTTTAACGTAAATCATTACGACGATTTGCTTTAATGTAAATCACGGACCACGAACTGGGTCTACACAAAATGTAAACACTAATGATTTACGAATATTTCTTCGTTTTCCTGCTGTCAGTTGTTTCAAGTGCTGATGTAGTGTGTTTATTTATAAATCAGAGGAGATTTTGATGAACTTAGTATACATGAGATTAATAATTATCTGTATTGGAACTGAGACGCTTTCTGTATAGTCGCCGCCGCGCTGGTACCCCGCGGATCGATGTTCCCGTGGAGACGGATGTTGCTATGGATACCGTTTTTGCTACTTTTCGAGCGGCCAGATTTTATTGGTGACCCTTAAGCTCAGTCCATTCCGCCAAATGGGACCATGATATTGCTCTCTTTATGTGATTTCCTTGTCAGATCTCTTTTAAAGAACTTTCTCTTGCGAAAGACGATATATATATGACTTGATGTATTGCGGTCGAGAGATAGACTTGCGACATGCTCAGATTTTCATCGTTGTTTTAGTCTGCTGCCCACGCGTGCGCTGGTGAAACTGGTCGCAACAGGGGACCAGTGTCTCAGTGTGAATGGAATATTTGTTTAGTGGGCTATTGTTGGATGGTTTAGCATTGTTTCTAAAAGATTGTTCTGATTCGAATTTACCATAACTATGTCGTACAAGTAGCTCAATATATAGCATTAATTATATGTATAATTAGCGTAGCGTGCATAAGTAAAAAAATAAAACAAGTGGTTAGCCTTAACGGAGCAAAACATTCTACCATGGCAGGGTCTCAGATGTCGGGGGGTCTTTCAGGGTGTGCGAGAATCGTTGGGGGGGGGGAGAAGGTGGGGGGGGTGTGAAGTGAAAGGGGCTTCTTTGCCACGATATTTGTACGCTGGATTTTTTCTAAACTGTTTACATAATATCTCAGGAAACATTTTGTGACAAGCCAATGGTCTCAACCGGTTGCATTTTAGCTATAAACATTTTCTGGGTTTTTCCATGCCTTTTTAGAGCATATTTTAAACGCATTACTGGAGTTTCAGTGTGTGTTAAATTGGAGATTTAGATTCTTGCTAGTGCTTTTTTGAGCTTTCTTCAGGCTGAATACCCAAAGTAACGAGAATTCATTTGTTTCAAGTTGTTTATCGAACATAACATCTGTTTTATCGAGAATTTTAACGATTGCTTGCTTCGTGGGTAGGGTCATTGGTGGAGGGGGGTAACCATCCCCCACTCCCAATACCAGACATGAGCTTAACACTGATGGCAATATTTAATAACTTTTCTATCATCATCTCTTCTGGTCAGCAGTTTGACGATACCGATCAGATATTTACATTTATAAATAGTTGCTATTTTTAGAGCAGTTCTTTAAAATACTTATATTATATAATTATAGTGATTCCAATTGTTTGTTTAATCATGTCTTTTGATTCGTAACGTTGTTGTTCACACTGAAGGTTGCTGTACATTTTCTGAATAATTTAAATGGCCATTTATACATATACTATAATGTGGCAAAGTCTTGCTTGTGTCAACGTTCCTATAAATAGCTTCTGTTATTTTTCCGTTTGTTCAAGTCTTCGTTCTTCGTTCTTAAAATCTCTTGTTGCAACTAACGTACGAAGTTCGAGTCCTCCGCCGACTTTCTGCAAACCTAACGTCTACTCAATTAAAAGCGATTTGTGAGTAAAATAATACAGGATCATAATTACTACTGATCAAAAAAAGCTTCAGAGCCACCACCTCAACGTAGATATTTATTTTTCAGTCAAGTCTTTCTATTTTGCCGCCAGACATTTTAGTTGGTCTGTTTTAAAAGTTTAAAACTGTTGTGGAGAATACAATATTAAATAATTATAATGGCTCAGAAATATGATGGAGGTGTGCGTGCGTGTGCTCGAATGCTTTATGTTGTTGTTGCCTTGTCGGCAGACGTAAAAAATGCTTCTATTCCAGTTGTCTACGGGATGCGGTGGTCTGCTTCAGAACTAGATCTCAAAACAGTGAAGAATTAATATTCTCGAAGTTTGGTCGACGCTCGTCCGTAATGTATTTATTACGTGCAGTAATTAATTAATTATATTCAGGTTCAATTGACTCGCCTTGACAAATAGATTTAACATCTATTTTGTAAATCAGTGTGTGTGTGGTTGACATAATTATGACGATTGTACTATACGATTGTTTACGAACGTTTCTACTATTACAAACCCACGATGATGGACTTGTCCGACTTGAAAAAAATACAGCGTTTGTGTTTATCTGAATTCGTTTTTTGTGTTTTTTTGTGTGTGTTGATAGAGGTGTTCACTGAGACCCAGGGTGAGAATTGCCGGGGGGGTTGGGGGGGTTCAACCCCCCCAGTCTTTCTTAGAGCCCCATGTTAAAGTATGTTTTTCATACCCCAATTTCAAGTTTATCATAGGCCAACCCCCCCCCAGTTATTTTTCCACAATTCTCATACTGCTGAGACCATTAATAGTTTACTTCAAATGCTCATTTTTATGGCTCCTATTCAAGAAAACTCGTCAGATCTGACTACACCAGACACGAACGTGCTCGTTCCCCGAACACGAACTTCTCTTAGACAGCACCGTGCTTTCTCTGTTATTGGTCCCCATGGTATGGAATGGTCTTTGTTGGTCCCCATGGTATGGAATGGTCTTTATTGGTCCCCGTGGTATGGAATGGTCTTTATTGGTACCCATGGTCTTCCACTCTCTATATACCTTATGCCTAAGGTTTGCTCAGATGCATTTTACAGCAGCCTTAAAACTACTTTTCAGCTGAGGTTGGGTCTGGAGCGCTCCTCAGTAGTAACCTTGAAGGGGCACTATATAAACCTCCATAATGAATGAATGAATGAACGAATGAATGAATGAATGAATGAATGAACGAATAAATGAATAGAAATTGAAGGTTATGGTGCAGATTACATGGGAGCCTTTTCAATAACGAGGGCTGACCATGACAAAGCCTCCATGTTGCATTGTGGCAGTAAAAAAAAACAATAATAATATGCTGTGTTGAAGAATGTAGAGATTTATGCCCAATGGTGATAGTAGTACTAGTAGTAACAACAACAAAAGTACCCATTCCCATGGTTTGGCTGTACATGTACAAGTGTAGATACGTATCGGGTAGCCATGTCATTCACAACTATAAGCCTGGTTAAGTTCTGCTTACGTTCTGAGCATGGGGCCACTGGGTCATAGATGTGCCCTTTGCTTTGCCTGTAAAGGGCTGCAATGTGCAAAAACAACTTACATGTGTACTTTATTATGAGCAGTTGGTCGGCAAGCGGGTTAGAGTTCAGAGGCCAAAGGTCAATTAGTTCAAAAGAATTTTCACTTGAAGGAATTCCTTTATCCCTGCACTAAAGCATCTACACATCAAACCAGATTGGTTTGTGGTTGGCAAAACCGAGGGTGCAACCCCTAAGGGCAGTATATAAAAGTATGAGGGAAATGTATCTTTCGTGGGAGCTGGATAGCTATAGACCAGTGGTTCCCAACCCGTGGCCCATGGGCCAAAAGTGGCCCGCCAGACCTAAAAAAATGGCCCTCATCCCTGAAATTTAAAAAAAAATATAACAAAATTGACAAATTGGACAGGATAGAACACAATTATTTTCCATTACAAATTATTTTATTCTGACGTCTATAAGTAAATCAAACATTCTATTTTGAATCAGTTACAACAATTTTATATGCTTTTGGTTAACTAAATTTTGGCCTTGTGGCACCTAATTGTCCTTCAACTAAGAAATAGTGGCCCTCGTGTCCTCCAACTTAGAAAAAGTGACCCTAGAGTTAAAAAAAGGTTGGGAACCACTGCTATAGTTTGTCCTCAGTGGGCAATGCACTGGAAACTGCAATAAAATTACTTTAAATTCTAGCTGCACAACATCAACTTTCTCTGACTACCTACTGACACAGTTGACTATGCGACAGCAGTTTAAAAAAGCACTCGCAGGTCAAAACAAGTTTTACTTCGAATTCAAACTTCACAGTGAAACGAATTGAAAGAACAAAATACTGAAAAGACACACCATAAGTAGCACTAACTTTCTCGGCTGATTCAATGCATTTTTGTTCATGAAATGTCAAAGACATGACAATACACTTCAACTATGAAAGTGTATGCCTAACACAAATTAAGTCCAATTTTTATAAGCCATGCCTAATAGGCATAAGTCAAACAGCTTAGTACTGAGAAGTGTGTGGCTACTGTGGCTTATGTAAGTTGCACCCAATTAGTGCAAGCCGTATGGCTAACACAAATTGGGTGAATGTAACTTATTAGTAATTAAAATTTGTATGATTTCTTTGAGTTACAAGTTACACCCAATTAGAATAATCCATGACTTACACAAATTGGGTGTAACTTATTTGTATAGCATACACCTTAGTAATTAAATGTGTATGGTTTCTTTGAGTTACAAGTTACACCCAATTTTTCTAAGCCTTATTTGTGTAAGCCATACACCTTAATAATTAAAAGTGTATTGTTTCTTTGAGTTACAAGTCACACCCAATTTCTATAAGCCTTATTTGCGTAAGCCATACAACTTTGTCACTAAGTATGTATGGTTTCTTCAAGTTACAACCCAAATTCTGTCAGCCATACATACCTTTAAGGTCAAATGGCTGCCAGCAGTTTGCTAGTAATCTGTGTGTTTAAAAACGACCACTTGACATGGAGAGTTTGTGTGCAGAGGCTACGTGATCTGTGAAGGCCAAGCTGGGCAAAGAGGTCGAAGCTGATAAGGATGACCACCTATATCTGGGAGCAAAGAAGCGAGGGGAAGGGAAGGGGAAGGCGGGGCAGAGTGGTGCATCTTGCGAATGACACTTGCGGACTGTTAACACGCGAACATTGGAGCGATGTTGATAAACGAGAGAGAAATCAATGTTGAACTTATAAACACAAACACGCACACGTGTACACAAACAGACACACACCCCTATATACACACACACACTTCCAAACACACACGCACACACAAACATGCACACACTCACACACACACGCACGCACACGCACACACACAAACATGCACACACGCGCTCACACACACACACAAACAGACGCACAAACACATACACACATGCACACACACACCCAAACACACAAGCACACACACACAAGCATGCACACAACAAACGCACACACACACACACCTCGAAGAAAGCAATATTTTGGTCTACATACAAAATCCATCTAGTCCGGTTTCATTGTTTATTACAACATGAAACAAAATAACGTGCTTATCATCATCACTTACGCTGGCAAGAAACAACGTTAGATTCATGTCCAGATAATATATACAAACAATACACATTATATACACATATTGCAATCGTTTCAGTTTCCTACATTTCTCTGTTTTAATACCTGACAAATTCAGTGAATCTGATGCTTCCTAATAACATTTCCGGTATATAAAATGCAGAAAATACTTTTGAATTTAGATTCACATTTCAATGTGACCCTGCTCTGCTGCACACGTTACAAATTTATTTAATAATAATAATAATAAAATTTCAGCTACAGGTAGTTGAATTTCCAGTTAAAAGAACCAGTATTACATGTAGTAGTAGTAGCAGAATCCCACTGAAGATTAGGTAGTTACTTTAGTAATGAGAATAGTAGAGTAGTAGTACCGGTAGTTAACTAATTATTATATAATTGTGTTAACAGCAAACTGCTAACAATTGCTATGCAACATTGATCATTGAACTCCAATAATTAACTAATTATCCAATCGGTGCTTCATTACATAAATTATACAATATTCAATTCAAATCAACACATTTTGGAAATGTATGGAAATACGATTTTGAAACAGATGAAAAATGCACATGACCTTTTAGATTTGCAACCATTGATGTGCTATTCATTTAAGACATTTTCTTACTCTGCTGCAAAAACGATGCCAAGAACTTTTGCTTTGCCTCAGTGTGTTGTAATGCTTACTCTGCTGCACAGTAATGTAATGTTAATGCTGCATACAGTAATGTAATGTTTACTAAAGTTAATGTAATGATTGATCTTGCAAAGCAATCGCATTTTGTCGAGTTGTAATATATTCTGTATGATGCATCACATAGTACCATAGTGAGGTTGCGAACGGCATTGTACAAGTGTTCCGATACACAATGCCATAAGTTGAATGGAAGAAACAGACCAACTGAACATAGCCCCCATTCCCCCATTTGTGGTAACTGCCATGAAGTACAAAGATTCTGACCCAAGAAAGTCCCATCCATCTAGTGCTGAAAAACCTTTGACAGACAAGGAGTGCCAAATGTTGCTCTTCAACCCCAAAGTTACCTAAGCCACATGTATAGATTTATGAAGACTATTTACTTGTCTACTTAGAGCAAACAGTGGCTGTAGAGAACAGAAATAGGACACCAAGAAGTTAAGAAGTCACCTTCAAGTAGAGACTTGCAATTTTCACAATTACATTGAAAGGAAAGGGTAAAAGTAAAACCAGACAACTGGGGAGCCAGTAACAGTAATTAATTCTACCCCCAATACGAAACATACCGGACTGAGATTTAGACGATGAACAGTAGGGACTCGCATACATGTATAGCCTTGGCACTTTAGCAGTTTTGAAATGTTTTGCCATTTGCTCATGATTTCAACCCGTGAAGCACAGCGAATACACCCGCAAAAGAAAAACGTGTTTCATTTAACAAGTTCAATCATTAATTGGTGTAACAATTAAACCATAGCTGAACTGAATAGGTGATAATCACTATTCAGCCGAATACAAATAATTGGACCAACTATTCAGCCGAATACAAAATATGAATAGTGTACGAAATAGGTCTACCGACAACATTCAAAATTTCAAATGTAACCAAAAGTTTCAGTTAAGTAAATTTCACATAGAAACTGAAAAGCAAACAGTAAACTACATGTATGTAATTTTTGCATCCTTCTGCCAGTCTATGTATTGTACACACGCGATAGAAGCTGCACATGCAGAAAAAGGTGTCATGTGACGACTACTTGTACACGATCCAACTGCTACTATTCGACTGAATACCGAATAGTTATTTGGCCAGCTATTCGGTCCCAAAGCGAATACGATGCGAATTTTTTGTGCAACCTCCAAGTTTAAAACACAGCAAGTCTGTTGCAACAGTAACTGCGCTAGAGTACAAACAATTATCAAACGAGAATTCAGTTTCATCCGTCAAAATATACACCAATCATCTTACAGATATACATATAATTATATACAGGAGCAACATAAATAAAGCAAGCAAATATATATGTACACATATAACACAGACAGAATAATATATATGTTTTCCTTTGATATAATTATATACAGAACTCTGAGTACTCTTTGATACTCCGAGTACCTTTGATACACGAGTCCACAAAGAATCCAATTGGTCAATCAACAATACGAACACAAGTCTGGCTTTACGCACTCGGCTAACTCTTCTCCTACCACGAAATAGAAACACGAAGGATGAAAGCAAGTTTTGAATCGACAAAACTAGTTCTGAATCGACAAAACTAGTTTTGAATCAACAAAACTAGTTTTGAATCGACAAAACTAGTTTTGAATCGACAAAACTAGTTTTGAACCGACAAAACTAGTTTTGATTCGACAAAACTAGTTTTGATTCGACAAAACTAGTTTTGATTCGACAAAACTAGTTTTGGATCGACAAAACTAGTTTTGAATCGACAAAAGTAGTTTTTGAATCGACAAAACTACCTATGGCAAAACTATCCTGCGCATCTGTCATGCTGAAAGAAATTAAATTGACTCACAAAGGGTTAATAATGAACGATGACAAATTTCACAACCATATGATTATAAACACT
The DNA here is from genome assembly GCA_945859605.1 of Lumbricus rubellus. NCBI lineage: Eukaryota > Metazoa > Annelida > Clitellata > Crassiclitellata > Lumbricidae > Lumbricus > Lumbricus rubellus. The sequence continues at coordinate 27,487,684 of OX243826.1, read as the reverse complement.
GGTACTTATCTACTCTTATGTTGATCCAGTTTCTTTAATAATACACAGTTATCCCAAATATACGACTTTAAAAGTTGCGATTGTACTGTATCATTAGATTTTTATCTATTTCTATAGCCCCCCTTCAAGCTCTCCACTCAGAGGCGCTCCCGACTACAGCGCGGACACTGCATCAGAGTTTCACGCCGAAGTGCACGAGCAATTGCAAGTGGAGGACTAGCTCAAGGTCCCTACGCAGCGGCCTGAGAGGGGATTCGAACCGGGAGCCCTCCGGCTGCAAGGCACCGAACCCACCACTGCACCAACGCGTCCCCACATTACATGCTTGAACGAATCATCACAAAACTATGTTCAAAGCAAGTCAAATTACGATGTAAAGCAAGCTAAGCACCTTATAACATAAACATGTCTATACTTTCTAACCCATGACTTCTGTTGTGTAAATTTTATAAGCTACGACTTCTAAAAGGCAAACCCAGTTGTTTGGTCTATTTTTTTCATGTAGGTAAAGTTGAGACCGAACTTACTAGAGTACCATAGATGTAAAAAAAATGCAATTCTTCGTATTTTACAGCATATTACTAACAACTTTCGATCTTCAGCTTTCGTCCCTCAGTCCACCAAATCATGTTTGGCATTAAAACCTAAAGTCCTTCTCATGGGCGTACGAGAGATTTCAACAGTGGGGGGAGGGGGGAAAGATTGAACTTCTGCCACCAAAAATATATCCGCCAAAAAGTTGACGACCTTTTTTTAGTCATCCGGGACTGTGTTTGCCCGAAAAACCAGACTTGCCAGAAATTTGGGGAGCATTTGCCCCTCTGGACCCCCGCCTCGTACGCCTATGGTCCTTTGTGTTTTCCTCTCTTACAGCCACAAGAACATAGTGTAGTGTTATCTGCTACCAAAAAATTAGTCCAATGTAACTATCAATTAACGACATCACAGCTTAACTAGAATAAAATAATCACGTCATACTACTAATAATAATGATAATTAATGAGACAGGGCTTTTAACACAGTAAAAATACCCGGAAAATATAAATAAAAAATTCTGATATGAATCATCAACGACGCGATTCAGCGGCATCCCGAATCGTCAAAGCGGCAGACGCAAACCGCAACAATTTCCTACTTAACCCTTTAACGACCACAGTGTAGTAAATGGCATGGGAAATCCCCATACCGTCGGTCAGTAAAAGGTTAAATTCATCCATTTCAACACTAGGCGTCTCCATCTAAAATAAAGCTCTGCTGTTTTTTGTGAGCCAAAACAACGACTCAGAAACGTCCAAGTACTTTCTGCCGCACAATTGGCTAAACAGATCGGAAAAAAATCCGAAAAAACCCCTAGTAACGCAATCATACAGACGACCGCTTAACACTTTGAATCCGACGGGTCGGTTTTCCGGCCTGTTATCCAAAGAGTTACTGGGGGAGGGTCCGGGTTCAAAGGGTTAAATGCAGATGCTGCACGTTATGAGCATCAACTGACTTCGTGGCTACGGCTGCTGCTCACAGCGTGGCCTTTGCACACCACCATCAGATGGTGTCTTGTGAATCAAACACCAGTGCTACTAGAGAAGTCACCACTTAATAATAATAATGACTGATCTGATGACATCCTCATCATGACTTCATCATCGTCAACATCACCAACACTTAATCATCAATCTCTCAACTGGTCTCCTATATACACACGTATCAAATGCCAAAACATTTTTGACAACCCTTGTTCTAATTTGTGAACTCAAAACGCTCTCAGTTTGGCAGCGATCTCGGTGGCAGTGCTTCAAAACCTGTTGCCACTTCGGCCGCACGCATAACCCGCATAACGCTTGCGACAACAACGACAACAATCACGTACGTACGTCAGAGGATTTGCCGGACGAAAATATTTACAGTCTTGAAATGTACAGTAATATCAAAATCTAATCGTCCCGTTCGTCGTGAATCACAGACTTATCAGTTTCTCGCTCAAACTGGAAAACACTCAAGCAACAAATTTATAAACAGCTCAAACTGTACACCGCCATATCGGCAGTCATAAACGTACACTGTTCGGTAGTAGGTAGTCGCTTTGTAAATCAGAAAGAACAGTCTATTCATTTCAATACATATATGTATATAATATATATATATATAATATGCATTATATTATACATTATATTATACATATTCAATATATATATATATATATATCCATGCATTGTACTATATATATATATATATATTGAAATATATACACACACACGCATATATATATATACACACTTGTGTAATTAGAAAATTTCACTCTATTCTTTGGCTTTCTTCTTCAAACCGGGTAAAGTTGCAACCTAATCTGAATTAACTGTTGCAGAGAGGATGTAGTTAGTGTTTCAGAGCAGCTCAGCCATATCACTTTAGGTTGCAATAGGAAAGTTCATTCCAAATCTAAAGGAAGTTATAATAGTAGCCTGTTAACGTTCCGTTGCTTCAGATGGTTTTCATGTTCATTCATTCATTCATTCCAAAAACTTATATAGCGCCCCTTCAAGAAGTCTACTCAGAGGTGCTCCCAGCCCAGCCACGGCTGCATAAACGAGATCAGATCGCAATTGAAAGACGAACATTGACAGGAATCGAGAGAAGTAGACGCAAGCGCAGTCACTGACGAAACACAATGTCGCTTACTGAAACAATCGAACTTAACTATTTCACCAAACAACAAGCGCCGTGCTGAATCGATATCACAACGTACATAGGTCCCGTAACGGCAAAACGTAAGCAGAAACTACTCTGCCATTTTAACCGAAACACTGCTACCTTAACAGCGGAACGCAATAATCATTACCGATGAAATCTCTGGCTTTTTACCGCAGCAAACAGACAAACTTTTGGTTAAAGTCATAATCAGTATTTATAAGAAGACTTGGAAACCTTAACACTTTACATACCAAAAAGGGTGCATTAAAAGCGACAGAGAAACTTAAGCAGATTGTCGTTTAGAAGTGTTAACCCTTTATGTACTGAAGCCCATTCCTCTGTGATTAGGCTGAAACTGATGTTACTTAAGAAGACCAATCTCCATGCACTTGCTTCAATGAAAACCACATTCTCGGCTTAAATCTCAGTTTGCTATGGCTTATCTCACTAGTCAGTTGTTTGTGAAGCCCCATTTTAGCAGAATAGCCAAGTCATAGCACTCCATAAAGTGTTATTATAATTATAATTATTATTACTACAATTAGTATTAATGACCTGCAAGTCAGAATGTCATTAGATGATAGGAAAACATTGACAGATCCTACTGGATGTTCACGGGATAAAGCTCTAGCCTAAAACCCAAAACGCATGAGCACGAACCTAAAGGCAAATATTATAACCAGTACAAAACCCTTTGAGTAAACATGGTAATCAAGTAGCCGTAGTAGAAACTGCTGATTGCACCTAAAAATAAATACAAGTCGAATCACAGAAGACCCATGCAACCAAACGTTTATGAAACCTAGGTACAAGCGCGCTCACAACCATACACTGTAGCTGCCACAAATGCGAAAAAGCCAGCCGCTCTTTTCAACACTTTTGAAAACGACATTGAAACCATCATGCTGCAACAAGCAAACCACGGCCAACATCCATTATTAGTTTTTTGTCAAGCAGCCGTCTTTGGTTTTGCGCCACCAGCAGCGGCCGAGCCATTGTTCAGTTTCTTTGCAAAGCCGTTAGTCGTCGATCGCTTGCTGTTTACAAAAAGCAATTCCTCGCTTGAAAGTTCCGACTCGGACTGCATCAGGCTGCTGTTCTGAGTTGGTCTTGCGGCTAAAAAGATGAAAAAGCAAATACAGCTGACTTAAATTTCTTCAAATAATCTTAAAGAATATGTTTTAAACCAGGGGTTTTTTTAACGTGCAGTTGCACACAAAATGTGCAGTTGTAGAAGCACTTCTGTATATACAGCTAAAACTAGCAAAAAAGTCATTGTCTTCCGATTGGAAGTAATTTACCATGGATGACGGGAAGAGAAAGAAGGAGTTGTGCAGTTCTAAAAATTCCTTTAAAACAGCAGCCCTGGGCATGCAGATATATAGGCAGAGAGATAGTAAAACAGAAGAGAGATATAATATCAAGCGAGACTAAACTAAAAACTTTTATAACAAGCATGTACCGGTACTAAAAGTTACCGGAAAACCCCAAAGCAGCTCATCGATAAAGCATTACGCAAGTAAGTAATCTTTACTTGCATCTACCAAGTGTACAATGTACATACATACCTATTTGCATATTTAGCTTAAGAAGTTCAGTGAAATACGGAGACAAACAGTAAAACTGAACTGAACAGTCTACCAAAAAAAGAGTGACTGGGGGAAAACAAAGCAGCACATTGTCAAAATGTTAAAAAGAAGCTGTAAAAAGCAGGACCAGA
>OX243826.1:27385776-27480776 GCA_945859605.1 Lumbricus rubellus | reverse complement strand
TTTACATGCATGTAAGCCAGACTGCGCCTATCAACCTGTACATTAAAAGGATATACTTACTTACTAACTTGCAAAATACGTACCATAATTAAAAAATAGCTTAATTAAACAAGAAAACAATTTTATAGAGTTTCGTACCAACGGGTTCAAATTTCGCGATCTGAATTTCCAGAATATCAAGACTCGATCGGAGTTTCTTCAACGTGCTGACGACTTCAGGTGCCGGCCACAACTCACGATGATCCTTGTTTACCGATTCCACGTAAAAGATGACCAGCGTCCTGATGGAAAAGAACATAGAACAAGACCAATCGGATTATTCTACTGCCTTGTGCCTATAAAACACCTCTAGTCCTTCTCACACTTTAAACAATTACTACAAGCACTCATAGCAAAAAATAATATCTTTCATTTAAAAAACGGCTGAAAACGTACTAACGGTATTTCTCCTTGGCTTTTATTTGTGTATTTATTTCTCGCATAGCACCCATACAAGCTTTCTCATACACAATACAATACAATACCATATAATAGAATAAATAGGGCTACCAATTTAACCCTTTGAACCCGGAGCTCCCGTAACTCTATGGATAACGGGCCGGAAAACTGGTCTGCCGGGTTCAAAGGGTTAAAGGCAGCACATAGAATGCTATACAAATTCGATGAGTTGTTTTCATGAAGTGCTCTATAAATGTTTTCAGGTCAAACTAAACAGAAAATACATATAAAACGAAACTTGATGCATTACCTTCCAGTGGGAATGTCTTCAGTGAGCTGACGAATGACAACAGTTGGAACGCCAGCAGACGAACTTTTATGTAACAACAGCGACAACTGATCTTTCAGTGTAAACTAGAATTAAACAACATTCAGAAAAAAATTACGGCCGAGATGCTACAAAAAAGAGTCATTTGCAGTGTGCCAATTAATGAATTAGCCTCAGAAAATACATATAAGGAAAGCAAGAATCCAGCAAACCATGACCCACAAGTATAATAGTAATAAACTTGGACATTTTAAAAGCACTACTCAAGAGGCTAAAGGCCCAAGCACCAGACTGCATGAAGAAAAGAGTTGTCCCGAAGATACACGATACCACTTGAGACTAGACAGACAATTAAAGAGAGTCTGTCACATTTTAGTTCTCCCAATTAATCTCTTGTTCCAATTTGAACAGGCCATCCCTCCAAGCCACTTCTTCAACTCCATATACAACCTAATCATGGCTTGCTTGGTCAACCAGAGTACGGCTTGGCTCATTTGATTATGGCTTGGTTTACTTGATCATGGTATGATTTACCAGATTACAAATTGGCCTAGCTGACTATGGTTTAGTATACCTTATTACCGTTCAGTTCACATGATTAAGGCTTAGTTGACCTAATGTTGACTCAGCTAACAAGATTACAGCTTGGTTCACGGAATTACGCTAGGCTTGAATATGGAGCGCTACAGGTTGACATTGGCATAATAGAAGCACCATAAATAACTAATTTAATTACAAACTCACGGCAGCTTACATTACGGTTTTCAGGCCATCAGCCAGTCTTGTGCCAACAAATAAAACACTGACAAAAGATATGAATTATACCACTACGACTAAACTCCTCTTATACTCAAAAACATAAGGTCATCATTAACAGTTAACAGAGCACATACACAAAATGAGCCAAAGAGGCAAACAAACAGACAAACAGACAAACAAGATGGACTCTTACTTCGTTATTATCCTTGAAAGAACTGATATCAATCATGAGGTGCAATTCCACAAGATTCAACAGATATGGATCTGTAACACACAACAAAGAGAAAGTTGAGTACGTGCTGCAGGTCAATGCAACAGCGAAAACAATAACAGACGTTTAAATTAATTAGAAAAGTTATCGAAACCATTTTGGCTTCAAAATTTTAAACTTCTCTGGCTAATAAAAATAAACTAACAGATCTTTTAACAACCATATGATAAACACTGATACTCGTTTATCCTTAGCCGATTCGAGTTTCTTTAACAACACACAATTAATTATACGAGTATGGCTGATGATGATATATTTTTGCACTGATTTGATGCCAATCAGAAAAATTAAGTTACGTTACTTCCATGGCCCACTACCTCAACAATCAACATAAAAAAAACCACTGAGAAAGAACTCTGACTCCTATTCTTTAATGCGGAACTCTAATGAGATGTAAAAAATCATCATTCAATAATAATAATAATAATAATAATAACACACAATTATACGAGTATGGCTGATGATGATAATAATAATAATAAGAAGAAGAAGAATAATCTTTGTTTAATTTCAAACTTATGCAACACAGAATGATTACAATTCGGATGATCACAAGATATTGCAGGAGTAAAATTTAACTGTCGGCAGCCAACAGGGCGCCCATCACGTATCACTACTCATTCAACCAACGTCGTCTGCTGATTGGAAGGTTGAGTGTGCCTTTAGAGAGGTTTGCGAGAAGCGATCCCACATCCATGTGCTCTTTGTGCCAGAGTGTTAACCAATACCATAAATCTCCATGATACCAACGTGGATTATGTTACCCCAACTCTTATGTATACGAAAATAAACACACAAAGTAGATGGCAATAAAATGCAAGAAGATTGAAATTTGTTGCGTGGAACGAACCAGGTCGGACATCAAGAGACATGGAGTCCTGCGCTTCTAAGCCTTCAGCGTCGGTGACCGTCAGCGTAAACTTGTAATGACCAGCGACGATGTTGACCAGCTGCAGTGCTGCCTGGTGGTCAGATAGAGGAACTACATCCTAGAGAACGACAACAGAAAACAGATCTTCAAATAAAATAAACCAACCTTGTCCCAGGTCCACCTTGCCCCAGGTCCACCTTGCCCCAGGTACACCTTGTCCCAGGTCCACCATGCTCCAAGTCCACCTCGCTCTAGGTCTACCGTGCTCCAGGTCCACCTTGCCCCAGGTCCACCTTGCCCCAGGTCCACCTTGCCCCAGGTCCACATTGCCCCAGGTCCACATGTGGGACTTGTCACCTTTGGCATATTGCCACCACAATATTATCCCGATGAATCATCACGAGGATTTACTTAGTGCGGATCCTGTTCAAAGTTAGTACAAATGTATGCATGCGTACTTGCTAGAGTGTCCCTTCAAGATTTCGCCTCAGAAGCGCTCCCAACTTCAGCACGGACACTGAATCGGAGTTTCACACCAAAGCGCACGAGCAACTGCGAGCAAAAAAACTACTTGCTCAGAGTCCCCACGCAGCAGCTTGAGGTGGATTCGAACCCGCAACCTTCCAGCTCCAAGGCACCCCTACCCACCCACACCCCACAAGCGAAGCAACAATAGTATGAAGACAAACCCCGGCAGCGGGACTGCTCTTGTCACGCGTCCACAGGTACGACACGATTCCTTTGTCATCACTCGACGTAGATCCGTCGATGATGACAAGACGAGACGGTAGAACAATCGCTCGATCGCCACCGGCCTTTGCAACGGGCGCACGATTTGGATCTACAGCAAAAGCAAAGACATTACGGTAACTCATCCACTAGTACCTTTAATACCCGTTTACCCATTCAATTAAAGACGATAAGATCTTAATTCCGAAAAACATTTACCCAGCAGCTTTACACAAAAATTACCAACAAGGGATGAATTTCAATGATTACTTACATGTATACTTTTCAATTGTTTAAAAAAATGTAAAGCAGATGATGATAGCTACTGCAAGAATCGAGGGCAACCCACAGAAGTTATGTTGTTACCACAGCCAACTCCTGTAACAATTACCTCCATATTATAGACCTAGTGGCACTGCAGGGGTATGTGCATGGGAGGAGTAGAAGAGGCAGGCCCAGGAAACGTTGGATGGACATGGTGGAGGAGGACTGTCTGACGATGGGATTAACCGTGAGAGAGGCGACGCGACAGCACAGGACAGGATCGACTGGAGGCTATCTATAAAGGAGTGGCTGATGCGGGCGCAAGCTTCGCCAGGGTCATAAGTATAGACCTAGACCTCCGATAAATTTTCAATCCAAGACAGAGGATACTCACTCTCTTTAACCGTGACAACAATCTGCGACGTTGACTCGAGATCCTCGTTGTCTTTCACCGTCAACTTGAACTTGTATTCACCGATGACAAAGTTTGAAACCGAAGCCAACGCCTGATCGCCATTTGTAATCACGGGCACGTTTGGACCGCTGCACAAATTTACAGCCAAAAAATTACATTATGGACCATTGCACAAATGGAAATGCTGGTACATAATGCACAAGGGAAAAACCAATAGCACAACAAAATCCAGCCAGTGAGGTGAACAGTTGAACGCCCAGTTCAGTCGGAAAGTCATTGAACATAAACTGAAAGAGTTTACTAAACGTCAACTGAATGACAACGTGAAGAATAACATGATAATTTTAACATTATTCATACTGCATTCTAATGAATTTCCAGTGCAACACTCCTTAGTCTGTGACCTTGTTCTCACTGCTTCAAACTCTCAACAAAGAATGAAAGAAATTACATTTCGTGAATACTACCAAGAACCAATTGGATTGAATTTTAATCGTCGTCGTCGTCGGTGCCTTATTTGTCTCTCCGAACATTGGCGGCATCATGGACAATTCTTCTCCAGAGATCTTTCTGCTGTGCTGCTCGTACCACCTGCTCCATCGACAATCCCGTCCATTCCTTCACATTGTCTATCCACATTCTTCTCGGTCTTCCTCTTCTCCTTGCTCCCTCAGTTTAATAATTTTCCTTAATAATTTTCTCTATTGCAACTTTTTACGGGTATATCAGCAAGAGCTCAATAAAACAAATACATCATTATCTTTTGTACTATAATGGTGAAATCTTACAAAACAAACATTTCACCGTTGACTTACCCGACAAGTGTCCACAAGTAGAAGAGGATCTTTTGATCATCCGTACTGTTGCTACCATCAAGTGTCAGAGTGTCAGCTGGCAGCCAGATCACCTTGTCAGTTCCGGCTCTTGACACTGGCGGTTGGTTACGCTCTAAAACGACAGCAGCACATCAAACTTCATTCAAACACTCTTTTTCAAATAGCTGGCTGAAAAGTTCAAAAATTTGAAAGTGAAAATAACATGACAAAATTCTGGTTGTGTTAAGTAATAAGTACGTAATCTTTAATAATGCAAGCGCAATGTCAATACCTTGCAACAAGGCAAATAAAACAGAACAAAAAAGAAATGAAGCAACATTATAAAAAAGATTAAAAGTCTGCAGACTATATTAGTATACCCAGTATGGCAATTACACCCTGGCCAACTTTTACCTTCATCTCATAACCTATCAAGTTGTACCATATTCAGTCACAACTTTAATGCTAGGTAGCTGAGTGCACTTGCACTGCAAGGAATATGTTTCACTTATTTATCATGCATTTATGAAGTACCACTATCCAATGGAACTGATCCTTGAGCACTGTGATGCGAACACTGACCTGGTTTCACGAAGACGTGAACGTCAGCTGATGCCGTCTGCTTAGCGGAGTCCGTCACAGTCAGAGTGAACGTATAGTCGCCGACTTGAAGATTGTCTAACTGGAGGAAGGGCGTCCGGACTCCCTTGACACACAATCAAAATAATTTAACTTTAAGAATTTTTAACCTGTATAAACTACTATGAAACAGAACAGTGGGGCGTGGTGGTGTAGTGGGTATGTTCCTTGCCTTGCAGACAGAGGGTTGCAGGTTCGAATCCACCTCAAGCTGCTCGTAGGGACCTCGGGCAAGTCCTTCACTCGCAATTGCTCAGCGCTTCGGCGTGAAACTCCGATACAGTGTCCGTGCTGTAGTCGGGAGCGCTTCTGAGTGGAAATCTTGAAGGGGCGCTATAACAAGTGCACATACAAACAAACAAAAGAACAAGCCTAGAAATGGCCTCAGATATATTGCATGAAATGCATCAACGACTGTTACAGATTGTCTACAAGTATTCGGCCTGTCCTTGCCCAATGCGTTAATACCATATACTGCACTCAATGCAATATATCAAATGCAATTCTTAAAGAACATGTATACAAAATATCATGTGGCAGGAAATTGCCTATAAATATTTAATCTGACTCTGCCCAATGCATCAATAACTTATCGCGACCTAAATGCATTATGTGCATTTAATCAAAAAAGTCTGCTATACTGTGTGTCTTATCTGAAGATGCATTCACTAGACACAAAACAATCAATATTTATGGTCTTATGAACAACGCCACTTTATCCGGCTGATCTAGCAGACGACAAATGGCCCATATTCTGTATCAAGATACATATTCAAACTAACACAACCACCCCTCCACCACCATAGCTAATACAACCCCCCACTATCCATAATCATCCATCATCATTTTTCGCAAACCTCAGGTTGTGTTCCGGAAGCAAACATTTCTAAATGCAAACATTCTATCACAAGGAATTTTTATGTAGGTCTATCCAATAATTCATTAATTAAATATAACAATCACCACAGATTTTTCATTGCTCACAGTGACAGTAAGTAACAAAACAGCCTTTTTACATACAATAGATACAGAAGCTACATGTAACTAAAAGCAAAAGAAGACAACCAATAATAATAACAGAGATCTATATAGCACCCCTTAAAGCTAACTACTCAGGAGCGTTCCTGACCCAACCTCGGCATAAAAGGACGGTTTTAAGGCTGCAATAAAATGCATCTGAGCAAACACGTGGGGCGTGGTGGTGTAGTGGGTATGTTCACTGCCTTGCAGCCGGAGTGTTGCAGGTTCGAAATCAACCTCAAGACACTGCATAGGGACCTTAAGCAAGTCCTTCCTTCACAATTGCTCAGGCGCTTCAGTGTCTGCGCTGTAGTCGAGAGCGCTTCTAAATAGAGAGCTTGAAAGGGCGCTATAAAAATAGAGAAATAAATAAAATAAATAAGGTGTATACTGTATAGACAGTGGGAGCCAATTCCATACCACATGGCCAATAACAGAGAAAGCACAATGTTCAATGCTGCTTACCAACATGTCGGCAGTTAACTTATCGTCCGATTTCTTCGCCCATTCGTAGCTGATGATGCCTTTGTCGTCTTGACTCGCATTTCCCATCAGAGTCACAGACGTCTGAGGCAAGTTGATGATGATGTTTGACCCGGCATTCGCTTTCGGAGGATAGTCCGTCTCTAACAAACGTTATATTCACTTTGAAAATCAAATGGATTAAATAGGCTAATAATGATTAACAATCATTTTGTAAAAAACACTCAAGACTTTTATTTTCTCTTCAATCAAATGATAATAATTATTTTATAAACCACTGAAGACTTTTGCTGTGCCTGGGTCTGGAGCACCTCTGAAAAGTTATCTTGAAGGGGTGCTATATAAAATCCGCAGACAGATAGATTAAATAATAAAAGTGACTAGAAGGTAAACCAAGATGATAATTATAGGTCCAAAATAGTCTAGTGCACAATTTTAACAAAATGCCAAATATATCACTCAAATAATCATATGTAAACCTTCAGAAATAATCTGGCATATACTAAAATCAATTTAGTCTGACCTCTCATGGTCAAATTACATCTAACTTTCGTAGCATTTCATGCACATATACATTCACAGAATATCTTGGAAAGAAAAAAAGACAAATGAGTGGGTGTGCACAGAAATTGGTATCAATATGGATGAGTCGTCACAACAAACAGTGCTAAGAAGAAAGTTGGTTTTCTTTGGTCATGTTATGCGTTCAAATGGTTTGGAGAAAGATATGATGCTGGCATGCGGTGAAGGAAGGAGAAAACAAGGGCGACCAAGGAAAAGGTGGTTGGACGATGTTCAAGAAACAACAGGAATGAATCTGGAACAACTAAGAGAAGCGACATCAGAAAGAAAGCAATGGAGAAGGCTGGCTATGACGATCGCTAGAGTTCAACGAACTGACAGCACAAGGTGATACATTCACATAACTTTTACTATTTGTAAAAAATTTGGTTTTCAACTAAATTCTTCAGCAATTTCAGTCCAATCCAATGCAATCCATACAAAGCCAAAACAATTCACAAAGCTATTTTCTCATGGAATAACACGAATGGTACAGGTTTGAACCTACCTAAGCACCTTCGAGAGGTTATTGTAAGGCGCTATATAAATGTTTATATACATACATACATACATACATACATACATACATACATACATACATACATACATACATACATACATACATGTCATACATACATACATACATACACGTAAGCTTGCAACTCAAAAATTCTGCTCAGTACCATTGATGGCTGTATGCTGGCTTGTAAATGAGTAGGTGGTAACATAAAATACCATTGTATTGTGTTTTGTTATTGTATTCTGAGCAGGTGTGCTCATGTATGGTCAATGGTCATATAATGAGAACCACAAATCATATCAACAACATATCTGACACATACACTCTGCAATAAAACCTCATCCACGCTTATCTGATGATGGTCATTTCCATAGATCACCTGCATTAGCGATCCAATTTCCTCTGGCAAATGCATAAAATCACACACACGCACACACAAACACACACACAAACACACACACACACCTACACACACACACCTACACACACACCTACACACACAAACAAACATAAACACCCACCAACATACATAGTAAGTAGATGTAGCTTGGGTCCTTTCATAGAATATTTCTGTCCAATTTAAACAGCGTATTTTGCACACTGAGAGCATCATTTTACAAACAAAATACTAATGATCACGAGCTGTATGCTTTTCCATCTGTAAAATTTAAAATATTGTATTTGAAAATGCAGCTAAATGAAACGTGGCATTACCTTTAATGACAAGGGCCGTGGCGTACGTATCATTCTGCACACCATCCGAGTCAGTAACAGTGAGCCTGCATAAAATTAAACAACCAATTCAACATTCAGTAGATCCAGATTCAGTCCACAACATGCGCACATTGCACAGGTTTAGAAAGAGAGCTTATGAAAGCTTCAGAGGGGTGCCAGAAAGAATGTATGGGTGGAGGAGGGCTCTTTCAATTACAATTTACAAACAATATAATAAATGACAAAGCCACCACCGTTAAACAACATACAACCCAAACTATTCAACTACCTGACAATTTGAACTGCAGATTCAAATTTCTGCTGCCAAACATGCAAAGAAATTGACACAAATTTTTATGCAAGGCACATATGATGAATTCAAGGGGCACACGCAGGCAAAAACATAATTAAGATCTAAAACCCAGAGTTGCAACTTCAACCAACTTTTCGTGCATGAAAACAAACACATAATGAAACCTTATTAGTTTTGACATTCATCATAACTGCATCTCTCTTTCATGAGAAGAATGAATGATTACTGCGAATTTGACTTGACTGTTGTGACCTACAGGAAGCCATTGTTTTAACCCTTTAATGCCGAGATGGTAGTAAATGGTATGGGAAATCCTATACCCTCTGGCACTAAAGGGTTAAAGTGCAAAGATGCAAAGACATCGAAATCCAATTCTTACTTGAATCGGTATGAACCTGGTCCGAGTCCCTTAAGGACTAGCGTTGGCTTCTCCAGATCGCTCGTATCAATACTCGTCTGCGAGTCGAGAGGAGATGACACTTCCTCCCAGTGATAACGAACAATCTTATCGTCGTCTGTGCTCCCTACAAACAAACAGAAATAGGTCAAGGCACAGTGGCACACCAACGCCTCATGGTCTTAAAGTAGGACAGAACACTACAGCAACTAAACTATTTGCAACTTTGTCAACGTGATTGAACATCTATGAAGTGCCATTCGGAGATTCAGAGGCGATACCAGTCAATCAAAGTGAGTGCCGTCACTAATGAATAAGATAGTCCAGCATTGCCAGAAAAAGGCTGAGGAGCGAAAGCCGCAGTTCCTGCAGAAGTTGATTCCAGCTAGAGGGGCCCGATCTAAGCAAAGCATCTGGATTGAGCAGCAGCAGCACAGCACTACAGGTCTCCAGCTAACTTGAGTATGTAGCATTGTAGCGAGAACACTGTGCGTGAGTGGAAAACTCAGTCAACTAGGAGAGGCCTAGCCACTGCTCCAATACAACAGGAATATGAAAATGAATGTGCTAACATTTGGCCGCCTGTTCATGTTGGTGAATCATGGTTCTTTTCATCTAAAAACTAGATACAACAATCTCTTAATTTCCAGATATTAACAATCTAACAATTCCACTAAATAAATAAACTACCTGAATTTACAGCTGTTTGGCTACTGATCACATAGGACAAAATGCAAACAGTTATTAACGTAAGATCACAGCAAGTCCTTCATTCACAATTGCTTGCATGCTTCGGCGTGAAACTCCAATGATGCGTTCGCACTGTTGTCGGAAGCACCTCTGAGTAGAGAGCTTGAAGGGGCGCTATAGCAAATGTGAGAACTAAAAAAATATTATTTCTGTTTACCAGATCCATCTATGATCAAATCGTTCGGCTGGTTGATTTCCTGATAGCTTGGCTTTGCAACGGCAACTGGACTTTTATTATCTCTGGCAGCTAAACAAAACAAAAGAAAGATCAATAACAAAAGAAACAGATAAATAACAAAACAAAAAGATCAATAACAATTGATGATATATATAAAAGCTGGCATGTCAGGCATTCATGAGAAAACAAGATCCATCTTGACCTAAATACAGTGAACTCAAACAACTCTGTGCAAAGAAAAAAATTCTTTGTGAAGAAAAACAAATATAGAAATGGCTACTCCATTTCTTATTATGGCTGTAATGATGACAGTTACAAAACACCATAAGCAGTAAGCAACTTCTGGAGTGCTTAAAAAACGAAAATAGATCTAATGCTAAGATAGCCAGGAGAACTAAATGGGAAATTTTATATTTTACTACAGTCTTATTATTAACATTTTATCTTCTAATCATCACAATCTGGGTGACAATGCAAACGAACTCCTCGTACAATTTCAAATCAGCCTTTGTCTAACCAATCCTTTAACAGAAAAGAGATCCAAATAATTATTAATTTCAACTGCAACTAGTTAGTCAGATTTACCAAAACGTCCTCTCAAGTTCATGAATAAGAAAATTAAAAAGTTTGTTTGAACAAATTGTAATTGCTGCAAAGAGGATTTTCTCTTATGGTATAGGAAAAATGGAAACTTGCGTGGCAAAACCGTGATGTTGACGTAAGATTCCCCAAATTTTCCATCAGCCGACACAGAAACCTTGAACGTGTAAGTTCCAATTCTCAACTAAAAAATAAAACATCTCTATTTGTGAACCGCTGATACTTGGCAAATCAATGGCTTGGTTTCTGCCAAACTCTTTCAACCATTTGAATGTGCATATACATTATACAGTGTATTGGGATATTCACACTGTTGCTTTTCCAAACTGTTTGTACCAAATAAATCTACCTTACACACCACCAAACAGTGACCATGCCTGAGAAACCCTTACAATGCCATCAAAACATAAAAACTGTTAAATTGAATATTTTCATGAAACAACAATTTTTATCACAAATAACAAAACAGCGACAAACATTCAATATGCACATCTCTGTGTAAACATTTTGAAAATTCTGAGTAAATTCCTCCATGAAATGCACGCTTGGTATACAATACATAGATTTAATACACGAAAAAATTAGTTATGTCAAAATCAAATCAAATCAAATCAAATCATTTATTTGGCAACCAAAAACAACAGGAACAAATCAAATAAAGCATCATAAACACAAGGTTAATAAGTATAATAAAACATTACTTAAATAACGATGCCAAAGGTTTCTATTTGGTTGCACAGGGGACTCGGAAGGGGTCTTACAACCCCGCTAGGTGAGTCCCCTGGGCGACTATACCAAGATGATGATGGCCAATAGGTTGCCGTACCGTGGTCCTAACATAAAGTATAAGTGAGAAAAAAAACTAATATAAGAAAGCAAACAGCAAACACCTTAACTAACTTAACTAATAGCACAAATACACATTAATTCAATGATCATAGGGCCTCTAGTAGATCTAGATGAAGTTAAGGCACAGAGGTCGCTGGATGGTCGGGATGCTGCATGGGTAGTAAGGATTTAGATATAATTTATTCAGAGTAGGAGAAGATATTTAAAAGTTTGACGATTTGTTCACTCTGTAATGAGAATCAATAATAGTCATAATGCACCAGAATAAATTATTATTTATTGTCAAGAATCAGGGCACGCAATTTTGACTTAAAGATTCGAAGGCTAGGCAGCTGTCTGATGGAGAGGGGAATCTTATTCCATGTTTGAGCCCCACTGTATTTAACAGAGAAGCGTCGGATATTGGTGCGGGCGTGAGGCAAATGGTAAGAGTCAGCGTGTCTAGTATGATATGAGTGCACCTTAGTAGTATGGAGGAAGAAATTCTTAAACACGGAAGGTAATAGGTCATGAAAATATCTAAACATAAATTCGCCTAACTGCACCTGCCTAATTTGATAAACATTTAGAAGGCTATATTCCCGGAATTTAGATTCAGTCGTGGTCCCATAGGGCAGATTTCCTATATATCTAATAGCTCGCTTTTGGAGCTTCATTAAATTCAGAAGACTAGATTTATAGGTGGAGGCCCATATTATGTTACAGTAAGTGAGGTATGGGTAAATGAGTGAATAATACAAGGTGAGACGAATTTGAGGAGGTACTAACTGGGAGGTACGGGATAATATTCCAAGGTTTTTAGCAATTTTATTAGATACAATTTTTATGTGGTCTTTCCAGGTTAGGTGCTGATCTATATAAACTCCTAGGAATTTGGTTGATATTACCTGAGTGAGTGGAACCCCATCAATGCACACCCCCAGGTTTCCTGCATCATAACTCTTTCTATGTGATTTAAAGATTATATAATTGGTTTTATCAAGATTTAATGACAGTTTATTTGCTTGGAACCATTCGGCTACATTTTTCAATTCAAAGTTAACATCATTAAATAGGGTTTCAAGAGATGAGTTGGAGTAAAATACATTGGTGTCATCAGCGAAGAGTATAAAGTACAATAAAGGAGATGCATTTGGGAGATCATTCACATAAATAAGAAATAATAAAGGACCGAGAATAGACCCCTGGGGAACTCCAAAGTTAATTTGCCGTAAATTAGACAGAGCACCATTGCAGGAAACCAACTGGGATCGATTTGTAAAATAACTTGAAAACCAATTTAACTGGGTACCCCGGATTCCATAAGTGCTTAATTTCTTTAATAGGATGTCATGATTAACAGTATCGAAGGCCTTTGCCAGGTCGAAAAAAATACCTATTGCATACTGCTTATTTTCGATTGCATTGGAAATTTTGTCTTGCATACTCATCAAGGGCATATAGGTAGAGTGTCCAGATTGGAATCCATGTTGCGAAGGGAAGAGGACATTTCCTTTAGGAAAAAAATTATTAAGACGTTCAAACATGGCTTTTTCAAAAATTTTTGAGAAAAATGGAAGTACTGAAATAGGTCTGTAATTTGTTACATCGTCTTTAACCCCCTTTTTATAAACTGGAACCACTTTTGCAGTTTTTAATGATTGTGGAAAAACCCCACTGTTAAAAGAACAGTTTATTATATCAGATAATAAGTGAGCAATAGAGGGTAGGGTTAGAAGTGCAATGCTTGGATCAATGTCATCAACTCCTCTGCCATGTGAACAATTTATGGATTGCCCAAGTCGAATAATTTCCTCTGGGGAGGTTTCACTAAGTCCAAAAGATTCGATAAGTGACGAAGGCATGAATTTTTCAAAGGAACTCGTGGCAGTGGGAAGTTTGGCTGCAAGTGACTGGGCTATCTCCGTGAAATAAGTATTAAAATTGTTTGCTACAGTCTCGGGATCAGAAACCTTCACTCCGTCGACTGTTAAGGATAAGGCATTGTTATTTACATTATCGTTAGTCCCCATAAGAGTACGCAAGAGGTTCCAGGTTTTCTTCAAGTTGTTGCTATATTTACAAAATTCTGAAGCATAATAATTTTTTCCGGCCTGAATTCTCAAGGATTTAAATTTGTTTCTATAAGAAACAAATTTAAGCTCATTGCTATCGTTTGTTTTTTTTATAAACTTCAGATATAGCGCAGATTTTTTTCTACAGGATTTGAGGAGACCCTTTGTCATCCAAGGTTTTTTGGGGGTGGAATTTCGTCCGCAATTATTTAGAGTGAGAGGAAAGAATTCATTGTAGGACTCCATGTATTTGGATTGGAATAAGTCATATGCCTCATTAGCATTTTGGTTGGCACAGGCTTCCAAAACAGGAGACCAGTCAATCAGGGCAAGGGCTTCATTAAAAGCAGTTTTCTTTGGCTCCGTGATTAGTCGATGAGTACCAGAAGAAGGTTTGCTGCAAGGTAGAGGACCATAACCAAACTGAGCTAGGATAGGTAGGTGGTCAGAGATGTCCATTGCTAGGATGACTGACTTAGTTAGCCTTGGCCAAGTATTGGTGAATATAATTATTACAACAGCAGTTTTAAGATGAGGCCTTTAGAATGATCAACTGCATTTAATTGCTTGAAAATAATGTAAGCTCTCAACAATTTCAGACCTATTTTATGTATACTGGCCTTTTCAGTCGATTGCTCATAAATATATTGATTGATTTTTATTACTTTATTTCCCAGCCATGGTCACATATGACTTCATATGATCTATATAATGAAAATATGCACATAAGTATGTGTCAATGTACGTATACATCCATGCATGTATATATATACCAATCAAATATATGCATCTGTACATTCATACCAAGGTCGTAGCTAGGCCATGGCAAATTAGTTCTGGAATTGCAAAATAATAATAACAACAACTGTAATACAGCACTGTGTAATGTATTGGCCTTCCAGGACCCGCTTTGATAGCTCACAAGCCACGACATTTCTCCAAACCCCTTCTGTCAGTTGATTCGGTTGCTTGTGGCTCACACAAGCTTGAGTAAACACACACCACACCATCGTGGTACGTGGTGGTGCAGTGGTGGCGTCGTTGCCTTGGAGCCAGAAGGTTCGAATCCACCTCACTGCGTAAGGACCTTGGGCAAGTCCTTCACTCACAATTGGTCAGCGTTTCAGCGTGAAACTCCAATGCAGTGTCCGCTCTGCATTCGGAAGAGCCTCTGAGTAGAGAGAGCTTGAAGGGGCACTATAACAAGTGCACATACAAACAAACCACCACCGAAATAAAATCCTGGCTATGGTCTTGATTTATATAGCTGCATCCAAGAACTTGTCAGTTACTTTGAAATAAGTATAAATCCGAAAATGGCCGACAAAACACAAAAATAAAAAAGAGTGTTTGATGGCGAAGTGGTTAGTGGGTTAGTGTGCTGGGTTGCCACTTGCGAGGTCATGGGTTCAAATCTCCGTCAAGGCAGAAATTTGGTTCGTGAATTATACTGCTCACTAACAATGAATTATTATTCACTCGTTCGTTCGTTATAGATTTATAGCGCCCCTTCAAGGTTACTACTCAGGAGCACTCCCGACCCAATCTCGGCTGAAAAGTACTGTTTTAAGGCCGCGATAAAACGCATCTGAGCAAACCCTAGACATAAGACGAATAGACATACAACGGGGCCAATAACAGAGAAAGCACGGAACATCATCAGAAAGATCGAGAACAATTATCTACAACGATCAAACCATATGAGAAAACTTCAATCTGACTGAAGACTTAATTGGACCAATAAAAGCCAATATTATCGGATCAATATCGGATGGCAGGGCCACTGGCTGCAGCCGCGTGACGACAAACCGCACGACGACATCACGCGAAACAAAACACGAGGAGAAATAATACGGGTCAGGTGGGAAATTATAATCTTCGCAAAAACAATGCGTCATAGCCTCGTTTTAGTCTTCGAAATGACTCACATCGATGTCGAATATCGTCAAGGTAACAGCAATCACGAGAAATATCGGCACCTGCGATTGAAATCAGCCGAGAGAAACAGGTATCCGAATTTGCCACGTCTAAACTCTCTCCTCCGCAAAATTCTTCTTCTGCATGTTTGTCTTCTTGCTTGCATGTGTGGTTCTCTGTCTGTCTGTCTGTCTCCCTGCCTGTATGCTGGCCTTACTTTTCTGTGAGTAAGAATCTGTCCACTTGTTTTGTCTTTCTAGTTGGAATCTCTGTCAGTCCCTCTTGGACATGTGCAGACAACTTATGGGCTTGTCTTTGCAGCTGAACTTTCATTGTTTAAGGGCCCTCTTAGAGGTAATGGCTAATAAAAAAATTAATCAATTGTGCAGCAGGAATACTTGCCTAATGCTCACTAGATGTGTGGCTCAGCCCTGGTGTTTTACCTCAATTGGTTCCTATCTTTGTTTCCAACTACTCGAACTTTCCGTAAATTCTAGCTGGTAATCTCTCTTCCTCCTTTACTTTTCTCAAAACCCATTTCTTCTCTCGTGGCCTTGTGCACCGGGAGCGCCTCAAAACAGTTCATCCTATTAGATATGCTTTATAAATGTTTCAACACAATACAAAACAATAAAATAAAATCAAATATTGTGAACTTGAAATCAAGGACAGAAGTGATCCAATATAATTGTGAAATGAACAGCTCAGTTGCTGTTACATTACCTTGTGAAATGAACAGCTCAGTTGCTGTTACATTACCTTGTGAAATGAACAGCTCAGTTGCTGTTACATTACCTTGTGAAATGAACAGCTCAGTTGCTGTTACATTACCTTGTGAAATGAACAGCTCAGTTGCTGTTACGGTACATTACCTTTGAAAGCTTCAGAGATGCAGAATTTATGTCGACCATTTCCCCCGTCTCCGTTCCATCTGGGTGGGCAAACAGCGACCACTGATACCGGTAATTGTCTAAATAACAATAGAAATAAACAGCACCGTCTTAATCACCGCTGCTGTTATAATTCGCCAACATCTCATATCCACGACCAACTCTGAGGCCAGTTTAAGGAACAGTTTTTTCTTCTACAAATATCTAAGTAAGTATCTTCTTTATTACTCCACAATGGGACATAAAACCTCATTGTAATATATTGAAGCAATAACTGGTAACAAAAGGCGCAAATTAAATCACAGGTTGAATGAAACAACTAAAATGACTAAAATTATCCTCTAGTTGAATGACATTGCATGTTTATTTATTTCCAGCATTTGCTATAGCGCCCCTTCAATCTCACTACTCAGAGGCGCTCCCGACAACAGCACGGACATTGACCTGGATTTTCACTCAAAGCGCATGACCAATTACAAGTGAAGGACTTGCTCAAGGGCCCTACGCGACGGTCTAAGGTGGATTCGAACCTGGAACCCTCCAGCTCAAAGGCACCGAACCCACCGCTACACCACCGCGTCCCACAAGTGCTTCCAATAGGTCGGATATGATCGATTATAACCTTTGTTCGTATCAACAGTCTGTGGCAGAACAAACGCGTTGACAGTTATCTCATTCGTTGGCCAACGTATCGTGCGTTCCTCTCCAGCCGAAACAACCAGTCCCTCCTCTCCTGTCGTCAGAAAACAAAGAATATCAAAATATCATACACGGACACAAAGGTAAGGTTACAAACATTTAGTATATTTTACTCACTATAATAATAATAATAATGATAATAATGATAATAATAATAATAATAATAAACATTTCCCGTCCATTAAAGAGCCACCAGGACTACTTCGAACGGATGGTAGACGACCAGACGGCCTTACCATGATTCCATGGCGTGCGGGTCGTCATCTTGTGTGGGATGCGACAGTGGTAGACACTCTTGCGCCATCATATATCCAGGCCACGGCTTCGACGGCGGGCGCGGTACCCGAGATTGCAACGGAAAGGAAAAATACTAAATACGCCGCTCTTGCAAACACTCACTTTTTTGTCCCTCTTGCCCTTGAGACTCTAGGTCCCATTTGTTCTATTGGTCTCGACTTTTTATCAGATTTAGGCCGCATTCTATCATTGTCTTCCGGTGATATGAGAGAGACCTGCTTTTTGCTGCAACGCCTCTCTATTACTGTTCAGCGCTTCAACTCGGTGGCCTTTCGAGGCACTTTAGCTGAGCCGAAGCCAGAGGACATGTAACTATAGCTATAGCTTTTCTAGTTTTTTGTATTTCCTGTTATTGATATGTTTTCTTGAAGATAATAAAAGATAATAATAATAATAATAATAATAATAATAATAATAATAATAATAATAATAATAATAATAATAATAATAATAATAATAACAACTTGACTCTCAAAATGCACCATGGAAATTTCAATGTAGACCAAGAGTTCCAAATTTATAGCTCATTCTACTCAGATTCGCTCCCGACTACAGCGCTTTCTTGTAAGAAAAGTTTGTTACTCTCTAGAATAACAAACAAACTTTTCTTACAAGAACAATGATAGCAACAAACCATATATACATCACAATCGTATTTTTTATGCAACCTGTACCTTGACGTGGTCTGACCTTTAGATTTTAGTCAATAAACCTGTACACACAAAAATCAGGTACACAAAAGACCAGATACACAAAGAAAAGGTACACAAAAGAACAGGTACACAAAAGACGAAATGATACGGCTCAACAAGTTTTATTGCCTGAACCGAAAGCTGTTCAATGGTCTACAACTTGTATCTGTTGCTGGTCATCCAAGCAGCTGGCCCAGCTGTGTAGATGACATTAGACACCTGGTTTATTCATCAAGACCTTTCAAATTCACTCTCATGCAGCAAAAACAACGAGCCCAAAGTATCACTTGGTAAACCAGTCCTAAATACAAATGCAAAATCGATATATTCGATTGTGGGGCACGGTGGTGTAGTGGGTATTCATTGCCTTGCAGCCGGAGGGTTACAGGTTCGAATCCACCTCAAGCTGCTTCGTAAGGACCTTGGGCAAGTCCTTCACTCGCAATTGCTCAGTGCTTCGGCGTGAAACTTCAATGCAGTGTCCGCGCTGTGGTCGGGAGCGAATCTGAGTAGCAATTTTGAAGGGGCGCTATGACAAGTGCGCATACAAACGAATTGAAGATTTCCACGGACCTTGTGGTAAAGTGGGAGTGACAATTGTTGAAGACTGTACAATGGGAGATTGCAAAGTGGTGTTGGGAGATTCTGTCACAGGATTGGTTGATAAAGTGCTAACGAGAGATATCAGTTCTTTCATACCAGTATCTAGAAGAAGAACACAAAACAATTGCATTGTTACAATTTATTAAACAGTATTACAGAAAGCACTATCCAAAGAAGAAGTTGGCAATTTCAACTATATGCAAACAGCAGTAGAGTGGGACAAGAAATACAACGAGACAGACAGGCACACGGAGAGAGAGACAGACAGACAGATAGACAGGCAGAAATAAGGAGATAATGAGATATAAAGAAGCGAAAGAAATAGAAAAACAGTGAAAAAGACAGGAAGAAAGACAAAGTGAAGGAAAAGGAACAAGAAGACAGAGAATGACGAAGAGTCAGACAAAGAAAGAGAGACAGACAGACAGACAAACAGAGACAGAGGCACAAAGAGATACAGAGAGAGAGACACACAGAGAGAAAGAGACAGAGAGAGATGCAGATACAGAAAGAGACAAAGAGAGATGTGCACAGAAATAGAGAGAGATAGACAGAGATACAGACAGACAGAGACATTTCAAGAAAGAGAAGACAGTGATAGAGAAAAACAAGCACCAGACAGACCTAGTCAGCAAGACAGTGCAACACACAATCTGGGATGCATACTGACTCGCAAGATACCAGCAACACTCTCTTTACAAATATCAAGTGAAGTCTACCTGATCGAATACAAGTCTTGGTTGATTCATCTCGGTGGAACCCCGCTAAACACGCGCACTGGTACCGCGCTGTCGTCGTCGTCGTATCCAACGACAACGAAACGCACTTCTCATTCGGACCGCAATCAGCGCCACTGACGTTGCACTCCGGTCCCAGTGATGACAGGACAGTAACAGAAGGCGGCGTCACGGATGCTGGAACGACAGTTGGTGACACTGTATTGTCTGGTGATGGCGCCAGAGACTGCGCTAACGTAGATGTTGGTGAAGATGAATTTGACGTAGATTCTGGAACAGTGCGGAACAGATACCGTAGCAGAATTAACTAGCAATTAAGGAACATGTTCCTCGTTTCTCACATTTGCTACAGCACCCCTTCAAGGTCTCTACTCAGAGGCGCTTCCGACAATAGCTGGTCGACACTCATGCCATGGAGTTTCAATCAGGCTAACAAAATGTGCTACATAAGTGTTTTATACAAACACAAACACACACACACACACGTACAGTGATGCAATATTGTCTCGTTTGCCTGGCTCGTAGCTTTTAACTTATGCGTGGCTCAGTTTGAGACGACTTTCTTTAAAAGATGACAACTTATCCCTCCAAGGTAAGACAATTCAGCTCTCTTCAAGGTAAGGTAGCATTTACAGACTATTAGCACTTCTGAAGTAAAAATATCAAGAGCCCCCCTCCCGCCCTGCAACTGACACAGCATTAATCTTTAGGACAGATGCTCAAACTAAAACGCAGTGTCTTACAAGGTGAACTTCACGAAACAAGCTGTTACAGTGCCATGCAGAAAGTTGGCCTAATTACTAAAAATACTAGGCTAGTCTTGAAAGATATGGTTTGAATCACTAGATCACTTTACAGGTCAATTGCGGAGAAACAGGTATCTTAGACTGACAACTTAATTCACTTCTGTTTGTTCTGCAATTTAGCTTCTTGTATTTGCACCTCGCATTCTGAATATGATAGACATGCTTTGTAGGCTGATATTATCGAACTTTTATTGCAGGCTGTCTGTTCTTTTGGTAGTAAAGATTGATGTTGATTAAAACAACTGCATAACTGTATGCTGTAACCGGTTGCGGTGTGTCAACCGGATTGTTGCGTAAACAAAAATTATTACCATTTTTAAGATCCGTTATAATTAACATCATACATATAAAAAAATTTATAACCAACACCATGCATTATAAACATCTCCTATAAGTATCAATAACTTCTAACAGCATCAGTACTACAGTGATGTGTTTAAAGTTAACAGTAATATCACCAATAAACCTTTAATTGAGCAGCGTTACAAAGTTCAATGAGCCCTCACGTGTGAAACATAGCACTGGATTTCGCATTCTCAACAGCTTTGGCTCAACTACTTTTACGTCAATACTGCTCAACATGCATGCGGTAGCTTGCAACCCATGAACTGATTTAAGTGATCAGCCTGAGCTCACTAATTTCTGCAATATGTGTAAAGATGTTAAAGTAAAAGCAAAAGTCAATTATATTAGCATAGGTATTCACTCATGACTTGGCTAATTTTTCTGACAGAGTGAACACAAAATCCAGTCTGTGACACACTCATCATGATTACATCTGTGGGGCGCGGTAGTGTAGTGGTGGCGTCATTGCATTGAAGCGGAAGGTTCAAGGTTCGAATCCACCTCGCCGCGTAAGGACCTTGGGCAAGTCCTTCACTCACAATTGCTCAGCGCTTCGGCATGAAACTCCGATGCAGTGTCCGCTCTGTATTTGGGAGCGCCTCTGAGTAGGGTGAGCTTGAAGGGGTGCTATAACAAGTTCATATCTCCTCTGCTTTGTCTCTTCTCAAAACCTGTTTCTTCTTGCGGGGCCTTGCGCACTGGGAGCGCCTCTGAACGGTTCACCCTACTAGAGGCGCTTTATAAATGTTTAAATACAATACAATACATACAAACATAGTCGGATTTCACAAGCTACCACATAAAATGTGGTAGCTTGCAACCCATGAACTGATTTCAGTGGCCAGCCCGAGCTCACTAATTTCTGCAATATGTGTAAAGATGTTAAAAGAAAAAGCAAAAGTCACTGGCCTATAATATTATTAGCATACGTATTATTCACTCATGCCTTGGCCAATTTTTTTGCCAGAGTGGACACAAAATCCAGTCTGCAACACAATCATCATCATGATTATATCATGATAAATCTTAATACAGTCAATTGATAACTTTCAATAAATTTGAACGGCTGCTTTTCTGTTTACCGGTCGAGCTACAAGAACTACTTCGTCAGTAGCAACCAGTAAGAACCAGTGAACCGGCAATTTTCTGTTGCAGTATAGGAACATCCAGTGGATCCAAAATTTCCCCCCCTCCACTCTCCCTCTGCCCAGATGTTTGTGGGTGGAAATTTATAAGACATTTAGGTCTACTCTGTTCAATTGTTAGAATTTAATTGTTCAGTAAATAAGCAAATAAGCTTTTCATGATTAATTAATTTTGACTTACTTTTTAACGCTGAAAGAAAATGTTTTATAAGTTTTGATACATAATTATTAATTCACTCAATCTATATATTAGGCTACCATGAATTTGTTAGGAAAGCAGTTGAAAAATGGTTGTGACACAGCTGAAAACTGTAGCTAGTGCACATGAAAAACTATTTAAACGGTTTTGTCTTCATTAAGCAAAAATTAACAAATTTAACATAACTAGGTATAAGTGCGAACGTCATAGAGTTGCAAGGACAGATTTAAAAGTGAGTGTAAAGTAAAGGTCAAATTAAATGAAGATCTGCCCTGTGAGATGATGGGGAGGGGAACTGTTCAGGTTAGGGGGAAATTTAACTGAAGGAAAAATTTGGGGGAGATGTTGGGGGAACTCCGGTGGTGGGTGGGTGAATCTTCTAGACACCTGCTCCAAGTGCTAGTCATATACACCTTTGCTGTACTGTAACCTACTATTTCAACCAGCACACCCCTAGACTGAATTAGTTCCGCTAGAGCGGTTAGACTAAACTCACTGCCAGTCAATTCAGATCAGTCGTCAGCAACTACACTACCCTCCTCTGAAGAAATGTTTCCTTGTTTACCATATCAGCTTGAAAAGTCACTCATGAATAAAAGTATGTCGAAAATAACTCATGCAGTAAAGTATGTAGAAAATCACTCATGCATACAAGTACTTAAGTCGAAAATTCCTCACGAATAAAACTATGCCGAAAATCACTCAAGAATACAAGTATGTCGAAAAGTCACTCATGCATAAAAAAGTCACTCATGCATAAAGAAAGTCGAAAAATCACTCATGCACAAAAATAAGTCGAAAAATCACTCATAAAAAAGTCGAAAAATCACTCATGAACAAAAATAAGTCGACAAATCACTCATGCACAAAAAATAAGTCGAAAAATCACTCATGCACAAAAATAAGTCGAAAAATTACTCATGCACAAAAATAAGTCGAAAAATCACTCACGACCAAAAAAATAAGTCGTAAAATCACTCACGAACAAAAATAAGTCGAAAAATCACTCATGAACAAAAAAAATAAATCGAAAAATCACTCATGCACAAAAATAAGTCGAGAAATCCCTCACGCACAAAAATAAATCGAAAAATCACTCACAAAAAAAATAAGTCGAAAAATCACCCATGCACAAAAACAAGTCTAAAAATCACTCATGAACAAAAAAAAGTCGAAAAATCACTCATGAACACAAAAATAAGTCGAAAAATCACTCACGAGGTGGGCTTCGCAGCAGCAACCAGTATGAGCCCGTGAACCGGTCATCTTCCGCCGCGGTACATGCGCTTGGTTCATCGGACCGACACTCGATCTGGTAACACGTCTCGTTGAAGAAGAAAGCGGCGCTGCACGAAGGTGACCCGCAGCAGACGGACGCGCACGCGATCGGCGTCGGAATGAGAGGATCAGGGAGTCTCTGTGGGGGAATTCCACCGTACGGAAGAACGTTTCGCTGGTAGCTGGAGTCGAGGGTGGAGTTGAGAGTTGTGCAGAGATCGGTCGCAGATGCTGAAAGATAGAATATTAATAATAATAATAAAAATAATAATAACAATGATGATTTCTACGGCACCGTAACACAGTCATGCCATGCCGTTACAAGGGTGCCTCACATACTAAACTAAACAGCAGGATATATATATATATATATATATACAGGCCTTAAGGAATAAATGAGAATATGACCCACAAGTGATTTCATGCGTAATCGTAAATTTATATAGCGCCGCTTTGAGATAAACTCCTCGGAGGCACTCCCAACCTGACACCAACGCACCATAGTACATCAACTGTCTCTTATATAAATAAACTAGCTGTACCCGGCCACGTGTTGCTGTGGCAGAAAAGACTCTCCCCTTCCCCTTCCCTCCCCCTCCCCCCTTCCCCTCCCCTAACCCTCCTCCTCCCCTCTCCCTCCCCCTCCCTCTCCCCCCCCCCCCTCTGTCCTGCACCCTCCGTTCCTTTCCTCCCTCAACCAATAATGTTGAAAGGCCGCAAAAATAATTATGCGAATCGCTTATGACGTCACGGCACGCGACCTCATTCATGTTTCGTCTGCATGGTCGCAGTCACTGTGAAGGCGTTTCTGAAATCTGGCAACGTGCGGTTTTGAATTTGCAAATTGCGGTCGAGCGGAATGCAAACTTCACTTTTTGTGGAAAATATTGCGTTTTTTCGGATAAAAAGAAAAATGGACACTCTCGTATAGGAATGGAAGGTTTTGTTGAATTTTCAAAACAATCTGTGCGGTACATTTCGAGAACACTTTACACAAACTATTGGAAAGTTTCATTTTTATTTATATAGATAAACTAAGTACTCATATTGTTTGTATGTGCACTTGTTATAGCGCCCCTTCAAGCTCTTTCTAATCAGAGGCGCTCCCGAATGCAGAGTGGACACTGCATCGGAGTTTCACGCCAAAGCGCTGAGCAATTGCGAGTAAAGGACTTGCTCAAGATCCCCACGCGGCGACATGAGGTGGATTCAAACCTGCAACCCTTCGGCTGCAAGGCGACAAACATACCCACTACACCACCGTGCCCCTCAATAATCGTAATCATGAATTTATGTAGCGCTATTTCAAGAGAAACTCCTCAGAGGCGCTCCCGACCTGACACCAACACACCATAGTAAATCAACGGTCTCTTATATAAATAAATAATCTAAGTACTCGTATATCACCATTGTACAATGATTAAGGCCTAAATCAATGGTCACTTGAAACAATGATAAACAAAGCCTTGAGACCAACGCTAGTTTGGCCTTAGAAGAAGTTGTCTAGCAGCAGATTGTAATGAATAGGCTTTGACATCAGGTAGTCCGTTGCTTGTGGACAATCCAGCAATAACAATCCAGCAATAACAATCCAGTAAGGCCTAAAAAAAATGTTGTGTTTCCGGTAACAGAGCCAAAAAAAATTGGGTAGGTAGGTCGGAAAATATTTTTATTTTGTAAAATATTTTTATGCAGTGACTATCCGAAAAAGTATACCCCACTAGTCTTTTTTGCACGCTGAAACAAAGTACGTGTTCTAAGCAAGTATAAACTGCCTATTTCCCGACTGTCTGCACTTAAAACTGCTCTAGAAACAGTCCTATTAATTTCATTTTGTTGACGTCTCTTATGTTATGTCAATACAAATGTTAGAAAAAAAAATTTTGAAAAAAAAATTAAATTTTTTTTGGAAAAAAAATTTAAAAAAAATTTTTTTTTAAATAATTTTAAAAAAAAAATATTTGAGTCGCGGCCGTAAAAATGGGTCGGTCGGGTTACCGGAAACACAACAATTTTTTTACGCCTAATGACAATGCTCTTTCTCAGTGGCTCGACCTAGAACCTGGAATGGGTTATCTGTTGTGCTCTGACTGGTACCTACAATCCTACATGTCGCACTACTATGTTGCTTTCTAACTTAAAAACTGCCTTTAATATTTATCCTTGGTTGGACTGGGAGCACTACTGAGCAGTTCAACTTGAAGGTGCAGCATATGAAAACTCAATAATAATAATAAATAAATAGCGAATTCCAGAACAAAGAAACTTTTCATGCAATTTTTTTTAAATGTTGTGTTTAATAAATGATTATTGTAATAATAAAAATAATAATAAATAACAATAAATAATAATAATAATAATAATAATAATAATAATAATAATAATAATGGATTGATACATATGCTGATATATAAAACTTGAATCTGCTGCTTGATTCTGCTCATAACACATCGTACCTGGCTTGAAAAAAAACCTACACAGTTTGTTAGCCTCGGTTAGCATATCCCTCCACGCAATACGACTCGAACACCCAGACACAGACACATAAAAAAATTACGACATCATCAGAAAATCAAACTACATTTAAATAATCAATAGAGCATCTGCCTTAAAAAAACTCCTGGTGCCTCTCAGCTTAAACCGCACTGTGTTAAACTGTTGTGCCAGTGTGCATTTGAAAACTGCAAAGCATCACATACCATACTTACTCGTTTACTTGATGCATTAAAGACCAGACATACTTGTTTACTTGATGCATCAAAGACCACACTTGCTTATTTACTTGATGCAATAAAGACATACTTACTTATTTACTTGATGCATCAAAGACCATATTTACGTATTTAAATGATGCAATAGAGACAATACCTTACTTATTTACTTACTAACCACATATGCAGCGCAATGTCATTTACCACTGCCCACTGGGTCCAGTATCAGTCTTTTCAAATGCATTCAAAAACTTGAACAAATCTTTTGTGTAGCTACATGTCAAAGACTCCTATATAAAGTATACTGGTATGTCAATATCCAGAAGTCTCTGCTATTTGCCCCCCCCCCCCACCCCCACGTGACCATTGTTAAGAATCTTATCTCAGACAAGTTGCTTCTCTTATTGAACTTCTATTACTAACCAAAGGTATTTGCCAAGCACACATTTAGTGCAACATTGTTCGAGGCGCATCACATGTGAGGTACCCTACTTAACAGTTACTATAAATCAATTATTATCAAGTATCTAATATATTAAGTATCTAATATCCATGCATACATAGCTATAGAAGTTGCTAGCTTAGATTAGCCAAGGCTGTATTAGTATATCAAACACACACAAAGCATGCTAGAACTCCTCAACCAGGCTAACCCTATAGATTCAAAGAAACGTGTATTTACTTAGAAGTAACATTGATGAATGCCTCATAAACTGATCAAACTATCCACACAAAACCAATAACCTAGAGGTAAGAGACCAGCTATAAACAACAGACATTATGTCAACGACAAATAATATGCAGTAAATTTCCTTAATTACTCATTTTCTCCAACGAAACAATTAGTCAGGTAACAGGTCCGGATGCCAGTGACAGACACTTGTGTGCTAATCATGAAAGAAATATGTGCCATATATATTATAGGTCCAAAAATACAAAGCAACACGCAACATATAAGCATGAGTGAGTGTCTGCATAAATGCATACATAAATACGTATTTGCATATATAATTATCAAATCATTTACATACATGTGCAAATCATTTGCATACATGTGTTGGTTCTCACTACTCTGCTAGATCCATAGCTAGGCATTTCAGCTTTGCATCAGTGCCTGCCTCTTCAATTCTAGTAATTTGTGATTCAATTGTTAATACCATACTGCATTTGTTTCCCATTCACTTTTAGTATTTACTTTTATTTCTCGCATTTTCCATAGTGCCCCTTCAAGCTCACTACTCAGAGGCGCTCCCGACTACAGCGCAGACACTGCATCAGAGTTTCACGTCAAAGCGCACGTGAGCAATTGCATGTGAAAGACTTGCTTAAGGTTCCTACAAGACAACTTGTGGTAAATTCGAACCTTGAACCCTCCATCCCCAGGGTACCGAACCCACCACTACACCACCACCACCACATGGTTTTAGCCCATGGTGGTCCTAGTACATGTTCATCATTAAAGCGTCAAACGAGGTTGCATTGTAACTGAAACTAAATTGCAGATCCCAACATGTCCCTGTGTAATAATAGAACTATGATATAGTGAATCATTTTGTATGAAGTCTCCACTGTGTAAAATATCAACAAACAGGTATCACAAAATAATGGTTCCACATCAGTGATCTTCTTTTAAGTTATGGCTTCATTCATCTGCAAACAACTCTCACTCAGTCTATTGAAAATGTGTGTAAAAAAGTTCATCTTTGCTCTGCTGCATTTATATTGCTGTACAATGTTTGCATAACGGTCCATCCACTTTGAGGGTGTAATGCAAATGAAAACAACTGCACGGCTGTTTTTAAGGAATTTTTAGAACTGCACAATTCCTTCTTTCCTTTCCCATCCTTCATGGCAAATTACTTCCAATTGGAGGACAGTGACCTTTTTGCTAGTTTTAACTGTACAAAAGTGCTTCTGATACTGCACATTTTGTGTACAACTGCACATTAAAAAGCCCTGAACAACTGTGAACTTACATTTTGGATGATAACGATGATAACAATAATAATAGTAATAATAATAACGACAATTTATATGGCACCATAATGCAGCCATACCGCTACAAAGGTGCTTCACAAACGGCTAACTGTGAGATAAGCCTCAGCAAACAGATAAGACTTCAGCTTTGATTTGAAAGAGGATGATGGATGGATGAGACAAGTCAGACTGATAAAAAATATTGGCAGCAATACCACAACTAAATCATCATCGTCATCACCACCACCACCACCATCATCATCATCATTTTTGGTTCGATATTTTCCATTACTTTACTCCTGGTAATAGGCATGGTTAATGTTAAATATAGTCTTGATGAACTAAAAAACTTTCGATTTCTAAGACCCACTCACAGTTTGTGACCCACAGCATGACAGTCAATGCATTAGACCACCACCAGTGAACTGACTACAGCATACTTCAAACAGCACAGCATATGCATGAGTTAACACATGGATATGCATGAACGACACCGAATAAAAGAAAGCCATGTTAAGCGCTTTGCTACTGTTGATGTACAAGTGGGTGGTGCAGTTCTTCACCTGTACATCCTTTGTCGCTACTGGGGGTAAAAAAATCCCAGTAAATCAGAGGATTTGTAAAAGCCACAGACAGAAAACTGTCTGAAATAAATGCCTTCAATTGGCCTCTAACCTTATAGAAATGCTGCTATATTTGTTCGCATTTTGAAAAATAAGGAATAAAAAAAACACTGCTTGTATCTCAGAAATCATCATTATGATGACAATGCTGCTGCAGATGATGATAACGATGATGCTGATGATGACAATGGATGGTTTTGGTTGATTGCTGTGATGTTGATTAAGATGATGATGATCATAATGATGATTATTTTGCTGCTGCTGATGCAACAACTGCTGATTGTAATGTGGTGATGATGATGATGACGATAATGATGATGCTGACAATGATTGATTTTGTTGGCAATACGTGTTGACAGCACTGTTCAGTTTTTTACTGTTCACGATGAAGATGAAGGCGATGATGATAATGAAGTGATGACAATGATGAAAGGACGATGACAATTATAGATGATTACAAAGGCCACAAAATTATGCATCGAGTTCATGATTTAACCTGTGGAGAATCTGGCCGCCCCAATTTTGTTGGAAAAGAATTTTCAGGAACACACTCTAATGAGAAGTAAAACAGTTCTCGTACCATTTGGAATGTCAGTAAACTTTAAAATAAACAGCAACTGGCTAACTTCAAACTGAATCGAGTCACAATTAAGATGTCTTGCAAAATGTTTCATTACTCATCAATCAATAAACTGATCAATCAATCAATCAACTGTTGGAACAGAATAATCGATTCAGAAAGTATGCACAACATTCTTTAGTTCGTCAATATTTGCCGCATGGCAACAGAATCTGACATTTCTATCTCCATCCAAGTCACAGAAAATATCATCGAAAGGTTAAAGTTGCCGTAAGAAAGATTTGATTGACCTCAATTTAAACCAGCGGTTTTCAAACAATGCTACATGCACCACTACTGGTTACACCAGGTGCCACTAACAAGAACAAGGAAAAAATTTAATTTAAATTTTCGATAGGCTTATGTTTGTTTTACCTATAATTCTAACACTGCAAGAGAACTCAATGATGACCAAACTAATAACAATTAATTGAGCTTGCCTGTTGTTTTGATCTAAACCTTGCCCGCCCAGTACGAGTTATCTCATACCAAATCCAGTCATTTAACATGGCGTGTAGGCGGTCAAAATGTTAAGTCAACAGTCAGTTTTATTACCTGGTGGCACAATAAAAATTAAGTATGAACACAGCTGACTCTAAAACTGTCGGTGCAACAGATAAAGCTTCACGAATATTCAGACAATGAATATTCAGATAATGAATATTCAGATTAAGCTTCAAGAATATTCAGATAATGAATATTCAGATTAAGCTTCATGAATATTCAGACAATGAATATTCAGATAATGAATATTCAGATTAAGCTTCAAGAATATTCAGATAATGAATATTCAGATTAAGCTTCATGAATATTCAGACAACGAATATTCAGATAATGAATATTCGGATTAAGCTTCATGAATATTCAGACAACGAATATTCAGATAATGAATATTCAGATCAAGCTTCATGAATATTCAGATTGGACGTGGGCAGAATACAATTACATTGGCTGACCTTTATGCAGAAGCAGAACAATGCAGGTCAAGCACGTTGTCCACCGCGTGCTGCTGACGACCCTATGTGTTCGGTGTAGCATTGCGGTTTTGTCCTAGGTACAGATGAACGAGCATCTAAGAACTCGTTTCGCTCACGCTCCCCACGATAGATCGAATTTTCTACAATGTACACAGTCATCACATGATAAGCGGCTTATACTTCAAATCACACACTTGTATACCTCGTACATGGCTTTTGAGCACGGCTAATCAGAATGCATCTATTAAACTAAGACAATGCGTGCTGTGATCTATTAAACTAAGACAATGCATGCTTGACAAGTGTGATAAGGTCATCTGTACTGTAGCCTTGAGCAAAATTCATTCATTCATTCATTAAGGAGATTTATATAGCACCCCTTCAAGGTTACCACTCAGGAGCACTCCTGACCCAACCATGGCTGAAAATACTGTTTTAAGGTCACGATAAAACGCACATGAGCAAACCCCAGGCATAAGGCGTGTATATATATAGACAGTGAAAGTCCATTCCATACCATGGGGCAAATAACAGAGAAAGCACGATGCTGTATAAGAGCAGCTCGTGCTCGGGGAATGAGGAATTCACTCTGAGTGGAAGAACATACTACGAAGGTGAAATCCCTGTAATGACGTAATCATGCACAGCTGAGCACTGGCAAACGTGAATTGCTCAATGAAAAATAAGTCAAATAAATAATTATGCATAAAAATTCATTTAATATTTACTAATCCATGGGCTGATTGGTTAGTATATCGCTCAGCCTGTACAGCGAAGAGTACAGAGCTGAGATTCACTTAGGTGGCTGGTTACTGGGTAGCAAGACCTTGTGCAAGTCCTTCACTCACAATTGCTCAGCGTTGTCAGACATTTTGTTGTATGTTACAAAGACTGTGTGCACCTCTGAACTGAGGAAGGACCATATCAAAATACAGTTGCATTGTAACCATACTATATAGTCATGAATTTATATAGAGCCACTTCAAGAGAGCACCTCAGAGGCGCTCCGAACCTCACATCACCAAACCACGATCAAAGCGAATGGTTTTCAAATGCTTGCGGAAACAGGCAAAGAAAAACCCTGAAGTTCATTATGAATACTGCCAGGTAACTTATTTCAGAAAGCTGTACATTGTATTGCATAAATGTACATAGAGACCAAAGCATAAAAAATGATGACAACTAATTCAGAATCACCAGTCAGTTCTATTCTTCTAACATCTGCAGTAGATAAACTACATAGCAAAAAACCATAGCAGTGAAATACTGAGACCCACACAAAATGGCACACATTGTGCTCAGCATTATCAGGTTATGAAATCAATTAGCAACACACTTGGCAGAATATGAGCAAATCCCATGTATCACAGAGGCTAGAACAATTGAGCAGGCTGCCTAATGAATCCATCATGTCAAAAACTCAAAAAGACTATAATCACACCGTTCACACGATGCATAAATGAGCAACATTCGAATTCCATGGAATTCAATTGGTCATAATGTCAGAAACTAGTTGATCTATGAGGGAAGCCTAGCGCCTGGAAAAGATGGGACAGGTTCAAAGTGTCATGTATTCCAATTTCCAATATTTCATATCACCAGCTCAGCCCATCGCATATCCACTTGCAAATTAAACAGTTCCAACGTGGTCAGAGGCAATTATAGGGTACAGGCAAAGGTAGAAAGTAACCATAGGATCAAAATCAATAAATAAATAAAAATAGAATAAATATTCAAGTAAGTAAGTAAATAGAATAAATAGATGAAATATTCAAGCAAACAAACACTACTCGTAATCATAATCCCCACCCAAACTTCTGAAGCGCCGCTCGAAAGTCAAGCGCGGGGCACCAGCTTATTCACGAGTGCAGTGTTGAGTAAAAAGGTTTGTAGGAGTAGTCTGAAAGGGTTGTTTGTATGAGTAGTACGGATGTTTATCTTATTTTTTCTAAAACCGATTATCAGTTTGTAAAATCCGGTTTTAAACTGGTTATCGGTTTTT
Source organism: Lumbricus rubellus (assembly GCA_945859605.1). NCBI lineage: Eukaryota > Metazoa > Annelida > Clitellata > Crassiclitellata > Lumbricidae > Lumbricus > Lumbricus rubellus. The sequence goes on along the minus strand of OX243826.1, from coordinate 27,448,291 downwards.
AATTGCCAATAATCATTGATATCATAATGCACTGTTTCAGTTTGAAAAATAAACAAAGATTATTATTTATGATGGTACAACAGAAATATATAGGTAGTTAATAAAGCCTTACAAAACAGAACAGAGTGAAAGGCAACCTTGACATCCATCCTCACTGGAGCGACGTTTTAATGATTTAATAGATGCATACTGGTGGCTAAAGTTGACATCAAGTGGGTCACTTGAATAACAGACTAAACACGAAAATTGAATTGACATCTGTACGTATTATATATTTATATTTATAAACAGAGTGAAAATTTTATAACTTAATCAAATAATTTTATAAGGTCCATTTGTAACAGCAACAAGCACGCCATAATTTAACTTAAGGCTTCATACATTTACATCTACTGGCTACACCAGTATTTTTCAAAATTTTCATAACCAGATAAATGACTTGGTCGCCGATATGCAGCGAGTAAACAAATATGGCCACCACAGATTGGAGCGGAATAGAGTGCCCTGACCTACAGCCTGCTTTTTCTGCGAAAGTAGGTGAGTGATTATGGTCAATGAAAACGCATTTGACTAGAAAATAACACTTTTTAATAAAAACAACAAACACAAGGAAGTACAGCATCTGGGCATGTTGCACAGACGGTTTTTAATAACAACACTCACCCTTACCCTGACTCTAAACGAGCCCTACGACGCCTAACCTTGACCTTAAGCAACCCTTATGATGCCTAACCTGACTCTAACCGACACTCATGGTGTCCACAAACTTATCCTCTAGTGCCGGTGTTTGAACTAGCTATGTTTACGGACACTAACTCATTCACTTACTTATTTTCGCAAAAATATTAGGCTGTACGTCACAGCGCTCTATTCTGCCCAATCTGATGTGGTCATATTTGCTCATTCAATGCATGTCAGCGACCGAGCTGATGTACTCGTCTACCCAGAACCACATTATCTGATGACTGAAGTGAGCTAAATGTGTTGGATTGGAATAAAAGTAGCATAATATAATAGCGAATGAAGATTTTACCAATTCTAACCATAAATATCCATCTCAGCCAAAAATTAATAGCCTATTGCTAGTCTTGTATCCTGTAATTACACCGCCAATCCACACTGCAGTCATCAAGATGCTTGCTTTCATACAGAACCAGCCCTTTTGCTGTAGCCGATAACTAATTAAGGTAAACCGAGTCGCAGCGTAAGATATTATTTGGTTATTGTTACTGACGTCTCGGTAAATCGTAAACAGTATGGCGCCAACGAATGCAATAAAATTAGAGTGCCGCCTATGGACGATATCGCAACATGCATCCCAACATGCGAAGCGTGAGGGTCGGTTAGGGCTCAGGTTAGGCGTCGTGAGGGTCGGTTAGGGTTAGTTTTAGGGTTAGTGCAGTCATTCTGATGAAATTGAAGCGTGCTTTAATTTTCGCGGAAATATAGGGCCGTATGTTGGGCCGCTCTGTTATGCACGCATCTACGGCGGCCATACTGTTTACGATTTACCGAGACGTCAGTCACATTTTAAAATGTTATCATAATATTACACAATATTTCATTGATCCAACGTGCATATACAAAAATACGCCAACAACCTGACGATATCGCCTCCAAAAAATGTAATTATAGTATCCGACGTTAAAACTCCGTTTAATCACACTTAATTCATTTACTGACAGCACAGAATATAAATATTACGCTACCTTGTGACAGTGACAAAATAATGATACATCGCAGAAGTCACCGACTCAGTGCCCCACATTCAGACCCCTTGACCGAACGCTAAGCCAAGACTGACAAACGTAATTCTGCACAAACTACGAATAATCTCATTACGTGAAAAGAATATATACCCAGGAAAATATCAAATAAAAATCAGATAACTCCGTCAAGATACCTGAGAAACTTGCTATGAAGATAAAAGTATCGTACAATCCATCGACGTATAAATTGGTACAATCCACAACAAACGTACACATCAGAAAACAAAACTTTACTGCCGAGGTATAGGTGATTAATTATTCATAGATTCAACCGCATGCTTCCGGTTGTTGCATGCTTCAAGAAACATCAGGCCTACCCACTTTATATTCATTGTTTCATTCAAAGACTCATTTGAGCAGAATTTGTTTGTCGCAGGTTGTCTGTTTAGTTAGTATAGTTTTATTTATTTATTCTGCAATCTGAGTTCCTGTAAATTGTTTCAACTGCATAAAGTGTACACTGTAAGTCTGTAACCGGTTGTGTTCTATCAACCGGATTGTTGAATAAACGAAAACTATTAATTAATTCATCAGATAGCTAGACTACTAATTACGCTAAGCCTATTATAACGTTTGTTTTCCGGAATATTCTGTAATATTTGATATAATTTGCGTTAATTCAAATCTGTTCAAATGTGGTCAAACTAATCTCTCAATGGATGTCGCTCAAGTTGATTGATTGATTGATTGATTGATTGAACCTCCTCTGCTTCAACTCCTTCAAACAGAGTTCAATATTCTAGGCTCTCCTTCTAGACCTTCCTGACCAAATCAAGAAAATTCTTGACCCTTCAACACACCTATCGACTAACTCTATATATAATTATCTATACCTTCACCTCTGATGCTCCTGTCCGCAATCTTGGTATTACAATGCAGAGGCGTTCGTACTCTGTGGTTGGTCCAACAACCTGGAATGGACTTCCCTTGACTACACCTCCCAAGCTGTTTTCAATTTCACAAACTGTTGAAGACTGTTTTTTGCTTGATATCGGCCTGGAGCGCCTCTGAGTAGGTACCTTGAAGAGGCGCTATATAAATTTTGATTGATTGATTGATTGATTATGTTTGATTCGCAATTCTCCGTCTCGCGCTCCTGTTCATGCACATCCTTGACTTCCGCATATACATCCGACCTATAGATGCTTGATTTCAAAACTGCACTTCCATCATTGTTACATCCATCTTCCACTCAAAGCTTGATTACTGCAATTTCCTGTTTTCTTAAACCTTGAATAAACACAATTGAAACGCTTCCAACTCATACGAAATCTTTTATTTTCGACAAGAAAGGATTTAGAAGAAATGAAGACAGGATTGAGTAGGCCTAACCATTGTGCCATTGTGTGCTATATCCTATATATATGAACTTGTGATTACAATTACACATATGAATTGATGCTATATAAATTTGTGGAGATAATTATGATAATTAGAGTTCTCATTCTGAGATCTTGGTCAATGCCATCAAATGCATTCAGGCTTGGAACCAGTAGCTTGACATTGAAACAGGTAGCTTGACATTGTATGTCAGAAACAATAGGCCTCATCTCATGGCAGGCAATGGTGGTGCCAGACATTCTGCGTTACTAGGGCATAGCCAGGGCAGTCATATGAGTAACAAGTGCAGGGGAACCATCTATGCCCCAATAAATACTCAGCACTGTCAGCAGGTAAAAAAATTCTGGAGGGCAATGACCAGGGCAAAGGTTTTTTCATCAGGGCAATTGCCCTGCCATGCCCTCGAGTAGTGCTGCCACTGATTGCAGGTCGTTGCATAATTCGGTCCAGGCATGTTAGACTAACAATATTAATAATTAATCATTTCCTGATTTTAACAATTCCAGATAGGCCCATTTCCACCAAACGAAAAGAAAAATAATGCTTATTATAATGATCACAACTTCCGCGCGATCTTACATTTGTCAAGCCGTAATTATCTTAAAATTAAAAATGATTAGCCAGTATTTATTTTCTAATGCAGCAAACAATTCATTTGGAAACAATGTCATCAGTTATATTGTTATTCCTCATTCATCTTAATTTCAAAACAGCCAAAAAGTTATTGTTAACAGCATCACTCCTAATCACCTGCGAGATTGTTATACAAGGTACTGTGAAACATTTAAAATGAGTCCTAGTATAGCTACTGCAAAGTCACACAGAGAACATTATAACAATGGATACAGGATATATATATATACTATATATACCGGTATATATATATATGCATATAATTATATATATTGTATTGTATAACATTATGACCATTTACAAAGCGCTTCGCTCAGCAAAAGCCTTTTAGGAGCGCTCCAAGTGCAATTGACCCCAAGAGAAAAGGCAGTTGATTTGAAGCGAGAGAAAGATGAGGTAGACACCAGAGAGAAAGGCAGATCAAACTGATGTGTGGAAGGCCATTCCATAGAGCGGTCTAAACAGGCAAAGAATCTGAATTGAGCCATGACACAGGAAACAAAGAGGTCAAGCCGATATATATAATTTTATATATATATATCTGATTATAAAATATATTTATGTATACATATTAATGGCCAGGATAATTATATATATATATATTTTAGACATAAATTACATAAATATATATGTAATTTTATGTATAAAATATATATATAATTATCCTGGCCATTAATATGCATATGTATCTGTAAATGGCCAGGTTAAGACTACAGACAAGTGACATGTAATAACAAAACTTCACAATATTCTTGCCTTCATAATTTCTCACGCAAACGGGGCCAAATTTTAACATGAAACCTGCATCAACCAAAGACAAAATAATAAAACTGTAACAAGGATTCATGAATATTCATATGCAAACGAATTCGTTCCTAAATACGTAGTTCAATTGTGCCCGATTACATCACAAGAAAATCATAAGTTCGTAACCAACATAATAATGTGTGTTAAAGCCCAGACCTGAGTCGCCATGAACTAGGCAGGGCTTTTCATGCAAGATATTGTCCACGAAATAGACTACAGTGTATGCCAAGAAGAAATAATAATGATGATCTATCTATTTACACATCGTGAAGGTGACAGTACAAAATACATCATAGAAAGGGTGAGGTACATATTTACACACGCCAAGCCGATTAATTTTCTTATGCAGGCAACAGTTAAGTTAAAGACAAAAGCATTGGTCGTCTGTCAAAGTCTTGCTTGAAATCAACAGAAAAAAGCAGAAAAAAATTTCAGATCATCTTCAGTCAACCCATACGGAGCAGATTCCAAGGCACTGGCCGACTGACTGGTTGATCTAAAGAATTCCCCATGAACCAGACCATGGGCGCAGACTTAGGGGGGGACGGTCCCCCTCAATGAATGTGTTGGGGGACAACCCATGCATTTGTCCCCCCCCCCAATTGTTGAGTGTTAGGGCATGGAACTTCACGAAGACACACCGCACATACACTGGCATGGCAAATAAATCACTAAAAAGTCATCAATTTTTGGGAAGGGGAAAAACGGTATCTATCTTGGAAATTTTGGCCCCGGATGACAAAAAAGTCATCAGAAATTTTTTGGGAGAATTTCGTCGGCATCTCAGCCATTCATCAGCCCAATATCTCGCGTCCTTCCGTCGGTGCCACTCGTTCGCCCCCCCCCCCCCAAGTCTCCGCCCATGAACCAGACTAATATTAAAGTGTTCATTTCATCTCCAAAATTTCCCCGATTGTGTAACAGCATAAAAATGCACATGATTTTTCTGCAAGAAAGCCATTATTTTAGATTGTTCAAACAAAACATGATTCCGCAGATCAACAAAAACTTAACTGAATCCTGCAACAGACATGATTTTATGTCCGACTCGAGTAACAACTGAATTTGAACTTTTGATTACTTTTCACAACAGATGCCAATAGTAAAGCAGAAAGCTTTGCCGTATTCGAAATGGAGCAGACTCTTAGACCCCCTTCGCTAACTAACTAATACCCGATATCATCTTCAGCTAACAAATACCCGACGTCCTCGCACCAGCCAACGTGTTACAGGATTTGCAGCTTACTTCTCAAATTCTTAGCAAAGATTGTCTTAACCCTTAAAATGGCATAGGAAATCCTATACCCTCTGGCATTAAAGGGTTAATTGACTGTTCATGTTCATTGTTCAGCAAATCCAACACACGCCACGAAACATTGCTGACATCACATTAACCCATTATCGACCGAGGGAAATGAATTCCCAGTCCCCAACCCACACCATCTACCACACTTTGGTCAGTAAAGGGTTAAGAGTCTACAGCGTTCTGCTATGGTCACCATTCGAAATACAAGATGTTGCCTCACTGAGCTGATTGAAAGAATAGATAAATTTCGAATATATTAACACACATACACACTTCTGCACATCACATAACTTCTCAGTCACACCAATGAAGCACTGATTATTAATAATTATACGCATTCAACGCGGGCTACATCGACTTGAGCTAACAAAACAAGTTCGCCAACAGGCTCCGAAGTACACAGACCACATTCCTTTTAAATCCGCTAGCGAACTGCTGGGCTTCTTTTCCTGGCGGCTAACATCTGTCTACAACTAACACAACGAGAAGCGTCATTCTATCGACCGTACTACAGCGCAGAAAGTGGTCGGCAGAAAAACCCGGTTGATTCATCGTTTCCTGTGGAATGACGGCAGTGTTCAGAGCGTTTTATTCCTACATGTGTCCGGCGCATTCAGCATTTTATTCCAGCATTTTATTCCTAGGTGTGTCCGTCGCACATTTTATTCCTAGGTGTGTCTGATGCATTCAGCATTTTATTCCAGCATTTTATTCCTAGGTGCATCTGGCCGTTCTGGCGCGTTCACCGATTTCAGCGTTTTATTCCTATGTGAGTCTGGCAACGATACTAAACCTATCTTGGATACATTCCTGGTCCACGGTACATAGCAGGACAACAAGGCCTCGCCTGTCTGCCATCTTATTATCTTATTCGGCCGCACGAAGGAGTAGAGCTCTACGCAAGACAAGCTAGGACGAAATCGACGCACGCTCAATACCCTTCATTGCTACACGACTCAACGTCTTGTTTCTGTACAACGTCACTACGTCTGTAATTTGCAAAACTGGTGCTAATATGGTGAGATGGAATATCCTTTTCGCTGAACTATTATAAGGTCCTTGTTATCGTGTTGTCCGTTTTTCCACAGCTGTCCTTGTCACCGTTGCTGCTGCTGTTGCTCGTCTCTAAACTGGAATTCATTCGGTGGTTGGTCTCGAGCTTTTCCAGCTGTTGCCACAGTTCCTCCCGATCTTTCTCTTTCTTTTTCTGACTAAAACCAGGCAATAAAACCGGTCAAAGTTAATATCAACCCTAAAGTAAGTTATGCAATATGCATGCCAAGTCTATCAACATAATTTGTGTATTACATTTTATAAATTGCAAGTCACTTTGTCAATGGGTAAGGCCACAAGGATGAAAATAAAGTCACTAACACTTCATCCCCATTGGCTAGCCCTCCGGGCTAGCTAGACGGGATCTCATGATTTATTATTTAAGACCACAAGGATAGGACCAGAAGGAATCACTGATCTAATCTTTTAACTAACGTTCATTGGCACCTACACATAGGGGCAACAGAGGCACTTCCCTCCCTTTGGAAAATTAACACCTATTTCTAATGTCTTACCGCTAAAGCACTAATGTGATACATATATGGTGAATCTGATCAATTTACATTAAATTTATATTAATAAGAAACCTCTATGAAAAATAGCCAATGTTCTTTCCTGCTCTGCATTTTTAGAGCTATTGCTAACAAAATTTACAATTACCACTGTGTTTTGTCACTCCTGCAAAGATATCTGCTGGTGCCATCTTAACGTTGCCCAATTACAATAGAGCAGAAAACACAAAAAACATTTACTTGGTCAGTTCGCCCTTGTAGTTGGCCGTAAGTTCATTGAACAATTTGCTATTCATTTCCATCAGAGTCTTGAGAACGTTGTAGACGAGCGTGAGAATAGACTGGTTCCAGTGTTCCTTTGAGATGCGGTACAACGGAGCAAACATGATCGGCATCACAAGATTTATGTTCTCCTCGATTAGATTCACGATGTATTCGTTGTTCCAGTAGTAGAGCGCACGCTCGGCAATCTGCAACCGTCAATAGCAGCATAATAATAATAATAATAATAATAATAATAATAATAATAATTAAAAAGATCGCACGATTATTTTGTTATCGCAATTAACTGTTAATTAATAATAATAATAATAATAATAACCAACGCCTATCGCTTACAATCCAACGTTTTATATAACGCAGTAGCGTTTAGGGACACTTTCGCCAGCCAAGAAATCGATGATTAGGGCCATTCTGGATTGGTTTTTAAACAAGTAGTCAGTAATAAAGTCCTTGAGGGATCCTAAATACCTTGGGACAAAAAAAATAACAATAATATCTCTGTTATCTACATCAGCGTTTCCCAAGGATCCAATTCTAGACTTTGCTATATTACAATTAATACATTTTAAAATAAAGCTGGTTAAAAGCACATATGGTGTACTAAGCAGAGAGAAACAAGTCCCCCCAAATTTCATTCCAGTATTTAAAAAAGAAAGAGGCACATCAACCATACACAGGGAATAACCAGCCCTCAGAAAATGGATTGCCCATAAAAAATGTAATCTAGAAAAAGAAATCAAGGTCACCATAACAAACTTTTTGCCTGACCCCCACCCTGAATTCCTGAATGAAAACACAACGGATGCAAAAAATTGTGTTTTTCATATTCGAGCCACCCCAAACCACCCCGTGGCAATGCTACAAACCACAAATATATGAGTATATGCAATAGGGTGGTTGCATCTCTAATAGAAAATTTTCAACTTGAGATAACATATTTCTCCAACCCGCCATTTCGTGCCACTTGGTCTAAAACTTATGTAGCCGAAAAATTATGAGGGTAGAAGTATATTTAGGACTTGCACAACGTCGTTGAAGTTTAGGATTTTACAACTAATTGTCGTAATTTCGAATATAAGTATTATTTACTTCAGATTTTTGGAATTATGGCTTTTTAACAGAAATACGTGATGATTTTTACTTAGACACAGCTGAGAAGTAAATTATACAATGTTCCTGTCATCAATGATTCATAAATATTTAATTTTATGAGCGTTTTAGTGGTGATTGATAAGTGATGGAATTCCTGTGAACGATGATCCATCCACTATTATGATCTTTTGCTAGCTACAATCTAAAGTCATCAATGCACTACAGTACACAGTACACACTATGCCTACACATAGTCTTACATGCATGTATAGTTTTGTATACTTTAGGCCTATTTTATATTGTGCTGAATAGTATTTCATACTAAAACAATTATGTACATGTATTATACAGTTGCAAAGAGCCATGTAAACTGTTTGTGTTCCAAACGACACTATCCTTGCTCTCATTTCCTGTTCAACCTGTTGTGCAAACATGTTTTCATCTTCACCACTTGAACATGCTGTGCTTGCTCATTGGTTAACTTGTTTCAAACAACGCCGTGCAAAATTATTATTGACATAATTAATAATTATACAGCATTAAAGGTAAATTCTCAGAGTACTGATCCATCATCATAAATGTGTAAAACCTGACCTCATGGACAGTTTCACTCAGACTATACTGAGCAGCTTCTTCTCATTTTGAACAAAGTCAAACCGTTGACAAAAGTTCCAACTCAAATGACTGAGCACGTTTGGAAGCTGCAGATCGGCAAGGCTAAAAGAAGCTAACATCGGCTGCAAACTCCTCCATAACAGTAGCCTAAATGGACGACGAGAGCAGTTTACTGTTAGATTAGGCTACAGCAACGATTTGAGTCATCATGTTGATTATCTTCTTACAAACATGTGTGGAAACAACTGAAAATAATTATTAGTCTGTTTGGGACATGCATCTATATGACCGCCATTGGTTTTAAACCCCATCAGCAACCACTGCCCCTGTTAACGATCTGGTACTCCTCTGTTCTTTCTTTTTGCATCCACAGAAGGTCATTGCTGATGCCACAGTGACAACATTTGGTTGCAATCTCTGGTATTCATCCAAGCTGTTGTTAGGTTTGAATTTCTTTCACAGTGACGTGTCATTAGAAGAGAGGAAGTTTATCATAGCAGTTCTAATGAGCAAAGAAGGTTCTGAGGAACTCCCATAATGCATACCATAACTCTTCTCCCAACCATTCACAAAAAGGCTAGAGTAGACCTTTTTTGTGAGAAATTCAACTCGTGGCCTGTTCTGGATCTTGAAACTACTCGATGCACTTCTGGAACACGATCCAAGGGGTCGAATAAATCATGAAGACTGCATGAAGAGCTCGACAAGCTGCAGATGCATAAAGGTTACCAGTGATCTAGCTAAGCCAGGTGTCACCCCTACTCAGAATTACAATGCCTCAAGTACAATGAATGAATAGCAAACACAATTTCTATCCGAAGTTGTACGAGAGCATCGCAACTCGTTCTCGGCACGAACAAAGGAGAGTGTTGTGAAACTTTCAAGGTCGCAATGACATTGATTAAATACCTCAGCAGCAGTAATAATAATTGAATATTTAATCACCAAACAGTGTAATCATTAGTAATGAGGAGTGCAATATTAATATCGTTGTATTGTATTGAATTCTGGTTTGAAGATACACGGCTGACTACAGCTATTATGCTCAATGTTCGACTGTTCGCATTTATGATACATGGTAAAACTTTGATGGTGTTGTGCAAGTCCTAAATATTAATATTTTCTCATACAACTTTTTGTGTGATGTTTCTGGATGGAATGGCACCAAATGGAAACTTGGAGAACAGTAGATTCCAACTTTCATTTTTAACAACCACCCTAATATGCAATGTTTATGCATATTATATGCAGATGAAAATCACCTGAAAGTGTGAGCTAGATACGCAGCGAGCCATCTGACGGAAGAATGGATCGGCAATCTTCTGGAACTCTGTCGGATCAATAACGTCCAGAATCTCCTCCATCTCACCAAGGAACATCACCTGAATGAACCATCGAAAGACAATGCAATACAAAAGACAATACAATGCAAAAGACAATACAACATATTTAGACAAATGTATTGTATTCTTTGGACCAAATGCAACAAATATCATGATGATATGTAACTACATGGCATGGCGGTCGAATATGTAACGCATCTCTGTTGTTTCAGTCAAACACAAGTTTAAGTCCCTAATTGTGAACAACCTTTTGAGTAAGTTTTTAAAATAAGTGCTGCACCTCTGCTGTGGTTAAAAAAACAAGTTTAGTCTGTTAACCCATGACAGAGATTAATTTTCCAGTAGCTTATTTAAAGTGCATGCTCAATTGCTCATCAGTAGTGTTCTAACTGTTCTTATAACACATGCACTTTTAAAAGCGATGGAAGAAGTGTCAAGCAAGTCGTATTGAGGTTCAAGCACTGACCTCTTTCTGGCTGCACGTTTTTGGCCAGTACTTCAGCATTCCTTTGACAACCTACATCGAAAAACAAAATAAACTGATCAATAAAGTGCAATCAATTTTGAACAGTACTAGAAGATATTTCTATAAAGTAATCGCTTACTGCCACATTGACGATACAATATAAATTTAACATAGCTACCATTTATAATTCAAAACAAACAGCATGTGGGTCAATATTATATTAAGTGAAATACTCAAGATGCAAGTGAGTGAAACAAAGTTAACAACTCATTGACACTTGTTTGATTCCATTACCCTAGACCACAATGAATATAGTCCAACAATCATCCAACCACTCTTGTATTTCCATTTGAAAATCACTTAAAATTCTTGATCGGCAGTTTGCGTAAGTGGTGCCTTGGGAGATCCCGTAAAACTTATACACACAGCGGAGATAAGATCCACGGGACGGCTTCTGCAATGGTCAAAAAGAGCTTAATGGTTTCTTTCAATGGTCTGCACTACGCCCACAAGACATAAACCAGAGAAGAGCTCGAAGGCATCCAGTGCACAGCGAACATGCTCACCCAAGAGCCACAATGCAGCAATATAAGACTATAATATATATAGGACGGAAAAGGTTTTTGGATTCGGAGTAAACATTGCACGGCAAAAGGTCAGGGACAGGACAGCATGGTAACACCATTACGAATAAACTTTATTAGTATGCTCAAGAGCAGGATAGATGAAGAGAAGGAAAGAGACAGACAGAAATAGAGAGAGAGACAGATAGAGAAAGAGGCAGATAAAGACATAAACACAGAAATAGACATAGGGAAAGATATATGAGAAAGAATTGCAAATTTAGGAAGAGATATTTTAAGATATATGAGAAAGAATTGTAAATTTAGGAAGAGTTATTTTAAGATATATGAGAAAGAATTGCAAATTTAGGAAGAGATATTTTAAGATATATGAGAAAGAATTGCAAATTTAGGAAGAGTTATTTTAAGATATATGAGAAAGAATTGCAAATTTAGAAAGAGATATTTTAAGATATATGAGAAAGAATTGCAAATTTAGGAAGAGATATTTACCGGTTCTGCAAGTGTTGCATCCTTTTCAACAAACTGAACGACACAGTAGGCCAACTACAATCAAACAAGAAATGAAACTTATAATTATCAGAGTCTAAAACAACCAATTTCATATACATGTATGACTCAAATAACAGTTTTTCAACACCTCTGCACCTAATAACCCATTAATAAATATATTTTGCTAACAAATAGAGAAAAATAAACTCAATTTATCTTGAACCAGAGGGTAAATTTGATGCTTTCTTCCTACTTAGGATCAACAAACATCTCCTAAAAAACTGTACCTCTGGAGTTGCACCTTTAGATATCTGTCTGACAGTCATGCTACATTGCTACCTACCATGATTTGTTATAGATACATGTACTAGGAGGCACCAGAAATACTCATGCAAGTAAAACCTTAAAACCTGGGAAATATTACATCCCTGAGGACACTGGTCCATCTGAAGTGGGAACATTCCTGACAATCAGTGACACTGCAAAGTGTAGGAAAAACAGACCCGTGAAATAATTATTTGGAAGTGAAAAGGTGTATGATTGTGATGTACTGACCTGAGCATGGTACATGCCAAGTGACCTGGCCTTGTGCAAAGGAATGAGGACTTTGAGTAGAAACTGTTTATGTTCTGTCTTCAGAGGTAGTGCAAAACCATTGATGATGCTGTCAGAAACGTAAGAAAACTGCATCATTAATATTCAATATATGCAAATTACTGACCAATAAACATATTTTACAACAGAACTTCCATAGAACACATCTTGATATAATGTACCATGGTAGTGGACTCCAAATTCACCAATACACGTGAAAACTTCATAATTATAGCACATAATTATATGCTTCCAAAGAAAGGTGAATGCTGTACATTTATGAACCGACATTTAACTAGCATTGAACAACAAAGTGAGCAGAAGTAATCTATGTATAATACAGTTGAGTTAAGCAATCTTTATTGGCACACTTCACAGTTACACTTCCTCCTACCAAGTGGGATCCGTAATACACGTGAACTGTTGGCTATCATCGTGTTATAAATAATTATGAGTCGGCGTCATGTGAATTTGTTTTCCAGACTGTCATGCGTCATATGCTGTAGGCACTGTATTGGAACCGGTAATTTTGAATTTTTAGTAATTTTTCAGTTGGGGTCCAAATGGACCCTAATGTAAAATTAGCTTACAGTTTGCTCAAACATTCCAATGACTAAAGTGCATGTAGTTCGTATTCAGTTATAAAGTACATAGTCGATTAGCCGCTAATTAGTAACTGATGTTTTGTTTATAGGTAATTTTCAAAATTATTTGGTATCAGGAATTGTCAGACAAAAAAAAACAGATTCTATAAAATGCACGAAAACCCGATAAAACCTCATCTTGTTTTATTGCATGGGGCCAGTTGGTATACAATGTATAGCAAATTATTATTTCGCGAGTGCTCTAGTCGCTTCTGACTTCAGCCAATGTCTCGCATCCTCTTCCGCATTGTGCAGGGCCCGCAGGCCACCGCTGAATTTTAGCAAATATGTTGATAGGATTAAAGTTAAGGTTATACACACTGTGCAAGAGTAACACAATGCAAATATTATAAACAGTCTAGGTTATAATTATACAGTTACAGTTTCGAAACTAGCTGCTCATAGAACTTATGCCAACGGATGGACAGAAACCTAAAGCATTGATATTTGAGTTCTATTATTATCATGCTTTTTTGTACGAATGAATTAAGGATTCTTTATGCAGTGATTAATTGAGAGGAATGCCTATTTATCATAAACCTGAACTTACAATGCAGAGATCGAATAACTGAATGTTTCAAAAGAATTTGAGCCACCAGTAATCACCCACAAGCATTACAAACTGCAAACTATGGAGTTAGAGAACACCAGTATTTAGTGAAAAGTAGTAATTTAAGAGAAAAACGGCAGCTCACCTTCCAAGAATTTCCAGCAATTCACCAATACCATTGAATTGCTCCGTTTCGTATATGAATCTGTGTCAAAAAAGTCAAAAGGAATACAGGCCACTGGCGTCAACCATACAGATAAGTGAATTACTAGAAACCGAGTGCATATATTGCCACCTATCTGAACGACTATTTGAATGACTATTTGTAATAGTATTTATCCAAAACCTGCATCATCTATGGCTTAGAGATGTGTCACAAATCCATTCTTAATGCTTGCAAACTGTTTGGCCAAGCTAAGAGTGTTTTCTACGCAGAAATTTAGGTAGATTGTCATAAAAATGCTCTGAACAAAAAAATATATAGCAAAACAAGTCAAATTAAATTCCTGCAGCTGCCTGGCAGTTTTCATTTAAGCATCTCGGATCTACATTGTCACTATTATTTTAATTTAATTTTACCAGAGTTATCAATGATCCATCATGATTTAAAAAAAATTATTTTAGGCGTAAAAAATGAATCGTGACTAAGTAGACTATCACACCATATACAACATTATAGTTAAATGATTCCTCACTCCTCAACCTTTATCTTCAGATCCAAACTGCTACCATGTTATATCAAACTGTAACTATGCCAGAATTTTTGCGGTAAATATGCCCTATCTAGCTTTGGGTAGTCCATTGCTCCCTAACATACCCAGTAATGATTGTATATCATCGTAATTGTCAACTACAAAATTGATCACTGTGTTTACTCACCATTGTCTCATATGCATTGTCTCATTTGATCCATCCGGCTGGGTTCTTCAAGTCTCTCAAGTCTTTTTTCTTTGGTCGTGGTTGCGCTGCGAGCGCCTCTGAGTAGTTTCTCGAAGGGGCGCTATATAAATGCTCTGAATGAATGAATGAATGAATTTGTCTGTATATTCCTATGCGATCATTAAACAAATTGAACGGAATTGAATTAAAGTGACATTCAGTACATTTAACCTTTTAATGCCGGAGGGTATAGGATTTCCCATACCATTTACTACCATCTCGGTATTAAAGGGTTAAGCGGTTAAGCATCAATAGTATTCAACACAGAAGTAGGTTTACTTGAGAAAGATGTTGTTGATGTGCTTCCTGATGAAAGCGCGAAGTCCGAGGAACTTGCCGTATATCCGATGCAGAACGGTCTTCAAGCAGTCGCGTTCTCTCGGGTCCTCGGCGTCGAACAATTCCAGCATCTGCAGTCAAAGACAATGTTCCATTGTTCCATTGTTTGTATGTGCACTTGTTATAGCGCCCCTTCAAGCTCTCTCTACTCAGAGGCGCTCCCGAATGCAGAGCGGACACTGCATCGGAGTTTCACGCCGAAGCGCTGAGCAATTGTGAGTGAAGGACTTGCCCAAGGTCCTTGCGCGGCGAGGTGGATTCGAACCTTGAACCTTCCGGCTCCAAGGCAACGACGCCGCCACTACACCACCGCGCCTCACCTTACTGCCATATACCGGATGTACTTTTTAAAAATAAACCATGCAACTCACAACTTCATGTCAATGGCGCACTCATTCATTCATTATGGAGATTTATACAGCGCACTTCAAGGTTGCTATTCAGGAGCACTCTCTACTCAACTTATGCTGAAAAGTACTGTTTCAAGGCTGCAATCAATCAATCAATCAATCAATCACATAAATTTATATAGCGCCTCTTCAAGATCTCTACTCAGAGGCGCTCCCAACCCAGGCCTGGTCAAAAAGAAAGGTCTTTAGAAGACGGTAGAAAGAGCCAGCAGAGTCACGAGGAAGAGAACGGAGAGCCGTAGGGAGGCAATATGCAAACTCTAGATGCATAAGGCGTATATAGACAGTGGAAGCCGTTTTTCAAGTGAACAGCGTGTTCTGGGTGTGCCTCCGAGTAGAAATCTTGAAGGGGTGCTATATAAATTCTGATCTATTGATTGATTGATTGACGTTTAGTTTGCGAATTCACTAACCTGCAAAACGAACTTCTGATCAATATATTTCTTGGCAACGTTTGGCTGAAACTCTGGAGATTCGAGAAATCTTAGAAATATTTCGTACACTAGCTGCAAGCAAAACAAACAGAGAGATACATAAATCCTAAATTACAACAAAAGAACCACTTTTGGCTGCCACTATGATTGTTTCCACAGTTCCTCCAAACAACAATGAAAGTCAAAAACCAAATGCAACTACCATTGAAAGAAAAGAACATCTTCTAATATCAGATGCTCTGTGATTTAATGAGGTATTGTAAGACAACAATTTATTTTCAACAACCTATGAAAAATGCCATTCAGCTACCATACAATTCAGAAATAGATACCGCTACTTAAAAAGTGCAACAGAAATAATCAACACATGTAAAAAAGATAAATACATGTAGACAAACATAATGAAGCCAAACTGGCATTCCAGGGTAAAGCAAATTGCAAATACTGAATTAAAATTAACATCCAAATCTGTCGACACTTTACATATACCCAGATTTAGAAAGACCAGCATTTAGAATAGTTCTAACAATTACAAACAGCAACCACAAAACATATGATCTAAAAACACATGACCAAATACATTGAAGAAGTACTTAGAAAGTTAGAATTCCCCCAAACAGGATACTTGTTAGATCAATATACAGGCTACAAAACTATAAATTCATACTACATGTTAATTATTATATAGGCAATGCACAAAAAAAGATTAAATTAAATTAGTCAAATTACAGTAACTGTGCATTACTGCCCCAGCAACACACATCCAGCATTTACTAATGTGGGAAATAATAATAATTTGATATGCTCAGACATAATTTGATTACAGTAGATAACACAATAGATCACGGAAAACATGTTACGCTGAGAACCAAACATGTATGGTCTTTTGATAGAATTCTCGAGCACAGAGTGTGCATGACAGTCAAGTAGTTAGCATGTAAGATTGAGGTCTTAAAATGAAAGACAGGCCAGGAAAATAACTGAAGATTTCAGCTCCAATTGTTCTCGCTACAAACTCAGGGTCGTAAAAAGTATATATTTACACTGCTGTGGGAAATCAGGTTAGATGGTAAGGAAGAGGCTGTTAAAATAAAACAGTCGCTAACACTTCACAGTATGGAGCTGCCACTCAGTACAGTTAAGAAAACATGCGTCCTTTCTTTACCCAACCGACATTTTAGAGTAAACACGAACACCTTTTTAGTATTAACAACTCCCATTGTATGTATGTACTATGTATGTATGTATGTATGCATGTATGTATGTATGTATGTATGTATGTATGTATGTATGTATGTATGTATGTATGTATGTATGTATGTATGTATGTATGTATGTATGTATGTATGTATGTATGTATGTATGTATGTGTGTATGTATGTATGTGTGTGTCTGTATGTATGTATGTATGTATGCATGCATGCATGTATGCATGTATGTACGATTGTACGTATGTAATGTATGTATGTATGCATGTGACCATTTATATAGCGCCTTATCACCATTAATTCGGTGAGATTGCCACCATGCTTCACAAGGGAGGTCAATTGGCCAGAGCACCACCTCGCAACACAGTGAATAAGGGTTTTCACCGTCCCTGAGACAAGCCATTCATCCGCAATTGCTAACCCCCATAAACTGATACTTAGATGATGTGTGTGGAGCCTAAACAATGGCAAAGAAACCACACCTATTAATCCCCTTGAACAAAACACATCAAGGTACGTACCAATGTTGACCTGTACATATTCTAACAACTAGATCAATTCATAAAAGTCCAATTGTACAGTCTCCACCCACCCCTCCCCCACCCCCCCCCCTCACCCCACACCTTCAGTGTCCAATTGCAGTTATAAAAGATCTCAATAGCTTGATCAGCAGCATGGTACAAAAGTCAACATGAACTAAACAACTCTCAAAGAAACATATATGGGACCTTAATTATTCAGCATTAATTAACACTAATAATCAATTAGCACGTAATAATTAATTAATTAACCTGAAGGTGTGGCCAGGCGGGTTCAAGGTTCGGGTCGTCTTCCTCCGGATCGAAATACGGATTCTCGTTCGGTGGCAGCGGACGAAAGACATTGGTCGCAATCTAACACGAAACATAACACAACACAGGGGTCATCCCAGCGCAGTCTAACATAAAACAAACAGCGGTCAAACAACAATGCAACTCGGTTCCAGTTCACTTCAAAGGCATCTCTTTTCATGGACTTGACAAAACATTACACAATGTAACAAGCACACTAGCTCACTAGGATGATGATCATAATGA
Source organism: Lumbricus rubellus (assembly GCA_945859605.1). Taxonomy (NCBI): domain Eukaryota; kingdom Metazoa; phylum Annelida; class Clitellata; order Crassiclitellata; family Lumbricidae; genus Lumbricus; species Lumbricus rubellus. The sequence goes on along the minus strand of OX243826.1, from coordinate 27,429,802 downwards.
CGACAGGGCTGAAAGTGAGCCGGGTCGGTCCGGGTCTGCAAGCTGGCATCGATTTTCGAGACTTGCTGCTGCCGGGTCTCAGCAGGGTCGCAAAAACGGTCTCCAGGTGCCAAAGACTAGGTAAAAATGGTAGGATTTTCGATAATTTTGGTCAAATTACTAAAAAAAGTTCGTCAGAAAAATGTACCCGTGAGTCAAAGGCTTGCTAGTCTGCCAAAGTCAGACCCGGCAACTTTTCCAAACCACTTTCACCTCTGACTCCAATCCAGTCTAACATAAAACCAACAGCAAAGTCACACTACAATTCAGAGCTCAGTGTCATTTCATTTCAAACGCATCTCGGTTCACCCTGGCTTACTCCACTCAATGTTAGTTTTGTGCAGGCATTAGGCACCCACACAGTGGCATAGAGCTCTGTATTCGGACAAAACAGAAATTGTGATCATCGTTGTTATTACAATTATTACCATTATCATTACAAATATTATTGCTATTAAAACCATCAAAGGCTTCACTTACTTATTTAATTGTACTAAGCAGCAGGGAGACAGTGTGCATGAGGGAAGTCAATGTAATGGCTGATGGAAAATAAGACGAGATACTTAAAATATAAAAAAGAATTCATTTTAAGCTCCATAAAAAAGAGCTCTTCTTGTCAAAAATGTTTTTCAAGTTGTTGTTGTTGTTGATGATGATGATGATGATGATGATGACAATGATATTAACGATGATGAATGCAGTAAGATCAGAATTTCGTTTAACACAGCTCCTAGGACACCAGGATGTAAAGACGACTAACAACTCATCCCATCCTCCGCAGTAAATCATCTCAACGTAGGAGACATTCAGGTCAGCAGTCTTCCTCCTCCGATCCAATGCAGCTTTGGCCAATAGAGAAAAAGCAACGTGATAAGCAAGTCTGACTAACGTGCAAAAGGAAACAGGATAACATCCATTAGTTTAGGAGTGAAGACCACAACTGATGGGCAAATATACGCGCACGCACACATACACGCACAGTCACACACGCACCCACACACGCACACACACACTCACGCACACACACCCACACTTGCATCCATACAAGGCATCAGCCAAAGAAAGAAGTCATAGCAAGCCCTACAATGATGTTTTACTGTGATGACGAGGTTGTGTTCCTTAGCTGAAGTAGATTTTGCAGCCATATTACGCTGGCCATGGCATATGAGGATTTATGCAATATATATATATATATATATATATATATATACACATATATATATATACACACATATGAACATAAGCACACATTTAGAAGCATACATGTTACAGCAGGGCTCAACATACGTCACCTGTCACTTCCTAGATATTGTGCTAGAAGCTACAATAGGAGAGATGTGTTAAAAAGACACAATATTCTTCTATTCAGCAATTGGCTACGAATTCACAATAATTTTCAAAGACTTCTGGGTTTTACAGTTCAGAATGCAAACCACAAGACTAGTTAGTACGGCACGCCCAACCAACACAAAGCAGCTTCTATAATTAAAGTCCTAATTTTACAGCAAAGCACATTTAAAAAATTAAATAATACTTATAACAGTGTTGACTTAAACGAAAAGCCAGTGTTACGACTTGAAACAGGACACACAACTTGAACATTGCTACTTTTTGACCTCGAAACACAATTAAAAATAATCATCAGTTCAATGTAACACTTTTACTACTTTAACCACATGGCTTGGTAAATTTATGAAAATTTATACCAAACCTGAATTTATAAATAAAACCATCCCATTACACACCCACTGGTATAGAGTCTATAGACAGTCAAATGCTTCACAAAGACATCCATTAAAATCTATCAAGGGCCTCACTCTGAACCAACTCCATTTCTAGCCGTGCAGCAATCCCAGCTAAATCTGGATTTAAGGTACAATAAAGACGTGCTCTCAGCCTTATATTATATGCACATGTAAACGTCTATATCGATCAAAATCATTAATGATGTGTACATATGCATATAATTATATAAGGACTGAATATATAATATATTTTGTATATTATATTGCATTTAAACGTTTGTAAAGAGACTCTAGCATCTGGAGTGAACCATTCAGAGGCGCTCCCAGTGCACAAAGTCACGCAAGAAGAAGCAGGTTTTTGAGAAGAGACAAGGCAGAAGAGAGACTGCCAGACAGAAGAGAGACTGCCATACATAAACGTGTATACTGTACAGGCGTATATATTGTAGAAGTGCATATTGTTACATATCTGGGGTGTTATGGAACGTTTAGGTGGGACTACTTTAAGAATTTAGTCACTAGAAAAGTCTACTGTATACATATGAGATTTATATTTCCTTCCTCGTACCATGCATAGAGCACAACAGCATAGAATGCAGCTGACAGGCCGTGTCAGGCCGAATGCCAAAAAAGAACCATTCAGTCTCAAACCATGACTACGTATACACCTTTAGTAATTGCTCGAAATGCAGATCCACTCGCATAGATCCTGAGGTTAAAAGCTAGGTATGATGAGTAATACTGCCTGCAAGAAGACATATATAATTATATATATTAATATATATAATATATATATATTCTTGAACATATATATTCTTGAATGAATACATATTATATTATACATACATAAATATATTATCTATACACATATATATTATATATACACATATTACATATACTGTATACATGTGACTTTGCATATATATATTATATATATATACATATAAATAATTATATATATAAGTAATATATATATATGCAAAGTCACATACAGTACCAGACAAAACAGGTTTCGATGTTTACTCTTATTGTTTGGGTGCATCTCATAAAAAACAGATCATTGCTCACAAAGATCCATCAACTGGTTATAGGCTCAGAGGAGGATATGGAGGAGGATGGCTGATGATTGCAAAAAAGATTACTATGAACATGGATGCACTGAAAAACGAACTCTGTTACATAATAATTTATCTTCTGTTCATGCCACCAGGGCCGCTGAAATCTGCTCCACATACACTCCCTACCTAATTCAGCTGTGAGTGCAGTTATAGTACACTGTCCATGGGAAGATGAGACTGCGAGGGAGAGGAATGGCCACTCGTCCTCCCACGCCAAAATCTATAATAAGGAAATAACACTTCATACCAATTGTCACCTGGAGCAGGGCTAGATTAGGGGACTGCTCTTCATCTTCTCAATTCTCAATCACTACTGCTTCTGTACTGTAATTATTTCTTTTATTGAACAATCCGGCTGACAGACCGCAACCGGTTACAGTATACAGTTATGCAATTGAAACAATTCACAAGAACACAAAGTACAAATCTTAAATCGCGCCCCACAACATAGAAAGCCTAAGTGTCCAACAATGTGTTTTGTGTAGTGCACAGTACCAGAGAAAGCAGCTGTGGACTGATAGCAGCATTTGTTAGTACATATTAAGGACATGGCAAGCACCTTTAGATGCATCACCTTGAGAACTACAGGACAGATTTCAAAATGGATTCAAAAAGTAAACATTCTACCTGAACGACAGCATGGTAAAAACATAGCGATCACCAGAGGCCCACTTCAATGACCTTAGGCATGAAAGGCAATGCTTTAAAAGCACGGAAGTTGATATATAGGAGTAGCTTAGCTCATGTCATCCATACCACACACGTCATTAAAGAACCTGTACGATAAATGATTTGCAGTGTCCGCCACCGTAGCAATAGTTCTCGATTAGAATACAGTCCGGAAGTAAATTATATAATTCCCGGAGGCCAGTGTTACTCGAAAGAGGAAAGTCAATATATAAGACAAGCCAAGCAAGGTATTCCATTGGTTACCATGACAACGGAAGATCTATAAAGGCCGACCACTAACCGGTGGGGGGAACGCAGTGCAGGCGTGCACCACGCTTGCATTAGCAGCAGCAACGGCAGAATCACATGAGTGCAAAAACTGTCTTTGTAATCCCTGCTATCTACACAGAATGGTTCATCAGACGTGAAATTGAGATTGGGGTGGGGGGAGTGAGGGGGTGGGGGAGAGTCAGATGGCTTTAGCCCAGAACCTGCTTTAATAGCCCTGTTTGGAAGAACTGAATCTTTGAAATAGCAAGCATAACACCCATAAATGCATATCAACTTGATGCCGCCTGTATTAAACCTGTGTTTATAATCACATTGACACTTAAAATCACAACAAATTGTTTAAGCGTCCACAAAAGGCATGAACGAAAAATGCACAGCTGTGTACTATAGCTGATTTTTTTATGCTTTAAATAGAGTTGTCCTCTTGAGTGCTGATGACATCTGCAGCTTAATCTTGAACTTTCTGTTTCATTTCTAAGTTTACCTTCAGGAGAATTCTGTTGCTGTTAGTCAATAAATGCTGATTAATTGATTGATTGATTGCAACAAGAATGGATGGGTAAATGTTTTAAATCAAGGTCACCACAGGTCAGTTTGAAGAGCAGTCAAACACACTCACACACATAACACAATGTACATTGTACATTGTATATGCACATTATGCAGGAACATAATGCACATACCATACAGGTCATTGCACGTCTTGATATTTACATGGATTTCTGTTGACTTATAAATATTAATAATAATATAAAAAATTTAAATAAAAAAATAACAATAATAATAATAATATTAAATACTATATATTATATAGTATTTACAAGTAGCAACAAAAGCAAAATATATCCAAAATGTGCTAATTAATTTCTGGAAGAATCTTAGCTTCTGCTTCATTTTAGCACTTTCAGGACAACAGAGTATTAAAAGCAACTATAGGAAACCAAAAAAGCTCATCATTAAAGTGGTGCATTTGACCGTATAGTTGACAAATTGACATTAATTTACACTATAAGGACTGAATATATATATATAGAATACATATAATATATATTGTATTGTATTTAAACATTTGTAAAGCAACTCTAGCAGAGTGAACCGTTCAGAGGCGCTTCCAGTGCACAAAGTCACGCAAGAAGAAGCAGGTTTTTGAGAAGAGACAAGGCAGTGACAAGGTAAGTTGATACGCATGTACGGGTGTTACTTTATTTAAAAGATTCAAGGCAGCTTCGGTGTGACTGCCAGACAGAAGTATAGTACAATTTATGCATTTATCAAAATAGCACAAAAAATTCCTGGCACTTCTCCTTCCCACCACCTGGGAAAAAAATAATATATATACCCCCAAGAGTCAGCCACCCAGTTTCCGCATCATACCTCGCTCCCCAGCAATCGCCCGATCAGTGAATAATTCCGACTGTATCTCGTCGTCATCATCCGAATAACGGCCACTTCACCGCAGCCAACAAAGGGTTAAAAAATAACTAAGTGGCATATGAAAACAATGATGCACATGTCAGAAATGCTTATCGGGGATACTCCAGAGTTAACTGAAAGCAAGTTCTGGTTTGACGGGGAAGCACTGGAAAGCAGCTAAACACTCAGCCACTAGCAATTCTCATTCCCACCACCTGGAAAAAAATGTCCTGGAAAAATGTCCTGGAAAAATGTAAGCCTGAGCAGAGATTAGGTGCAGATAAAGAATGACACACTTTATTGGAATATAAATGCATGTTTGTAAATATGTAAGTATGTTCTTTATTGTTCTACCGATTGCATATTGTGGAGTATGGTGGTAGAGGGGTATGTAAGGTGCCTTGGAGCCAGAAGGCTGCAGGTTTGAATCCACCTCAAGCATCCGTGTAGGAACCCTGAGCAAGTCCTTCACTCACAATTGCTCATGCACTTCGGTGTGAAACTCCAATTCAGTGTCCGCGCTGTCATTGAGAGCGCTTCTGAGTAGAAATCTTGAAGGGGTGCTATAACAAGTGCTCGTACATTCATGCATACATTGCATATCTGCAGTTTTGTGTACAATTAAACAGCGTATGAGATAATTTTTGTTTAAGTTTCACACATGAAGCTATCTGCATTATCTCTACAAGTGTATTCGCATAATCTGGCTTTAAGTTGAGTATGACACAAATAAAGTTACTGAGATATCATTATTACTGATCCCTGGTATTAGTGTTTTAGTTGCACAACCAGCACTAAATCATTTATGATGAAAACACACCAGATAGTTTAACTACTCACTGATTAGCGAACAGTGTAAGCGTTATAGGCTGGGTAAGTCACAATGCTCAGACATCAATTATTGAGTAAAAAACAAAAGTGAACCACATTCTACACTTAAATACCGGATTCTACTCTGATGCAAAATGACCAAAAGTGAAATGGAATACCATTTAAGGCTGTAGTTTTACCTCACAAAAACTACCTCTTAGTGGCCTTTCACAGCATGATCAACATCCCCTACTTACTTACCTACTATTATTACCTTTCACAATGTCAACCAGGGCTGTTTTTAAGGAATTTTTAGAACTGCACAACTCCTTCTTTCCTTTCCCATCACCCATGGTAAATTACTTCTAATCGGAGAACAATGACTTATTTTGATAGTTTTAACTGTACAGAAGTGCTCCCACAACTGCATATTTTGTGTACAACTGCACGTTAACAAAAGCCATGATGTCAACCTCTGTTCACATAGCTTGGGCAAACAGCTTTACTATACAGACAACTTTGCATAATCTCGACCTGAGGATCTTTCCACTCAAATGTTCAGGCAAAGTCATCAACTAAAATTCTTGTCAACTTAGCTCCAAAGAGAAGTCAACCTAAATTATTTAATACAAGTCAATTTAAATAAGTGGCTAGCGATAATATTAAAATGAGGATAAAAACAAAAAAGTTAAGATACTATAATCGTACATTGTTAAACACCCTGGTGTTAATCAATGGTTACGGTAATCATAAAGCAATCATAGTCATGAAGGGCTTACATACTTATCATAGTCAATAGTCATGAAGGGCTTACATACTTATATATCTCTAATCTGATCTGATCCTGAAACTTATATGGTGCCAGTTTCATTGCATACAAGGCGCCCTCAATCTACGGTCAATTCCACGCAAATCTGCATACCCAACTATCAAACCATTCAACAGATAGCCACATCATTGAAGTTCACAATGTCCAGGACTCTGCAATGCGAGCCATTTGAAACAGGCGTGACTTCAGACTTCGCCTAAATGATACTAAAGAACTTGCTCAGTGGGTAGAAATCAAGAAAAAATTCCAGAGCTGAGGCCCATGAAAGAGAAAAACCAAGAACTTACTCTTCTGGTGTGAGACACAATGAGTCTGACCATGCAATGAGCAAGTGCTGTATTAATGAGCAATAAGTTGGCCGGCCATGTCTACTATTTACAAAACAATGAAAAAGTCCTCAACTGGATTCTCTGTTGTGTAGGAAGCTAATGTACAGAGTGGAGCAGGCATGGAATTAGTCAGGATGGAAAAAAGTCGACCCAAGAGACTGTAAAACTCAAATGGTCATGTAATAATGTTGCGTTTATCTAAATAAGTAAGTAGCCTTTATTTGCATAGATCTGACAAATGCACATGAATTACATTGCATAAAACGATTACACACACACTTAAAAAGCTATGACAGAAAACTGCAGATTGTAAAGTCACTCATGCATACATTGCATAGCTACCCAGTAGGTACATAACTGAAAATGCATCTGCCAATGAAGCTATTTATATAAAAATTTTGATTTAACAAGAGGCAGCATGTCGGATTTCGTCAATCAACATAGCAAAGAAACACGACAACTACACCATGCAGCAACTTGTGGATCCAACCTGGCTGAAGCTTGCATCTATAAAGCCCCACCCCAAGACCAGTAACCTACTGAATGCAAATGAGCACGACATATTTTCTTAACACAGTGATCAGAGTGTTCAGTGCATACATTATAAATGCACTTTGCTCTTGAAAGCAATGTATAACAACAACAGACAAGCATTAGACAAATCAAAGTCAAGTATGCATTATGCACAGATATACAAAACGGAAATAAAACACAGCTAATAGACAAATGAGGCAATATCGCAGCAGCAGGTGTCTGACTGCATCCTCACAGATGACATATATTGCCAGTAATCCCTTTGAAGCCCAGACACTAGTTGATGCCATTCAAATAACACTCACCACACCAAGGGTGGATCCGGAGGAGCTTATCCGGCCATGCCCCCCCCCCATTTAGAACTGCCCATGTATCGTGCCCCCCCCCCATTTGGTTTCAACAACCTCTGGAACAATGTATATAAAGAGGACGCATTTGGACCGGATGACAGAAAAAAATAAAAAATAATTTTTTTCGACCTGATGACTAAAAAAATCAACTTTTTGGGTGTATACGAGAAAAAAATTCCAGACCCAAGGCCAAGAATTTTTGGCCCCACATTCTAACTTTCTGTATCCGCCCCTGCACCACACAAGAAAAAATTTAAAAGTAAACACTGTGGTGCACTCAGCTAAGGTGCAAATGTGTCCATTTAAACTGAACCACTAAGAATCATAGTTCAGAACTCTCCATGCATTTCATCACATTAATATTATACACTTTTAAAGCTTCTTATAATCGTAATAGAGTATCTATTTAGCATTAATTATGCACTCAGGCAACTTGAGAATGTTGTTTGCCAACGCAAAGAGCATAATTAACATTGATTACAACTTGGCAATATTTACAACAATAATGACCAAAGAACCCAAGCAAATAAAGCATGTAAACACTCTGGTACAACGAGTATATACCTCTCTAAAGAGGCTGCAAATAAAAAGGGTCGTTTAACCCTGGCCTCTAGAACTCTGCCACTGGTTGTGCTCTGCCAGTGCCAGTCCCATGCCTGCATAAAGGAGGAGGGTGACACTAATCATCAATGTTATTAATTCAATCAATGTTATTAATTCAATCAGTGTTATTAATTCAATCATTGTCATTAACCCCTTTACCGTGATCCCCGAGTTAACTCGTCCAATTTTTACTAAGAAAATTTTTATTACACGGTAAACGGGTTAATTAAGTCAATGTTATTAATTCAATCAATGTTATTAATTCAATCAGTGTTATTAATTCAATCAACATTATTAATTCAATCAATGTTATTAATTCAATCATTGTCATTAACCCCTTTACCGTGATCCCCGAGTTAACTCGTCCAATTTTTACTAAGAAAATTTTTATTACATGGTAAACGGGTTAATTAAGTCAATGTTATTAATTCAATCAATGTTATTAATTCAATCAGTGTTATTAATTCAATCAACATTATTAATTCAATCAATGTTATTAATTCAATCATTGTCATTAATTAAGTCAATGTTATTAATTCAATCAATGTTATTAGTAATTCGTGGAGAAGTGTTCGAATATGAGTGCCCGGTTTAATATGTGCAGCTGTATTTGTATTTGGAAGTGCAGTTCGCCATTAAGATCCACGGAAAAATCTCTGGATACCAAATAAGTGCTGGGCAAGATTTTCAAGTGGACCGGCGATAAGAGTGCTGCTGGATAAAAAAATGAAACATTCCACTGAGGCCCCACAAGCGACTCATGCGCACCGCACAGCTCGCCTAAGGCTTCCTTCCCCTACACCGCTCTCCCCTGTTTACCTGACTGCTCGCCTTATATTTTTTATCCCTCAACTTCTGTGCATCTTGCTTGCATACAGTCCAACATTTATACAGACCTACAAAAAATTCATTTTGCAATGGCCCTTTGAACAGTCTTTTATACTTTTATCTCTCCAACGCCTGTGCATCCCGCTCGATGTATACAGTTCAATAGTTATAGGCAACTACAATATACTCATTTTGCAATGGCTATGAGCAGTTGAAACTGGCATACTTATGCCAGTCAGCTTTAAGACTGATAGCAAGACTTAGACATATACATGATCAATGATCATAAAGCCTGGTAACTTTAACAGCTACTTCAAGCACACATTAAAGGTCCAAACGTGCTTTGTAGGCTGCTATTTAATAGCGCCGTTGTATTGCAGGCTGTCTGTTCTTTTAGCAGTTAAGATTCATGCTAATTAAGATGACTACGTCACTACGACATATACAGTAACTGGTTAAACAAATTCAATTATTATGAGTCTTCATGGCAAGACCAGAGGATGTGGTTTCATAAATTTCTAGGCAGGATGACCATAGTTCATCTGGTGGCAATGCTCAGAGTATGATAATTACATTACGAATGCTATGAGACACACTCCAGCTCAAGTGTAACACGTCTGTACAAGCCTATGGGATACAGCCTTGCAAACGAACAATCTTTCAGATGATATCCAATGGCAATAACCTATTTTGCCTACATACATGTCACACTTGAGCCAAACTTCAAAAGCAGCACTGGAAGTTAGCAATTGTTCAACTCATCAACTACATAGAGGAGGGGAACACTTAAAAGATAATGCTTCAAGAACAAATAAATCTTGAAAGATGTAGTTCAACACCAGTAGCCCCTCTAGTTCGACTCTTAAGGGCAGTAACAGAATGAGTGAGTCTATAAACCAGAGCTCTGCCAAAACATGCAAACTCAAAAAATAATCAAATTTTAACCATCATGCTTCATTGTTACTTACCGTGATTTGTCAGTGAGCATGTAAAAAACATGAAAATTGCTATATATAAAAGAGGATCTCACCATTTTGAGAATCTCGGGATAGGTCGCCTCCGTGAGGACACCTCGATTTGTCGTCAGGAAGTCGGTAAGTTCGTTGAGACATGACCTTTTGACCTCTTTGCTCTTGACGTCCCCAACCGGGTCGTAGAAATCGAACATGTAGCAACACTGACCTAACTTTTTAATCAGCAATGCATTCTGATCGCCATTTGCCGTATCTGTTTCAAACAAATAATACCATAATTACTGTAATTCATTCATTCAAAAGACCACCTTGCGGCCTAGCATGGGCACGTGGAGGGAGAGAGAAGCAGAGGAAGACAACCAAAAACATGGATGAACAATGTCAAGGAAGACCTGAAAGAGATGAATATTGACATGTCAAGAGCAAAGGATCTCATCAGAAACAGAGAAATTTGGAGAAGTCATGTAGGAGCCTCATTGTCATCATTCGACTGATGGAAGAGAATAAAGAAGAAGATTCATTCATTTAACAAATTTTTTTAGAGCCCCTTCAAGATTCCTAATCAGAGCTGCTCCAAGCCCACTAATGGCAATGTACTGGCAATGTATGGCATTAATTCTAGGCAGTAATACTCTTACGAATTTACAAAACATTGGTTTTCTTCACAGAGTGGCATCACAGTTGCTCACAAAGTGAAACTTTAAAACAATAAAAGAAAATCCAGCAGTTTATGACTCATGTTTGACCCAAATAAATTTCAACTTCAAGTACTGCCATCAGACCCATACTGTTGGTACTCAATGCCTCTGAACGTGGCCATAACACTAGATAATTCGTTCTACTAAATGTAAAACTAATGTTACGCAATTTTCTACAATAATAGCAGGGTCCAAATTATGGAATTCTGTTGACCTTGAAACCAATAATCAAGGTTTGCTCAATTCCTGTCAGCTAGCCTATAAAAAACACTTACTCAAAGGTTGATACTTATTATACTAATGGGCCATGATCGTGTCCTACTATAGTCATGATATTAAAATCGTAGATTCATGCTCGTTAATATGTTCAATATGCGCAATTCTTACCAAAGGACGACCAGATAAGTGTTATATGGGTTTCTTTTCCACACGAATTGATTGAATTGATTTACTTTCTAATTTTTAACTTGCACTAACAACGACAACACATATTGACTTCAAATCTCTTAATTCATTCGTTCATTAAATGCATAGATCTGTATAGCATCTTTTCAAGGGGACTACTCAATGACTACGGTACTTAATGATTGCAGCCTATACAGAAACTGGACAGTGAAATGTATGACATTGTACATCATGCACATTTATTGCACATTGATTTGATTTAACATGGCAGTAAGTCAATATTGCACTTGTGTATTTAACAAAAGGGTGACCATTGTCTAGCCATCAAAAACCGGGACACTTTCTGGAAAACTAACTAAGTACTGTAATTCTTTAACTACAGGACCACAGGTCTATGCACGGAGCCTAGCCGATTAGAGTAATTACACCTAGTATGAACAGGCGAAACGCTGATGGGAAAATCCAAATTATGCAATTAGGCCTAATTAGGAGGGGAAATGAATAGGCCAATGCTCAGTAAGGCACAGCAGAGGAGAATTCTACTTAGTGTCTGCAATGGGCTTAAGTAGCATATGAGAACAGGTGCCAGCTGAGGCCTAAGTTTGCGCCTGTAGCGGTAGGATTAAAGGGTAAGGCTTATATTGCCAGCATCAATAATGCTAATGATACACAAAATGAAATTGAGAAATTTCCTTTTAGAAATCGCTGAAAAACACCCATGTTTCTAATATCGCGCATTGCATTTTCAGGCTCAAGATGAAAAACCTTTTAAATTGCGAGTGTGACCATTGGGTTTTGCCCTCCTGCTAAACTTTATGAATGCGCCATGCTATTTATGCGGAATACAGTGTCTATGACTACAATACAACTTTTAATATTCCGTTTAAAATTACTTCAATTTCGTTATGACTTCATTTGGCTAACAAACTATAATTGTTCTGTTATTGACAAAGAACTGACATTTCCAAGATCCAAATTGACAATGTCTTTTCCTTCTTGTCATGAACCAGGACAATTTTGCCTTTTTTGCCTAAGTAATTAGTAATTGTTGGGACACACCAAAAAAAACCGGGATATGTCCCGAAAACCGGGATGTATGGTCACTGGTCACCCAAGTATAACAACAATATTGCTGGACAAAACTGTTACACATACAATGTATCAACAGAATATTGCATATAAGATGCATCAAAATATTGAACTTACAAATTAAAGTTTCAATACTCTGAAAAGACTTTGTAAATTCCCTTTTATCTTACCTTTCAGAAGAGCCAAAGGTTCTAATTCCGTAGAATCCTTGTTATGGTAACGAGACGAGCCTTCGCTTTTTCGGTGCCTCCTAACAGCCTTGTGGTACGGATCAATCTTGTCGACAAATTTGGAAGTCATCGTGCCTTTCCTGAATAGAAACCCCTAGATGTAATAAGCATTCAGAAAAACCTCTAAATTAGACCAGCAGTATACTCACAGGCCCCTACTTAGCGGGATTTGTTCCTTTTGGTGTGCCTAATTGTTCCCTCACTCTTATTCTACTTATTCACTTTGTGTATTTGCTTATTGCTGATTATGTCTATACTTTGTTAAGCATACATGTACAATTGAATTGTTTGGATCAATAAAAATATGTCTATGTCTAATCTGAATGCACTGATGCAACTTAACTAAATTTCATATCTACATGTCCATTATGATCGTGGAACATCTTTAATAATTAATTTGTGAATCTGATACTGCATCAAACAGACTGCACAATGGATAATAATGTACTTCCGCAGATCAGGTACACAGCCTCCTATAATAGTCCACTAATCAAAACTCCGACCTGTTGTATACTCACCCACAAGATGCTGTTAATTACTTTAACGCCGAGCCAATATTGAATCTACTTGCGCTCTAATGAACAAGAACCGAATAACACATTTGTAAATAGTTATCCAATTACAGCCATAGGAAATACGAGAACGCCTTGGTTTGTTTACGAAAAACAAGAAGTAAAATGGCACCTTTAGAAACTACAAGGGCTCTTCCCAAACGTTTCTCCTTCTAAGGCCAAGGTGTCACCGTAACACATCCGCAGAATAAGCGACGCCGTTCACGCACGTACATTCGTTACGGAACCATTTCTTTTCGCCGTAAAGTACTACTTGGCATAGGGTACGATGTCCAGGGTCGGTGGAAGCACCGACACCCACGAAGAATAACAAAAGTCGCCCGGAATAAAGACTCGTACTCGGCCCTCCGAAATAAAACCAAACCAACAGCCCCCAAATCCAAGGATGCCACTCTGAATTTTGAAAAAGGTAAAATCCGGCTGGACAAAATGCTAGAAAAGTTTAGATTGAAAATTTGTCGGGAGAATACATAAAAATGTTAATTTTGGGGAGCTTGAAATTTCTAATGACTTTTGTTTAGTCTTCCGGTGCAAAAGTGTTAACTTTTCGTGCTGAAAATTAAATCTACTTTTCTGCACTTAAAATTTCTGATGCCTTTTTTGTTAGTCCAGGGCAAAATCTGAAATCTTGCGACTTTTTCTCGTCTTTTGTCTATTTCCTCCCTAAAAATTGCATATTTTGAACTTGAAAATGTCTGAAAAACCAGCGTGAGAAAAAAGGCTACATCCTGAGAAAAAAACCTAAAACCTAGACAATACCGAAAAAACCTAGATCTAGGTTGCAAAAGCTATGAGTGGCATCCCTGCCATCAGCTCCTAAATCTCGTGATATCGCGAGGTCTTAGTGACGTCAAGGAGACGGTGTGTGTCCGCTTTGGTAGGCAAGACTTAGTAGGTAAGCGACGAGGTAATTTAATGCATGGGCGTGGGTGGCTGTGCGTTTTTCACGGCGCATCATAATATTGACATTAGCTTCGGATAATACAATAGTGCATATATCACTAGCAATTTTTTTGGGTCATTCCTGTCATTTTATTTACGAAGCTAATGAGCCAGCGTGCGATTTTACACTAAAGAAAATTACGCTATTATAAATAAGTAAGTAATCTTCATTAACAAGCGACAGATGCTCATCCATTACAAGACGTAGAAGATATACTGGGAGAAGAGGCACAATAGTACATTATTAAAAAAGGTAAATAAATGCGGAACAGTATTATTGACATTTGCAGCCGGTTGCGGTCTGTCAACCTGATTGTTCAATAAAGGAAAATTATATAGTTATTCACACCCCTTATTAAAATTTATTGTCCGTTTACGTCAAACTGGTCTCACCTTCAATATAAATAATCTTTGGCCACAGTTGTAGGGAGACAACAACAACATGGCGTCTCCCATACTGGGAAGGTTTGACACATGGCTGTCAGAGAAATTATTGAATCTCAATCAAGACGTAGACCTAGATGTCTTTGTATCTTATATTTCTGGTATCTTGGAAGCCGATACACCAGAAGATGAAAAAAGCGAATCACTTTTTGGTATTCTTGGAGAATTAGTGGTTAGTTTTGCGCCTACGCTTGTTATCGTCAGAAGTTCTGCCAACGGCAGCCCGATACTTTTTCTGAACCATTTTGTTCTATAGATTCCGTAGTTTTAAATTTGTTTGTTTCAAAGTGCTGAGTTGTACTGTGACTTATTCCCTGACAGGCAGACAGTTAGCTAAAACTTATAACTGAAAGTTATTAGAATTTGGAACTCTTTTAAAATACAAATTGGCCTTTACAAAGGGACGAATAAAGTTTTAATGCCTTTATTAAGAACCGAATTCAGCTCAAGGTTCTTAATTTAATTTACCGGTCTTACTCTGGCCCCGCGCCCAGGTATCTTCGTGATCTTATCCGCCTGCCGACTTCAGCATCCGCTCTTCGTCCACTACGCTCACGTGACATACACGAATTGGTCTCCACGTAACAAGGACTGCTCTGGCCAAAACTCGAACTGAGCCTGCACTTTGAAATCAGCTCTTGCCAGTAGCACGTTCTTCGTAATTAACTGGTGCACAGAGCACATTTTTCATTGTCTCTAAACTCCTTTTTTTCACTGGGTCTTTCACACTTGGAGCGCCTCTGATTTGTGTTCACTGTGAGGGGCACTTTATAAATCTGTAGATATGACACTATAGATGCAAGCACTGCATAGACATGTGCAGTTGAATACCATTAGTTATCTAATTTACACAGATCATAATGACCAGATCTGTGTTGGCCAGAGCGGTCAAATGCCTCTGAGTAGGTCTCTTGACGAGGCGCTATATAAATTCTTTGTATGAATGAATCGGTTCAACCTCATTCAGTGACCGCCCAATTACTATGCCGTGTGGTATCCTGAATGGAACAAGCATCTCAGCCAATGTGAATTTGTTTCTCTGCATATTTAAAATGAATGTCTTCTGCTTCTGTAGGAAAGCAGTGCGATCGAGGATGAGTGCCAGGAGATGATCAAGAAGTGGAAAGAGATGTCTGCCGATGACGCAGAGAGTAAAACCATGAAAGGTCTGCCGCTGATCTATGAATATGAAACTATACAGACTATTAAACAAATGGTTGCATGAGGTTATTTATATTCTGATTATTCTTGTTTTTTAATGTAGCCTTCCTGCTTATGTATAATGTCGTATGCAATTCGGAATGCTGTCTGCAAATTTTGAGAGTTAATGTTAATACTCACTTGGGGGTCATTGCATAATTACGTAACGCTCGTAGTCATTGAAAACGTTGCGAAACGTTACCTGGGTGGGTGGGTGGGGGGGAGCTGAGCGTTACGTAACGCCATGAAAAAATTATTAACGAATATTCAATTACCATCGAATGACACTTCAGACAATTCATGATATGATCGAAGTTTGAACTTCGTGACATTGCTTTATAGAACTTAACCGAATTAGCTCTAGGCCTATTTATCTGAATAAGATCCAGCAGTTACTGTAGACACCAATAATTACATGCCAGGTCAATTCTGATCTCCCATAGTTTTACAAAAGGAACAAAGGTGATAGGCCTAATTCTCTTTGAATTCATGACATCGAAGAACCACTTTTAAGCATGTTTTACTTAGCGGACATGATCTCAAACATTTAAAATTATTGCTTATTAAAACTCGGCAATATTTCTATTAATAATTAGCCTATCGAAGTGCCCAAACTAAGCAAATAATTAGTTCAACTTAATTTTGATTACCGTAATTATTAATGTGCAATTTAGTCCGTGAAATTTTCCAGCGGTGTAAAATTTTATTCTTGCGGTAAAATTTAAGAAAATTGCAGTTCACGAATGACTCATTAATTTTATATAAATAAAACATTGTGTAGGCCTATATTTTGAGCCTAGTCTCCTGTAAAAATAGCTTAATATAATTCACATACTAGGATGGGCCTACAGTATAATTAAATTCACTATGAAAATATGAATTAAAATTACACACTCACATAAGCAATTAATAGACCTAAATGATAAATCTCAACTGATTTTCATAACAATCGTTACGTAACGCTGGGGAGGGTGGGTGGGTGGGTCAAAAGCAACGTTACGAAGCGTTACAGGGTGGGTGGGTGGGTCGAAAACGGTCATTTTTGGCGTTACGTAATTATGCAATAACCCCTTATTGTTTTTCAATTCAGTTCAATTCAATTTGCTTTATTGCAACCAGAATACACAAGATGACAGCAAAAATAGAAAATATGAATGCATTGGCTACAAGGGGGGGGGCTAAAGGGAGGGTCACCTCCACAGCAGGAGATGGATGGTTGGTGGATTTATTCCAAAATGATACATTAACCCTTTAATGCCGAGATGGTAGTAAATGGTATGGAAAATCCTATACCCTCCGGCATTAAAGGGTTAAACATTTTCTCAAAACTACTGTGAACAGATTTGCAGATTTGCAAAACCATGAAGTTGTTGATTATGAATCATTGAGACATAATTTTTTGTTTTATTTTTGTTAGATGTGGACTGCATTGATTTTAAAATTCACTCGATTATCGAACAGCAGAATGCGTCGCAGACGTCACGAGTGAAACCCGTCAGCAAGGAGTCTCAGGAGAGAAAGGCCGTCATTCTGGCACAGTATGCAGAAATCTCTGATGGTGAAGAGTATCCTTTTAACTAGACCACCATCGGAGAAACTCTCCCTTGTTTTATTCTATTGATTGTCTTGTTTCTACCTACGCTATTGAATGTCGACTTTAGACCGACTTTGTTTAGGCGCTACAAAGACTCAATTGATATGGCTTGGAACTAGGCAATATATAGTGTCATGCTCCACTTGAGGCTTTTTACCATTCTCTTCTTTAGAACCACTTTCAATCTTACTCTTAGCGGCTCCCTCTATTCTAGAATGAGTCCTTTCCCAGTCATGGGCGGAGTTTATCAGGGGCTAGGGGGGGCTAAGCCCCCCCAAGAATCCACGAATTTACCATGCATCAATAAGGACTTCTAAGGGCAAAAAATGGTGCTTTTGTTGAGGCAACAAAAGAGCAAAAGGTCTAGACAGTGAGTTGCTGGCCACCAGCCCCCCCTTCCTACATCAAGACTGTGAAAACGAAGTCTGGCAATCTGTAGCAGTACCGTAGTTTAATTCGTTTAAAGCGCAAAAAAACAGGTTGGCAGATTGCAACCTCAGATATTGATACAACCTAAATGACAGAAGGAGAAATGAGTAATTAGTAGGCTGTGATATATTATATCACATTACTACCGTAGGCATATTGTGACCTCGAGGTGGAGTTCTAAGCATTTTAGATGGAAGTTCAAACCTGTGCATTTGTTCTCTGATCATGGCCCGCGAATTGTGATCTTTCGAGTAAAATCAACGTTTCTCGGATGTCAAAGGTCATCGTTTTGATTCCAGTATTATCATCGATTTTCGGGTGTTTAAGGTCATCATTTTGACTCCAGTATTATCACGATTTTCGGGTGTCTAAGGTCATCATTTTGACTCCAGTATTATCAACGCTTTTCGGGTGTCTAAGGTCATAGTTTTGATTCCGGTATTATCAACGATATTCGGGTGTCTAAGATCATTTTGATTTCAGTATTATCAACGATTTTCGGGGGGTCTATGAACCACATTTTGATTCCACTATTATTATCAACAATTTCCGGGTGTTTAGGGACATCATTCTTTATTTTAGTATTATCAACGATTTCTGGTGTCTAAGGTCATTATTTTGATTCAAGTAATGTCAACGATTTTCAAATGTCTAAGAACATCATTCTGATTTTAGTATTATCAACGATTTCGGGTGTCCAAGGCCATAATTTTGATTTCATTATGAACAACGATTTTCGGGTGTCTAAGAACATCACTTTGATTCCAGTATTATCAACAATTTCCGGGTGTTATAAGGACATAATTTTGATTTCAGAATTATCAAGAATGTCGGGTGTCTAAGGCCATTATTTTCATAATGTGAACGATTTCGGGTGTCTTAGAATATCATTTTCTTTGCAGTATTATCAACGATTTCGGGTGTCTAAGGCCATTATTTTGATTCCATCATTATCAACGATTTTTGGGTGTCTAAGATCATCATTTTGATTGCAGTATTATAAACGATTTCGGGTGTATAAGGCCATTTTTTTTATTCCTGTATTATAAACGATTTTCGGGTGTCTAAGAACATCATTTTGATTTTAGTATTATCAACGATTTCAAGTGTCTAAGGCCATTATTTTGATTTCAGTATTATTCACGATTTTCGGGTGTCTAAGAACATCATTTTGATTCCAGTATTATCAACAATTTCCGATTGTTTAACGATATCTTTTTGATTTTAGTATTATCAACGATTTCGGGTGTATAATGCCATTATTTTGATTCCAGTATTATCAACGATTTTCGGGTGTCAAAGCGCCTCTCGGCGCTTCGCGTTTTGGCGACCGTCTTCTGCCGCTCAGTGGTATACCCAAACCCACGGAGGAAATTTATGTTTAGCACAGCAACCCCAACCCCAAGAGCTGACACCAAACTCCGCCCATGTTGATTACTATTCTCAATACACATTTTATTCATAACTTTTACATACAGAAATTCTTAAACAGGTTAATATAAGATACGATTTTCCTTATACAAGAGCATATATGACAAACAATATTTCAGCAATGAATGGCATGACATTCTTTATTAACAACAGCAATGCAAACATTGATGATTATGAATATATTTCCACATAAATGATAAGTCTTTTATCATATATTATCACAGTAAACAATTGTGTTTCAAAATTTAAACTATTGATTCATCATATCCTTGATAACTAACCATCATATCAATTTTAAAATAAAATAATATAAATTAGACGCATAAACCTTCAAAAACAAAGCAGATTTTCCCAGCCCATGAGCTACGAAATAAAAAAAATAAAAAATAAATTGATTAATACACAATATATAAACTTCTTACACGGTCTTATAAATAGTAAGGTTTATATAAAATTTCAATTAAATTTAGATCACTAAAAAGGTGCTTACGAAAAATAGTATTTTTATGAGATTTTAATTAAACTCTATGACTAAAAATAGTGTTTACAGAAAATAGTATGTTAATTTTTATTAAATGTTCGTTCATTAAACTCGATGACTAAAAAAGGTGTATCATCAGAAATAGTATGGTTTTTATGAAATTTCAATTAAACTTGATGACTAAAAAAGGTGTGTCCTCAGAAATAGTGTTGTTTTTATGAAATTTCATTTAAGCTCGATAACTAACAAGGTGTTTACGAAAATTAGTATTTTTATGAGATTTTAATAAACCATATGACTAAAAAGGTGCTTCCGCAAAAATGTATAGTTTTTATAATTCAACTAGATGACTGATAAAGGTGTAGAAATAGGTTGGTTTTATGAGAATTCAACTCGATGACTAAAAAAGTCATCAACTTTTGGGCTGAGGAAATTTTTTTTTAGCCCCCCCAAGAATGGAAACCAAACTCCGCCCATGTTCCCAGTCCTATTCTGTACTGATATTGCAGATTTAAAGAGTGATAACTGTTTGAACTGATTGTTTAAATTGCGTTTGTTTTTAAAAGTGCTGCCCTTAACAGTCACAGTTTAGATGATGTTCCTGGTGAGGGCAAGGCTGTAACGTCTACTTCAGCAGGATCAGCTGCCTCATCTGCAGCATCATCGGCTGCATTATCCAACGAAGAACGTATCCTTTGTGACCGCTATTAGACATTTACTCGCTAACTAGAATGTTATCTGTTTGCTAGCCTAAGCAACATGCGATTATCTTAGAGAAAGTTCAGGAAATGTTCAGCTAACCGAGAGTCATCAGATATGGACTCCCTTACACATATGGATCTGTGCTAATGGATGTTGACTGGAAGTGCCATGTTCACGGTTCCTGAGCTGCATTGCATTAGGGATGAAAAAACCCTCTCTTTACAAAATGATAATATTTGGTGGTTTATATTATTAATCACCTTAATTTAGAGCCATGTCTAATCTCTTCTGGAACTTTAGCCAGAATCCTTCCTCACTAAGCTTAAAACCGAGCATTCTTTTTGACCACGCTGGCGCTGAGAGCACCTTTGAGAAATTTCCTTGAAGGGGCGCTATATGAGTTTCCGAATTAATGAATCAATTGTTAAACTGAACTTGATGGAAAGAAAAATCCTTCAATATTTACAGCAGTTCATTGCCAATATTAAAATCTGACCAAGTGATATTTTTCTTAACGCTCTTGACAGTGCTCGTGAAGAACATGAACGCGCTTCTGGTGAAGGAAAGGGAGAGAGGCGAGAGGGATCGAGCGAAGCAGGAAGCGGAGCATAAGAAGCAAAAGGACAAGGAAGACCGTGAGAAGCAGAAGCAGAAGGCGCAGGAACGCAAGGAAACGGAGAAAAAACGAACACAAAAGGGCGACAAAAAGAGATAGCAGGATTAACGGAACGTTCTCAGATTGTCACATCCTGTCATTATAAAAAAGTTGGCTTAATAGGTAATCGTTCGTTAGCTTTGTGTGTGAGCTGCTCGAGTTTGAACGGAAGAGTTTCTTGTAAACGTTTCTGTGACCCATCTGACCAAAACCAGGCTTAAGTTTCACATTTTTTACTATTTGAGTATCATACATCTTTTAAAGAATAAAATGTCTTCTTTAAAATGACACGAATCTTATTATTCTATCAAATATTCATTGAATTATTTACACAATAACCACTTCAATATCATTCAAGATATCATTAAGAATATGATTTTTTATAAATCGCTGTTTTAATGTGTTTAAAAACTTATTTATTTATCATTTTCTGTCAAAACCAAAAATTGAAAAATTGAATTTTTTTCACATCACATTTGGTCATTATCTCAGAAGCGTGTGTTGCAACATGCGCCTGGTTTTGGTCAAATGGATGACATTTCGTTTTAAATTCATGTTCTATGCCGTTTTCTGTTAAAATACTACAAACGAACGGAATTTGCATCCATGTTTCTGGTATTCTTTCACGTCAGTTTTTCTGGTGATTGATGGTTTAGCCGTTGTCGAATAACTTAATGCACTGTGTATGGAATTCTAGTGAATATGCATAATCCTATGCTTAACCGTAGCTTTGTTATGGTGATTGGAACTGTAAGTCATTAACGTAACACAAACCTGTGCAACTGTTATGTTTAAAATACATATTATTTTCCGCAAACTGAAAACTGCTGTTAAGAGAGGCGATATTTTTAGGTTTCTGACATTTGACACTTATTGACACAACTTGCCTGCTTGCTTACTTAAATGTTGAACAGTGTGCACTGCTACATCCAGAAATCCTGTGTTCGCTACCATTTTTCAGCACGCAACATTTAGAAAATGTCTCGGATACACTATGTTTATTATTATGCAACAGTTTGCATATTTCGTGTAATTTATTACCGGTGTCTTGCCGAGTTTTCGTGCGTACTTTCAGTCTTCTCAAAAGTCTTAACCCTTGTGAGAATGAGGATTCATGATTTTGCTGGTAGTTGGTGAGATGGTGAATGGTTGTTGAAAAATTGTCCTGGATGTCTCAGAGGTGATCTAGCTACATTTATGATTTCTGGAGTCCAAGGTTGAAAATAAATTTGCTTTGCGCACCTAAACGTGGGATAATGTTAAAGTCTCATGCTGTGGTGCCACCATATGTTGCAACCGGTCAGCTATTTGACCTGCCTCTTTTATTATTGACCTTTCTTATGACCTATCAAAAATTCTGCTGAATTTTTTAAATATATTTTATTTGCATTTGACTTCTTTGACCTCATATGACCCTGACAAGGCTGACATGACCTGTGTAGCTGGTGCAGAAGTGGCATGACTCCTTTACTTATGTTTGTGTGCTCTTTATGCTTGTGTCCTTGTTGCTAACATTGAGATTCCCATCAATTTTTGCACATTTCAGGCAATTGGACATCATTAAAATAGGATAACAACAACTTCAAGATGGCTTTCTATGTTTCTACCACCCAAATATTTATGTCCTTCACCCATTCATTCAGGAATCTGGTATAGTTCATTATCATTATTTATTCTTGTTAAATAGGCAATTTGTATCACACGGTAAAACATGATTTCAGATGCTAGAGCAATGACGTTGTACAATAAACACAATTTCTAACGGGGTTCTCCATAAAGAACAACTGCACTAAAGGGGACGGGCGGGAGATCCCATTCCTATACGGACAAGGGAAGGGTTATGGCCTATGCAGACGTTCACATCTAAAGTTGGCACTACGTAGCTTTTCAGAGTGTCCTAAACCACACCAGGTTCAGTCTGATGGTAGACAGTGGTTCTTCATTAGGCCTAAAAAAATGTTGTGTTTCCGGTAACAGATCTTAAAAAAATTGGGTAGGTAGGTCGGAAAATATTTTTATTTTGGTAAAATATTTTTATGCAGTGACTATCCGAAAAAGTATACCCCACTAGTCTTTTTTACACATAGGTACACGCTGCAACAAAGTACGTGTTCTAAGCAAGTATAAACTGCCTATTTCCCAACTGTCTGCACCTAAAACTGCTCTAGAAAACAGTGCTATTAATTTCATTTTGTTGACGTCTTTTCTGTTATGTCAATACAAATGTTTTAAAAAATATTCCAACTTTTTTTTATTTATTTAATTTTTTTAAAATAACATTTGTTTACAAAATTATTTGAGTCGCGGCCATAAAAGAGGGTCACATGACATGTTGGGTTACCGGAAACACAACATTTTTTTAGGCCTTAGTAATGTTCCATTGCAGACAGCTCGTTAAGCCTTCAATGTTTCCATTGTAGTATCTTTATTTAAATGCGTGTAAAGCAATCACTTGCTGTTTACATTACTTTAGCCAGATACAAATAATATACATGTGCAAGTATCTTATAACCAGTTGATTGCACTGTGATGCTTGCGTCCGCAAAAGTGGAGAGAGGTAGGGTAAGGCCATATAATGAGGACAAGAGGAAAGGGAGGGGCTAAAGTAGGTAATTTTTGCGGCCATCGTTTATTGGTGACCCCAATGGTGTTGCTGTTAAGAACATGGTGATGGGTTCATCCAAAAGTAACAAGTTTTTAATGTGGTGCCTCTATGTTAACCCTTTAATGCTGAGATGGTAGTAAATGGTATGGGAAATCCTATACCCTCCGGCATTAAAGGGTTAATTAAATCTGCAGGTGGTGTACAATGTTTTGCATTTGGTTGTTGCTTACGATAATATATTACTTACAGCAAACTAATAGTATTTCGTTGGTGTTAATAAACATAGCTAACGTCATTCAGTAAGATTTTACAGTTGCATGTCCTATCCAAATATGATGTTTGCGACTATAACTTATTGGTGTGATTTTAACATTATTTCGTATAAACTTGAAACTATGCTGTACCTAGAGACAAAACTGGAATTTGATTTAAATTCAACCAGCCATGGAGCCTACTTCCAAATTTTAGTCCATAAATTTTGTGACTTTTGCATGTTTGTGCCGGTCACTGTTCACCTGTTTGTTCTGTCATACATGACTTGCTTAACCGCATGGTGTTTTTGCTGGCACGCTTGCTCGTGACAATATGGAATAAATATTTTTTGTTAGGAAATGAATTGTGTTAGTGTGTGTGTTTGGCTTGATGTGTAACTAACTAACTTTACAGTCTTTATCGAGATTGACTCGGTTCTGCATGTCGAAACAAAGTTGTATTGTGGGCTGTACTCCTTGCTAAACCCATCAGAGACAATTTATAGCAATTATGACATACAGAAGGAAAGCATGATTGAATGAAGGATTTGCTGAATGCTGATTGACACTCAAATGACTGACTGATTGTTTTGAATATTCGCTGACTGGTCACGTAGCTGCTTCACTACTCTCTGATTGAATGACTAACTTATTTAATGACTGACTTACTGAATGACTGCCTGGATTGTTAACCTACTCGATGAATGAGTTCTGAATGACTGTCTGGTAGCCCAAGTGTAAGCCTATTTCCGATAGGGTCACTCACTGATTAAATGTATGGTTCTCATTAGCAGGAAGCAAAATAATCTAGAATATACAACAGGCCAAAGTGCATAGGCCTACACTTTTCGATAGTACTATAAGAAATGACTATTCCAAGCCCTCACTTTTCCTGACTGACCGGTTCTGACACGACCGGGCCATGCCCTCCATGACTTGCTCTCCCCAGGGAAGCAAATGGGTCATAACTTGCGCCCCAGACACCATGACCGAGTGTTACCAAGAGCAGACAATCGATAATTTCTTTAATGAAACGCCTGCAAGACGCACTGCGCTTTACATTTACAATACAAGTTATGCAGTAATCCTAATTAAACTTAACTACCAACTGAGCAGACAGCTTTGCAATTACATGGCACTAATAGCAAAAACTGCTGGACGGGGTGATGGAAGAGGGATACAGAGAACTGAAGGACATGGCACAACAGCGTGAAACGTGGAGACATTGGACGTTTGGACCTGCCACTTGGCAGAGAACCTAAAAAAGAAGAAGAATAGCAGCCTACAGATCAAATCTGCCCAACGGGTGCTCGAACCTGCTACCTCTCGCACTCTTGGCCAGCGTGTTAACCATTACTCTACTGGGCCCCCGAAGATGAGAAAAACATTTTAGCTAGATTGCTGTATGCATATTAATTACTTTGTTTTGTTGATAGTTTTTGATGTCGTAAATTATGTGAATTTTTATATGTGATACTTAATTGTTCACCAGAGTGCTGTTTTGCAACTGGTCATATTAAAGAATATACTTACTTACTTGACGTTTAATGCTACGTTCTAACTTCTATGTAGTAATAAACGATTCTGCGTTGCACTCTATGGTCCGACATTTTGGTTTTGAACCGTGCGGATTTTTTGTTTCTATCCCAAAATTGCTTCTATTTGTCGTTAGAGGTAATTCATGAACTGATTAAATTCGCAGACTTATTGGGCCGAATATAGACACTGGAACCGATTGTCGTTGTTTTATTACAATCGGCGCAGCGTTGGTGAAGACTTGCTTTAATTTATTTCTTTAGCGCCGTTTTAATAGTACCTTACTTGGCTGCGATTATGCTACTCGTTTTGGTTAATTGCGGTGGTTAGCTAGACGGACTCCTGCAAATACATTGGAGACAAATCGCGAAGTTTGCTTAAGGTCAAAACATCGCGATTGACCTCATTGATGGTCCTTGGCGCGAACGGATCCACTGTAGACGTTACTGTTTATATATGCAAGTTGTTCAATGTTTTGTACAACGGTGAAACAGATAAAAATGGTTATTCTGCTGTTGAAGTTCTTTAAGTTGGAGTAATCATTCCATTCATGGTAAAGTTCTAGGACGCCGCGGTAGCAAGTAAACATCATGGCGACCAAAGATCCGCTCGTAAAAGAGCGCGTCCACGTGACGGCAAAAAGTAGCCCAATATTTTCGCGGCCTGCGGTGATGTATAAGCCAATGTTTTCGCGAAAGTAAGTAAGTAAAAATACCACGAAACGGTTATTTTAATAAATATTTATACGCTTAAATAAGCTTAATAACACAACAATCTCGCGGTAAAAAACCGCGAGATATCTCCGCGAAATCTCGCGGTTTTTTTACCGCGAGATATCTCCGCGGTTTCTTACCGCCAGATCTCGCGGAGATATCTCGCGGTTTCTTACCGCGAGATTGTTGTGTTATTAAGCTTATTTAAGCGTATAAATATTTATTAAAATAACCGTTTCGTGGTATTTTTACTTACTTACTTTCGCGAAAACATTGGCTTATACATCACCGCAGGCCGCGAAAATATTGGGCTACCTTTTTGCCGTCACGTGACCGCGCTCTTTTACGAGCGGATCTTTGGTCGCCATGATGTTTACTTGCTACCGCGGCGTCCTAGAACTTTACCCCATTCATTGTATATGATGCAAGCTTGTGGAATTTGTTTTATGATGCTGTTCATATCTTCTTAGATATCACCCATTAATTGAGTCATAATAACCACAGAAAACCCATATCATAGAAAGTTTTTATCTGCAAAGTTGAGCATTTATTAGCAGTGGTCGTTTGTTGGGTGTTATTCTCCTTTGTTGGTACTGGTATACTAAGGTCTAACTACGATCGATGTTTTTTTTAAAAGTAGGACACGATGTCGAATCGACGGCAGCTGCTTCTTTCTCAACTCAAGAACAACTTGGACATCGTGTCACGAGCGATTGGCCTTGACAAGAACAAGGCCAGCTCCGCAGAAAAACCCGCAGAACCCGCTAGGTTTGAACCCGACTCTTCGTCGTCGATTGCTTACAATGTTAACAAAGATCAGGACTTCGCAGACACTGAAACGAGAGGCCAGGCGTCAAACAGAGCCCCACCGTTTCATACCGACCATTACCCGCGCCATGCCGCGTCCAACAACGGAACTGCAGGCGTTCGTGATGACGCTCACGACCATCGTTCCTCATACGACGACCAATACTCTACGCATCGTGAAAGAACCGCTCTCTTCCCAGCCTCCGCTAACGACATCGACTCGGAGGATGCGTTTCTGTATGGCTCGAGACTCCCAGAACCCAAAAGTCACGCGCCAGCATCTGGCTATCCGGGTAGCAACATCCGGCAGGAAACCGGCGACGATTTGATGAACAAAATCAACTTTCTACTTCACGGTGGATCAACAGCGTCTGCAAAGAAGTTGCCAGCGACCAGCGATGACATGCAGGTTGATCCGTACGCTCCACAGATCTCGATCAAAAGCCATGTATACAACAGTGAACCTAAGCGAACGGCGTACCACCCTTCTTCCGCCGCATCTCAAGACAGTGACGAAACCGTCGATAGGATCCTTAAAACTATCGGACTTGACGGCCGAATAAATGACATGGTACAGGGCTTGATCAGAAAAGACTCGCAATCGGCCAGGTCGAGTCAGGCCTTGCCCCAGCTCACAATTGCCCCACCTATGAGCGCTAACTCAATACCGAATCAAATACCGCCCGTTGCTGCGAATTCCGGTTCGAATCAGATGAACTGGGACCGGGCGACTCAGCAGTTCCTCAACAAGATGTCGTACGCGTCGATGGGGGAAATGCCGAGGGAACCGGAAATCCCGTTCGCCTTCCAGTACCCGCCGCCGCCCAACTGGAACAACCAGAAGGAGACGAAGCTTCCGGACAGTTCCGGCGGACTGGAAACGCGGCTCTACTTCAAGGCAAAGCCGGAAGGAACGGCGCTGCCCGGTCTGAGTTATCGGCAGAACGATTCGTCCGCGGGTCGTGCTATGAGCGAGACGCTCTCTAACATCAAGGCTCTCGAGGAAGCGCTTGCCGGGCTCAACCAGAGCAAGACGAGTCTGATGCTGCGACCTCCCGGCAGTCAGCGTGATTCGATGATGCTGGAAAATATGCGGATGCAGGAAGAGCTGAGCGGTCAGATCCTCACGCTACGGGACACTGCCCGGGATCTGTCGCAGCAGATGAAAAACCAGACCACTGTTGCGTCATCCATTCCGCCTGGTTCGGCGACTCAACAATCTGACATCGTGATGAAAGTGAGTAGCCCTGCCAAACAATAATGGTGTGTTTCCGGTAACCGTAGGGCACGGTGGTGTAGTGGTGGCATCGTTGCCTTGGATCCGGAAGGTTCGAGGTCCAAATCCACCTCACCGCGTAAAGACCTTGGGCAAGTCCTTCACTCACAATTGCTCAGCGCTTCGGCGTGGAACTTCGATGCAGTGTCTGCTGTGCATTCGGGAGCGCCTCTGAGTAGATGACAAGTGCGCATACAAACAAACATGGCTCTAAGATTAAAATGACTCGGTTGGGTTACCAGAAACACCATTATTTATTTGGGCATAAGCATGCTACGACTGAGGGAAAATATTGTTTTGGTATTAAATTTTTCTGCGGACTCAAAATAAAAATAAATGCTTGATCCTAAAGCATATAAATTCCAGCGTCAGATCAAATTCACTGCAGCTCGTCAGACTTCTTCCATCCATTTCGCGATTCACAATTCAACAAGTTATCGACACTCTAGGAAACATCAATGACTTACTCTCTGTCATCTTTGGTTTCTCACTACTGAGATCGTCTTCTTTGGTTCCCCGCTTTTTTGGTCGGTTCGTGCATTTGTTACGTTGTGTGTGGCTCTTTCTTTCAACTTGCTATAGCCGTCCTTCATCATCCAATTCCTCGATCTTCCTCTTGTGGTTTTACACAACATTCTTCAAGTTACGGCACCATATAAATTGTCGTGATTATTATTACCTGGAGGGCTTTTGTAAGGTACTTAAGGACACACTACAGTAAGTGTCAAGATACATGTATACCTACATACGTACATACAAGCATCTATTTATGCAGTTCTTTGACTTTTGAACCACTGTCCGAAGCAGTAGTCTCTTGAATTTTCACGTCATATTTTTGTCCATTGTACTGTATGGCAATATGGTATTGTATTAATAACAATAATATTCATTCTATTGTCTAGAACTCTCCAACTTCCTTCGCATCGCAACCAACCGAAGAACCGCTTAGAGAACCATCGACGTCAAAACACTCCGACCGAGTCAGCACGGACAGGAAAAGTCGTAGCCGCTCGCACTCGAGGGACAAGAAGAAGCACAGGTCATCGCGCAGCAGAAGTCGAAGTCGCGACCGACGGAGAACTCGCGGGAGTCGCCGTCACAGCCGTAGTCGCAGCCGAAGTCGAGACGGCTACCGTCGCAGAACGAGAAATCGGTCTCGAAGTCGAGACCGGTCTCGGAGCCGGAACCGGTCTCGGAGCAGGGAAAGGCGGAGAAGTCGAGACCGGATGTTGAGCGATGCCGACAGAAAGGCGCTCGGCTTTGGAACGTCGGCACGAAAAGCGCTTGAGGCGAAGTCTGAGGCGAAGTCTGTGGCGCAGAAAGCGGAAGACAAAGAGAAGAAGGCGCTGGAGATGGCGCTTGCGATGTACGTTGGCGCCGCCGAGTACTACAACGGAACGAACATCTGGTGTCAGAAGTGCGATGTTATCTTTAGCGACGTCTTCGGACTGTGTCAGCATCTGCATTCGGAAATGCATCAGGCTGTGAGTCATTGTCTGTTGAGTAATAATTATATTAATTTAATGTGATATAATTATATATGATTTAATTTCATTTTAATAATTTATTAAATTTGATGATAATGGTAACATGGTGTTGACGAAAACTTTTATGATTAGTTACTTACAGCCTGAGGAATTTGTTCTTACCTTAGGCGTTAAAAAATAATAATGATAATGATTATGATGATACTAATGATTATGATGATAATAATGATAATGATTATGATGATAATAATGATAATGATTATTATGATGATGATGATAATAACAATAATATTCATCTGTCATCTATCTATCTATGGAATTGATATAGCACCGCTTCAAGATAACTATTCAGGGACATTGGACATTCTCCAGAACCAGGCATAGCCAAGGAGGAAAGTCTCAAGTAGTTTTTTGAAAGAGTCGGACAAATCCTACAAAGACAACGCATGCCATATGGGGAGGGGAGGCTGTTCCAAACATAGCGACCCACGTCCCACAATCAAGTTTGTGGGATGCGGTAGTGTAGTGGTGGCATCGTTGCCTTGGAGCCGGAAGGTTCGAGATTCGAATCCACCTCGCCGCGTAAGGACCTTGGGCAAGTCCTTCACTCACAATTGCTTAGCGCTTCGGCGGGAAACTCTGATGCAGTGTCCGCTCTGCATTCGGGAACGCCTCTGAGTAGAGGAGCTTGAAGGGGCGCTATAACAAGTGCACATACAACACAATCAATGTTCATGCATATCGAACCACTTTATACATTTTTGTGTGTGTGATTTTGGATTGTTACTGATCTGCATGCTTAATAATATGCTTTGTTTTCTAGAAAGTTGATCCGGACTTCAACAAGCCGAGGCCGCCGTATGCTCCAGTTATTCCACCTGGTGTTCCATCCGCCCCGTCTCGAGGTAGGCATATGTGTCTGGTTGGGTGAGCACTTAATTTGCCTCTTGAATGGGTGACAAGTTTCTGTTTTGTCTTTCTTGTCTGAGGCATGGTGACCGTTTGGTTAGAGCACTCAACTTGTCAGGTGGAGAGTGTGGCTTTGAGCATCATTCAAAATTAGTTACTGTGTTGGGACCTTGAGCAAGTCTTTAACCCTTTACCCGTTTGCCCTGAGAATTTCCGCTGAAAACACAGGCTTACTGGGAAAAATGAACGGGTAAAGGGTTAACTCACAAAATCACCATCAATGTTCTGTCATGTACACTTCTTCTGAACTTTGGAAGGAGATCTATTGATAAAATACAGTTGCATTGTTTTGCATTGTATTTGCTATTTAATGACTTTCTATATATCGATTATCGGAAACCAAGCAGGGCTTTTTTAACGTGCAGTTGTGCACAAAATATGCAGTTCTAAATGGATTTGTGCAGTTGTAGAAGCACTTCTGTACAGTTAAAACTAGAAAAAAAGATCATTGTCGTCCGATTGTAAGTAATTTACCATGGAGAATGGGAAAGGAAAGAAGGAGTTGTGCAGGTCTAAAAATTCCGTAAAAACAGCCCTGAAACCAAGATGCCAGAGAGGACGTCATTGAGGTTTCTGAGAGTGTTGCTAATGGTAACAGTATTTTGAAATTTATGTAGCACCACTTCGAGAGACTCACAAGAGGCACTTCCGATCTGACGCAATGAAACCACATTCCTGTTAATGTGATTTGGGGAATGGATGTGGAATTGTGGATGGAAGATGTTTGGCGAGCAGTAGTGTATTTGCACTGACTCAAGTGGAATTTGTGGAATTGTGTATACAGCTTTAGGATTTCGAATTGATTATTATTTTGAGTTTGCAGTAA
Organism: Lumbricus rubellus; assembly: GCA_945859605.1. Lineage (NCBI taxonomy): Eukaryota > Metazoa > Annelida > Clitellata > Crassiclitellata > Lumbricidae > Lumbricus > Lumbricus rubellus. The sequence continues at coordinate 27,397,928 of OX243826.1, read as the reverse complement.
AAGACATGCATTGCTGAGCACTGTCTAATGATGGTACTGGATTTTCAGAAACTTAAATGTTAGTTTGTTGTTTTTATCTTTAGTGGACGCAGTTACCTAGCTGCTGCGAAGTAAGAAGTTATCGGCTTACAGGCATCAGATGTGTGTGTTTTGTAGGGTACGAATTCGTACTGCCACTGCAGGCGTTCTTCTGTTCCCTGTGCTGCGAGTTTTCTAAAGACATCAACAAGGCTGAGGAGCACGTCAAAAGTGCTGAACACAACAAGAAGTTTAAGGCAAGAATCTCACAGATCTAGTTTGAGGCTTTGACTATACTAATGGTGATGGTAGCAGTTTGCAGATTTATATAGCACCATTTTGAGAGAGACATATGACAGGTGCTTCCGGCCTGAAGCAACGAAACTGCTATGGAACAAAATGGTTCGAATCCACCTCAAGCCACTGCGTAGGGACCTTGAGCAAGTCCTTCACTTGCAATTGCTCGTGCACTTCAGGAGAAACTCCGATGCAGTGTCCGTTCTGTAGTCAGGAGCGCCTCTGAGTAGCGAGCTTGAAAGGTTGATATATATATAGCAAATTGCGAGACATAAATAATAGCTATTTTTCTCTCGTTTCTCTTAGCAATTCGTGACCGACAATTCCGGCTACGAGCTGAAGTTTCTCAAGGACGTGATGATGGCGATAGCGCGCTCGAAAGTAGTTGCGCAAGACGATCCACCGCCGTCGCAACCGACGACCGACCCCAAACCAGACGCAGCGGCGGCAGGAGGCATCGTCGCCGCCGACCCAAAGAAGTATTCGAGCGCCTTCCTCAATCCGGAGGACGACTCGAAACGCGAAACGCGAGAGAAGTTCCAGATCAAGTTCACCGGAGCGCTGAAGCAGGGCAGTACGACGACGAAGGTTGCGTCGAAATCCCCCGACGTAGAGATCGTCAAGGTTACGACGTCGGTAGAGGCGAGAAAGACATCGGCAGCATTGGCAGCGTCAACCGCAAACAAAATCGTAATGGCTAAGAAGCTGCCGGGAAAGACCGAATTTTCACGGCCGTCCGGCTGGGTGCTTAGGGCCGATGCGCACAGTAAACCTCCTCCCTCCGCTTACCCCCCAAAGAACGTTCCCGTCAGCCCAGCGTCGCTGTCCTCCCCGAAGACCCCGCTTAACAGTGACAAGCCGAAGGGGCCGACGCTAGATATTTTCAGTCCTGATTCGCCAAAGACGACTAGCACGCCGTTCTCGAAATCAACTGGCGGGAGATTGCAGACCACGACGGTAACAGTCCCATGGAGTGGCACAGGTGAGTTGTTAGCGGCCAGTGATTACCAACCTTTTTTTTGGCTTGCTGAACACTAAGAAAGAATGAAATTTTTTTGCGTCACACTTAACGATAATTACCAATTTTTAGAAATTTTTTGTCACTAATATCGAATACTGTTCCAATTTTGTTCATTCATTCAAGAATTTATATAGCACTTCTTCAGGGGATTATACTCAGAAGCGCTCCCAACTCCAGTATGGCAAAAAATGACAGTTTTTAGTTTAATTTTTTAAAATGTTTCAGTAGGAACCCCCAGGAAGTAGACGTAGCTCCTGTGGGAGTGCATTCCAGACAACTGGGCTGATCACAGAAAATGTTAATATTCTAATTGTCTAATAATGGTCTACTCTTGTCTAGTCAGTCTAGACTGTCAAATAATTATAGTTATCTAATATTTATGTGCACAAGTATTGACTTTTAATGAATGTAATGATCATTAATCTGACGGCTGTGCCTGCTTTCGAGAGCAGATCAGATTAAAGCGAGGCTCCTGTGACGACAAGCAAACTCACATTTTGTCGTCGCCGATTCTAAGACGTCTCTCCCTTTTTTTACATTTGATTTCAGTTAAAGCTGAAAGTCCAAGTCCACAAAACCACGAAGGCTCTGCAAATGACCGAAGAATTTTGAACGCTCTTGAACTGATCAAAGGATATGATTTCTGAACGGACAGCCAAAAACTCATCCAAACTCTTTTGGGAAATATTGACTGATAAAAATTTGTAATTTCGTAAATCAGTGAACTGTTGGTCTTCATTCTCGGTTGTGAGATCTGTTGTTTCGCCAATAATTGCGAACCGATTGATAATTACGGGACCCTGTCCAAATTGTCCATTGCAAGCGAAGGGAAGTTATGTTCTTGTGCTGACTGTAGCTCTCTCAATGTGTTCAGTGTTTTAGATGCAATTTTTTTAAACTCAAAATTTCTGTTGAGTTTTGTTTTTAATCATTATTGATTTAATAACATATTTGAATTTTTCCTGTGGCACATTTGCATAGTTCTAGTGTGCCGTGGCACTTAGGTTGGGAATCACTTTTAGCCATTTATGTCGGGGCAATAACAATATAAAAATTTAGATGTCTTGGATTATCTGTGCACCAGTTGATCTGCCATATAGTGTATGTATAGGCACTTATTATTGCGCTTCTAGAAGAAATCTACTCAGAGGCGCTCCCAGCTACAGCATGGACACTGAATCGGTGTTTCAAACCAAAGCACGTGAGCAATTGCGAGTGAAGGACTTGCCCAGGGTCCCTGTGTTGTGGCTTGAAGTGGATTAGAACCCACAGCCTTCCAGCAACAAGGCACTGAACATACCCTACACCAGCAGTTCTGAAACTTTATTTTTATTGTACCCCAAGTAAATAATGATGGCGTACCCCAGCAAAGTCAGATCAGAAACAAAATGCCATTGCAAAGTCCCCTTTCAGTGACAATTAAAAGTCCTTTTATTAATCATTGGTGACACAGTGTGTTAATTATAGTCATATACAGGGAGCAAAATTTAAAATATATGTTTTAAAATATATGTATGGTTTTAATCATGTAATTTTATATCAGCAGAAATGGAAAATTTATAATTTTTTACTTTAGTTCTTTTAACCGTCTATACATTATTTGTTCCAAAATGATAGTAGTTGGCCAAAACGAAATTATGTTGCATGTACAATATACAGTGGTATGTGAGTCTAATTATACGTTGTGAAAGAAATAAATGGCGATGCTGTTGATGTTGCAATGTTAAAAATCACTGCTAATACGCACCCCACTAACGCAGCTTGATACAGCAACTCTGAAAATCTATGTCAGTGGGAATTCATTGGTTACCGGTAGTTCCACGTGTGTGTGTGTGTTTGCGCCTGCGCTGGTTGCTTTCTCAGCTTACTTTGAATTGTTTTGCTAGCCGATATATTTGTTTGCGATGACATTAATATAATATATTGGAGTGCTACGTCAGAGCAGATATCTTGAAGGGGCGCTGTATAAATTTCCAATTACATTACATTGCATTTATCCCGATGCACATTTGTAAGCAATTGCATTAAAATGTGCTGGCCCCACACTTGAAACGATATACCTCTCACCTAGCGTGATTTAACCCTTTGAACCCTGAGCTCCCGTAACTCTATGGATAACGTCCCGCTAAAGCGGTCAGTCGGGTTCAAAGGGTTAATTGCCATCTTACTCTTTAAAAATTAGACTCTGACAGTTTCATCTTATCGCACAGATTGTCTAGTGCTCATTAAATTAATTGAACTTATTTTACTAATTAAGAAATTCTATGTTTTTGCTGTACACTATTACCAACTCTGCCAAAATTTAGTTTGTTGTTACAGTTGACCCCCACTAGCGGAACCGAGGTTCCTTAGGGTCATAGTCCTGTTGATCCCTTGTTAATCTTTTTTTCTACTGTACTTGTTTTTCGATGTCATTACTGTTACTTGGGTTCAATAGAGGTTATGATTATGGTCATTGGTATAATATATATGCCTATGTATTCAGGTCAATGCCGACAAATACCAGCACTGATGCAGTAGACCAGTTGTTACTTACGAAGAATACATTGTGTCTTATTGTCTGAAGATCTCTCACGGGAACATTTACTAGTACACCCAAAGCAGAAATTACTTAAGGCATTTGACTGGGGGCACACAAATTACTGTAATCGTAATCTCACATTTATGAAGCACTTAATATAGGAAAGACAATATGTGTCGCTCCCAGCCTGTTCAACCATTAAATCACTGTAAAAATAGTACAGACTTCAAGCGCTTGCGAAACTGTGGAAGAGAAAACTGAGGAGCTTGAGCCATAGCTCTCAGGAAGGAAATTTCCAGCTAGTGGGTGCAGCAGAGACCGGCACTATCCGCTTAGCAGCCACAAGCAGCATATGGAAAGCTTCTGAACTGAGCTGTAGCAGTATGCTTTTAAGGGATGGTCTGGAGTCCACATGTGGCTAACCGACCAAAAGTAAAGTACGTAAGTAAGTATGTTATTATTTTTTATTAATCCAACTTCATCGCCGTATTTTGGTTTACACGAAATTATGCATCGTAAGACATTCTTTTTAGAAAGGTTTTTCTCATCAAGTTTTCCTCCCGTGGGACAATTTGGTCTGGGACGCATAGGACAGCGGTGTGTCCAAAAGGTGCCACGTCCCAGGACCAAGTGGACTGAGCAATGCCAAAGTCCAGGGCTGTTTTTTTTTTTAAATTTAGAGCTGCACACCTCCTTCCTTCCTTTCCCATTCTCCATGGTAAATTGCTTCCAATCAGAGGACAATGACCTTTTTGATAGTTTTAACTGTACAGAACTGCTTCTACAACTGCACAAATCCATTTGGAACTGCACATTTTGTGTGCAACTATGCGTTAAAAAAGCCCTGCAGAAGTCCCTAGACGGTATGATTCAGCAGAGACCTCAAATTGTACAAACGAGCGTGGAATGTAACAGTAATAATGTTTACGCTGAATTAATAATAATAATAATAATCTTTTCTTTAATGAAACGCTTGCAAGACGCACTGCGCTTTACATTTACAAGTTATGCAGTAATCTTAATTAAACTTAACTACCAACTGAGCAGACAGCTTTGCAATTACACGGCGCTAATAGCAGCCTACAAATCTAATCCGCCCAACGGGGGCTCGAACCTGCTACCTCTCGCACTCTTGGCCAGCGTGTTAACCATTACTCTACCGGGCCCCCCCCCATTCCATTGAGACGATACGGTAAGTTCAAAACTTATCAGATTTCTGGATTCTTTACTAAGAATATTGGCTCTGCCCCATTCACCGTTGCATTGTTTGACATGTTTGGATAAATCTGAAAAAGTCTAATCATCAGTGTTTATTTGTCGTTTTAGTTTCTGCTAAGAAATCTGAAGAGGCGGTGCTTAATATCGGCGACTTTGAAATATTCGACGAGTGTTGAGCGGACTTCCGACAAAAAAAAAATCGCATTTGATGATATCTTCCAACGACTGGCGACCAAAACGATATCCCAAATGTCGTCGTCTTCCCAGGAGTTGTCGTAAATTTATGCAGTTTGATATTGACGCTGAAATTGCAACCGATACGCAGAATGTTAACTTTTTGACGTGACACGCAGTATGTTGACTGGTTGACGTGATACGCAGAATGTTGACTGGTTGACATGATACGCAGTATGTTGACTGGTTGAGGTGATACGCAGAATGTTGACTGGTTGACGTGATACGCAGAATGTTGACTGGTTGACATGATACGCAGAATGTTGACTGGTTGGTTGACGTGATGACAGATTTCTTCATGTTGAATGTGCGCTAAAGTGTGATATATAATAAAATTACAAGTCATTTGATGCAAACAGAGTATATGTTTGTTTGTAAACGAAGTATATGTTTGTCTAAATTTTCACTGACAGCATTACAATCGCATTCTGATGAGGCATTTGTGCTGTGCTCTCATGAGATTTCTCCTGGATTGCTCAGGTCATGCCTCTCTATCTGTCTCTGTAACATCCGTTCATGGCTGTTTTTCAGGAATTTTTAGAACTGCACAACTCCTTCTTTTCCTTCCCATCCTCCATGGTAAATTACTTTCAATCGCAGGACAATGACCATTTTTGCTAGTTTTAACTGTACAGAAGTGCTTCTACAACTGCACAAATCCATTTAGAACTGCGCATTTTGTGTACAACTGCACGTTAAAAAAGCACTGCATCTGTTCGCCCCTTATGCTCTATGGACCATTTTGGTCTATTTGTTCCTTGTGTTTGGTTGGTATGTCTTGGCTCAAAGCTGGGCATTTGCTGTGATAAATCCCTGCACATGGATGTTATTCCACCCTCTTTTTCGAGAACATCATGTATGGGCTCTTCCCCGCATCTGCTCGCTCTCTTTATTTTCCACCAGGACTTTTGTGCTAAAAGCGCCTCTGACTAGTATAGGCCTATTCTGTGAGAAGTGCTCTGTAAATTTTAGATATAATGCGATAATTGCGATATGTTTTGCTCGAGCTGGTTTTCATCGCTGATCGTAGTGACCTCTGTTCAATACTTTATTCATTAAACTTATTTGGATTCTGGGATGCATCATAGTCTATTATTATTATTATTATTATTATTAAATGAATTTGGTAATGCGTGCAAGGCCACACCGAAATGTGAATCTAAATGGTGTAGTGATTAGTGTACTGGACTGCCAATGCAGAGACTCTGAGTTCTAGTCCATACGAGAATCGAAGACTTTGGCTCAACTATAACTCTTAAACCCCTACTAGTGATGTTGTGTATAAAATGAGTACATTGACTGAACACTGTGTCAGTGATTGGATCAGGTGGTGATGGAGAGGACTGGTCATGTGGCCTGAATGCATGCAGACCACGCCACATCTCTGTAAGAGAACAATGATTTATAATATTACCGTAATTTAATTGCATGGACATTGAATGTTTAGCTTTGACCATTCATGACATATGTCTGTCAACAGAAGATACTGGTCTTTGATGAATCTGCATTAACTGTTCTCTGTCTTATCTTAAATATTTAATCTATTTGAAGTATGATGCCGTCCTTTTGCTTTTGGCGCCACCATAGGTCGCGGCAGGTCACATAACCATTTTGATCTGCCTATTTTACTCGTGACCTGCCTATATAACCTGCCAAAATTTTATTTTGGAATTTTTGATAGCCTGCCTTCTTTGCATTAAATTTCTTTGTCCTTCTGAATAACTCACATGACCATGATGCTAAGATTGTAATAGGGGCATAGGCTTTGGTCTATAGCTGCTTTTCTGCTGATGGAATATCGCTTGCATATAAAAGGCCTTTGTGTTCTTTAAACATTGGAAACACTGTTGGGAAATTCATTCTGGGAAAATTACATATTACCGCATTCCTGTACACTTACCTACTTGCGTTTATTCTTTCATTGAACTATCCAACCATTGTTAAACTTAAACCCATTGTGATCACATGATCTGGATAAAACCACGGCATCATTTGCGATCCTATAGTTAAATATGTTTGTTCGTCACAATTGGTGGTCTGCCTAAGTCATCCTCACAATTGGTGCAGACAATTAGGCTTATGCCTACCTAAGTCATTCTCATGTGATCGTTTGGAATAACTCTAATTATAATGGTTAGAGCTTTCTTGACAAATAATTGAGTAAGCCCATTGCATGCATGGTGACAATCCCACGGTACTTAAGTCCATTCAATTGGAGCGCAAAACTTCAGACAAAGACAGGATCTTTTAATTGCGATGAAAACCATAATCACACGTATGCGTAGTCATAGGAACGATAGCGAGGGGAATTCCGATAATTATCAGTTTAGGCTAAACTGATAATTATCAACTTATGAACCGGATCTCAGTGCTACCGTTGTGGATGGTTAAGAGCAAAAGCTGGAACTCCATATAGCAGGTTTTAAAAATAGAACAGATTCCTATAGGGATGGGCGGTGGTGCATTGAATAACAGTCTTCATGTGTCTTTTTTGTTGTGATTTTGCGGGCTGAGACCCACGGTTTTTCTGAACAGGAACATTCTTAATCCGGCCCTGTGTGCGGGTCCCACAAAACTGCGGGCCCTGGTGCTACAGCATCCTTAGCACCCACGTTAATGCGGGCCTGGGCCCACGAGACCACGACTGCTCTGGGTAGGGCCCTGAATTTCTCTCGTCAGCGCTGGATCTGTCTAGGAAGACAATCGCAATTCCAGTAGAAGGTTCCCTTGGATATGTATGTGTGTGCACTTGTCATAGTGCCCCTTCAAGCTCGCTACTCAGAGGCGCTCCCGAATGCAGAGCGGACACTGCATCGGAGTTTAACGCCGAAGCGCTGAGCAATTGTGAGTAAAGGACTTCCCAAGGTCCTTACGCGGCGAGGTGGATTCGAACCTCGAACCTTCCGGATCCAAGATAACGTACGTACCCACCACTAGCCTACACCACCGCCTATGTAGTGGATGTCGTTTAATGGAGATTCGACTCTCGTCGTTTTAAACTTGCTTAAAAATTAATGAAGATCGTGACGCTACAAATTAGGCTACAATCACACACACACACACACACACACACACACACACACACACGTGTAGAGCTGATTCAAGCCGATCGGATCATGAATTTGGATTTTAAAAGGTTAAACTTAATGTGCGGGATGTCATTGCTTAATATAGGCATCTTCCGGGGCGGAGTAGCCCTTGGAATGACAACCCCCAGATTGGCCAGAAAAACGTCGGAGCTGGGATTTTTTACATCTAGGGCCTAGGCCTATATTGCAATACACGAACAGTTTTACTACTAAGTAGTAACCTCTAATATACTAATGAAAGTGTTATGCACTAACAGAGTTATCCACTACCCGAATGAAGAAATAAGCGATCGATGCACTAAAAAGGTCATCAGATTTTTAAAACGAGAATTTGTAGACCCATATTTAGGTGAATTTCTATCACAAAGATTTTTAAATGACGTAGCCTACCGTACAAAGATTGTCGCCGCTATTCGCCTCAGCGGTTGCCTTCCGCCCCCCCCCCTCCCCAAATCCCCCCCAAAGCAAACTGCAAACACTGGCTCTCAATTGGTCCCTTCAGGGATGTTTGCACGAGACGCAAGTGGTGTGAAATTAAATACATGACTATGCCTCGATGCAAACAGAAAAAGAAACGCAATAGGCCTACATGTGCATTGTGCCTAGGCCTACACGTACATGATTCAACCGCAATTAGTGTTACGGTGTATACCAGGATATGTCTTTCGTTGCCTGTTCGCCTACACAAGCCCAGAAAAGCTGAAGTCTGTGTCTATTTTAAGCTTGATGAATGCGACAAGTTCTGTGGACTACATGCGAGTTTAAATCATCTATTAAGTTCGGCCTATATAAATTATACATACCATGCACGTCTACATCGGATCTAATGTTTTGTATACATCGGCTGCAGCTTCGCACGTGTATCTCTTCTGAACTTACAACCTGAGAACTGAAACGATGTTAGTACACAATCTGTCGGTCGCGACACAAGTCTTTAGACTCTTTACTGCTCGTAACAGTCATTCGTTCGCTCGTTCATTCGCTCGTTCGTTCATTCGCTCGTTCGTTCATTCGTTCGTTCGTTCGTTCATTCGTTCGTTCGTTCATTCGTTCATTTCAAGAATTTATATAGCACCCCTTCAAGAAGCCCACTCGGAGGCGCTCCCAGTCCAACCACGGTGATACAAATGAGTCTTCGGAAGCCTGTAACACACTGATGAGTGAACCCTATTAAAGGTAGCAGGCGTATCTGCAGCGGAATTTTGTTCGTATAACGAGTAGACTCGGGTGAATTGTATATAAGAGTAGACTCAAGCTAATTGTAAGTTAATTGTATGAGTAGACTCAAGCTAATTGTATGAGTAGACTTAAGTGAATTGTATGAGCAGACTCAAGTGAATTGTATGAGTAGACTCAAGTGAATTGTATGAGTAGACTCAAGTGAATTGTATGCGTAGACTCAAGTGAATTGTAGGAGTACGCTCAAGTGAATTTTATGAGTAGACTCAAGCTAATTGTATGAGTAGACTTAAGTGAATTGTATGAGTAGACTCAAGTGAATTGTATGAGTAGACTCAAGTGAATTGTATGAGTAGACTCAAGTGAATTGTATGAGTAGACTCAAGTGAATTGTGCGAGTAGACTCAGGTGAATTGGATGAGTAGACTCAGGTGAATTGGATGAGTAGACTCAAGTGAATTGTATTAGTAGACTCAAGTGAATTTCTTGAGTAGACTCAAGTGAATTGTACGAGTAGGCTCAAGCTAATTGTATGAGTAGACTCAGGTGAATTGAATGAGTAGACTCAGGTGAATTGGATGAGTAGACTCAGGTGAATTAAATGAGTAGACTCAGGTGAATTGGATGAGTAGACTCAGGTGAATTGAATGAGAAGACTCAAATGAATTTCTTGAGTAGACTCAAGTGAGATGTCTGAATCTAACGCTGGGTTCAGTAAGTGTAATCTGATCCTCCACCTTTCAGTTATTCCCGACCAAGACGACACCCGCCTTAATAGCCGTTCAGCCCCTCTGACCCTGTGGTCCAGACCGCCTTTGAACTACTCTTACGGACTGCCATTTTGACGCAACGCAGCGATAGTGAATAAGCTTGTGCCCCGCGCTTGGCTTTCGAGTAGCGCTTTAGCAGTTTGGAGATTATGATTACGATTACGATTAAGTCTACAGAACAGTTGAAGTTGGTCAATTAATAATCATATCGTTGCCACGTATTGGCCAGCACAGCCTGCATGGAGAGGTAAGGAGTGTCCAGGAACTTCTTTTCTGCACTTTAAGCTCTGAGTCAACCCCTTTACGTCACCCGCCTTAGTAGCTGTTCCGCCCCTCTGATCCTATGGTAACTCGACCCGGACCACCTCGAACTACTCTTACGGACAACCCTTTTGACTCAACGCAGCGCTCGTGAATAAGCTGGTGCCCCGCGCTTGGCTTTCAAGTAGCACAAAACGACCTTTTTAGTCGTCCGGACCAAATGTTTGATCGTCGAAATCGCGTGAAAATATTACCATTTTGAAAATTTCCCGGCCCCCAAAAACTGGTGACAGTTTTTAGTCCTTCGTTCACTATAACACTATGAGTTACTGCACAAAATCTTATTTCAACTGCACAAAATTTCTTTTCCAACTATACACTTTGTGTCCAGCTGCATGTTAAAATAACCCCTGCTAAATACTTATTTATATATAGGCCTATGTACAATGTTATGCGTATATGCCTATAGGCCAATAGACTACACGAATATACTCATATGATTATTTGTTCAAATGCTCGTGCATAAGCATAATAAGTTTGATTTGCTATATGCATTAGGATAGTAAAATAGTAGCTGAAAGTAAATAACTGGATTAATCTGTTTAGGGCCATGCCTAAACCCGATTCGGCAACTTCGAATTTGTAGCCCGGTAATTATTATAGTCCTTCTGTAGGCCTACACAGTTTACAGTTAGTCTTCCTCTATAGGCCTAATAGTCTAGTAATTGTCTCAGGCCCGCGTAGGCCTATTTGGCTGTGCACTGTTTAAGCCTGTGGACTACGCGAAGTGTAAGCCTACATGCATGTATGGAGGCCTATAAGCATTACAACATGGTGGAGTACTAAGCTCAGCACGTGATCTGTGATCATCATATTAGTCGTTGTTATTGTTGCTGTTGTTGTCGTCGTCGTCGTCATCATCATAATCGTCGGGGAATTGTCGTCATCGCTATTGCCATGGGAATGAACCACTAGCCTACGTTTGAGAGGTTTATAAATGTTATATATAATTATAATTATATATACATGCCTAAGTATGGCTATAGGCTATAATGTTCTATTATTTAAATCTTTGTTTACTAATGCGACCTGGTGGCAGACCGGTAACGCGTCCGACTCCTGCATGGTAACGACCCTAGGCAAGTTCTTTACGCACACGTGCCTCTGTCACCAAGCAGTATAATTTGGTACCGGCGTAAGCTGGGAAGTAAACAGCAAGTCCTGCGATACACTGGCCCCGTGTCCAGGACCTTGGGTCCATTGCTGGCTCAGGGCCATGGAAAAGGAGATGAGCGCCTCCCTATGTTCCTCGTGGAACTGGATAGGACTTTACTTACTTTACTTACTAATGCCGGCTTTTATGCCGCGACATTGATGGCTACAAGACCTCCATGAGATCAACGAGTATACGCTATAGGCCTATAGAAATTTAAGTCGGCCTATTGTTTTGATAGATATTCAACCCAGTTTCTTTAATTGGAGCGGCACATAGGCCTAGCTACGTCCAGTATAATAGTTATACAGCAATCATGGACTTATTTTTG
>OX243826.1:27368276-27383276 GCA_945859605.1 Lumbricus rubellus | reverse complement strand
CGACTTGAATTTAAGAGCTCTTCCTTCACTCGCCCATGTCACTTGAACTCTGATTTACAGCAAATTTATGCTTTAAAAATATAAGAAAATTCTTCCGTGTGCGTGTGTTATTTTTTCACGGAATGAGTGTCGAATTAAGACTTTGTAAATTAGCCTATAAGTCCACGAATCTTGACGGAAGTCTACTTGTTGCAAGCAGTCTAGCACGAAAGCATTTAGGGTTTTAGGCAGTGCTAAAGGTGTAAAAAGAAATGCCTCGACGTCCCTTAGCCTACCTTCCAAAAGAAGTGCGCCGTGCCAGGCCATCCCTTACATCTTCAGGTGTGCTGGCCAAATAAATGGCAGGACGGCATAGAGATTTGAAAATAAGTGTCAGGACGCCGTCCATGACCGTCCTGCCACACTTAAAACCCTGGTCTTAGGCCTATTATTGCGATGAATTAACCTACGTGCATGAAATATGCTTCAGTGAACCATACAGGAAAAGTATTTTTAAATTCTATAATATTGAACAACTGGTGAACTTTGTAGCGACGGAGCCGTGCTCTATCCCGAAACGAACGTCTTTGCTCAGCTGCTCTACATGTCAGCATTTTCAGGTGAGCGCTGGACATACATACATACATACGTACATACGTACATACGTACATACGTACATAGGCCTACGTACATGCGTACATGCGTACATACGTACATACGTACGTACGTACATACATACATACATACATACATACATACATACATACATACATACATACATACATACATACATACATACATACATACATACATACATACATACATACATACATACACACACATACATACATACATACATACATACATACATACATACATACATACATACATACATACATACATACATACATACATACATACATACATACATACATACATACATACATACATACATACATACATACATTGCTATAATATGAACGTTTCTGCAGCGTTCTGCACATTCTGCGTACGCTATCTGCGCATGCGCGTACTGCTACCGGATGACGGAAGTCACGTGAACAACCGAAGACTCAGCATGGCGACCTTCATCATCGGAGTGCTGTCTCTCTTCGGAATGACTCTAGTCGGCAGCTTTCAGGTACCATAATTATAGTCTCAGTCTATCGATAGCATCGAACGAAGTAAAATTAGAATATGCCTCCTGGTCTGTTTTTTGCCTTGATAAGATAAGATAATCTGAGGTGAGATAAGATAAGATAATCTGAGGTGAGATAAGATAAGATAATCTGAGGTGAGATAAGATAAGATAATCTGAGGTGAGATAAGATAATTATAAAAGAGATGAGATTATTAGGAGATGAGATTTGAGATGATGCGAGGTTAAGCATAAAGTGATTCAAGGTAAGAACAGATGAAATGAGACAAGAAAAGATTTTCTTAGATCAGATAATTAATTATAATTAACGTGCTTAAGCGGTTTCAAATTGCGCTTTAGAGAAATCGAGATACGCATAGTCCTAGGACCTACATTACCTGGTATGGTAAGGGCTAAGACGAGACGAGATAAACAACACAAAACTAAGAGTAGTTCCGAAATCGAGTGTAGCAGATGTGACAGGTGACATTATGAGGACTTGAGGCTTCAAATAAATTTTTGAGTTATTTAACTGAATATGGCAGCCATATTTATAACACATCCACTGCAGCAGCTTCTGAACCACTTAAAACCCATGTTATGTTATGCTATGTTATAGGCTATTTTATTATATTAATTAAAATTTATGTAGTCTGTGACCTGAGTTCTTTGAATTGCAGTAACACTGCTGCGGTTTGCCAACCGGATTGTTCCAACAAAGAATTTATATTATTAGTGAGACAACGACGTTTGGTTTGTTTCTATCTTCTGCTTTTTGGTCATGATATGATATGATATGATATGATGTGATGTGATGTGATGTGATGTGATATGATGTGATGTTATGCGATGTGATGTGATGTGATGTGATATGATGTGATGTGATGTGATGTGATTTGATATGATATGATATGATATGATATGATGTGATGTGATATGATATGATATGATATAATGTACAGGAGGACAAGCCAGACCGGTTGCACTTCATCGGCGCTGGCTTCCTCTTCCTGCTCGGCACAACCTACACGATCCTTGACACTCGATTATCGTTCGTCACGTGGTCTTGGGACGGATCCAATAGCAGACGACTCTGCTTCGGTCGTGTTGCCATAGCAACGACGTCCACGTGTTTCATCATACTCGGTATCCTTTTGCGTTGAAGTGCCGTACGAACACAAAGTGTTAATGATTCGTCGGAGGGGAAACTATGTGTATAGGGCCTATGCAGCTGTAGTTCATTCGTTCGTTCTTTCGTTCTTTCATGTATTCATCCATCCATTCATTCATTCTTTCATTCATCTAGGCCTATTCATTCGTTCTTTCGTTCTTTCATTCATCAATTCAATCATTAATTCCTTCATTAATTCATTCATTCATTCATCCATATAGGCCTATTAATCAATTCATTAATCTATTCATTCATCAATTCATCCATTCATTCGTCAATTTATTCATCCATCTATCAATTCATTCATCAATCCATTCATTCATTAATCCATTCATCAATTCATTCATCAATTTATTCATTCATCAATCCATTCATTCATCCATTCATTTCATTCATACAAAAATTGACTCATTCATTCATATAATGTGGGTAGCCTGCAACTTCCTTAACCGACTTAAAACAAAGCAATCGTTGGCAAAAAAATCTCCGAGGAGATTTGGACGGCACACTTTCCAAACCAAGATACGCGAGACAGGCAAGAGATGCAACGCAACTGGACGAGCAACTATCCGGTTAGTTTGTTTGTATGTTTGTATGTTTGTTTGTATGTTTGTATGTACGTTTGTTTGTATGTTTGTTTGTATGTTTGTATGTACGTTTGTTTGTATGTTTGTTTGTATGTGCATTTATTATAGCGCCTCTATCTACTCAGAGGCGCTCCCGAATGCAGAGCGTACACTGCATCGGAGTTTCACGCCGAAGCGCGGAACTATTGTGAATGAAGGACTTGCCCAAGTAAAGGTCCTTACGCGGCCAGGTGGATTCGAACCTCGAACCTTCCGGCTCCAAGGCAACGGCGCCACCACTACACCACCGCGCTCCACGATTTGTATACGATTCAAGTTGCTTCTGCATATGTAGACATATTTGTATGCCTGTGTCTGTCTAACTGCTCTTTGTCTGAATTAGTTCTATTCCAGAACTGAGCAGTGAGCAGTAGGCCTAACTATTTTCTAGCAATATTTGATACAGAGGTGGATCTTGCATAGATATTGGTCCAGCTAGGGGCGGTTACAGACATTTTGGAAGGGGGACAAAAGTTTTGGTCTTGGGTAGAAAAATTTTTTTGGGGGGGGGGGGTCTGTTGCCGAAACATCTGATGACCTTTTTTAGTCATATGCTGCTTTATCTCTCTCACCTTCTTGAAAGCTTCTTGAAACAGAGGGGGCACCCTATGCAAATCTCTGAATGAGGGGATGGGCATGGCCGGATTGGCCCCCTGGATCCGCTCCTATATAGATCCATCCAATATGAGATCGGGGAATGCTAAGTTAGCAGAGAGGAAGTTTTTAGCCTGTAGGCCTAGAACCCTATAGGCCTACGTTTTCCAACTGATTTGAAAACCCGGATTTTAAATATAGGCCTAACCTATCTGAATGACAGCTGTAATTATCTGTAATTATATGACAAAGGCAATCTATATCCATTTATTATGAACGCTTTGCGATATTAATTAACGTCTCTCAAGTTAATGACATGGCTTACCGCACCGGATATATGCACACCCACACAGTTGGGTATACATAATTATAAGGACAAGCGCACCTATACACAGAGTGCGCGCGCATTGAGTGGGTGTTTGAATGAGTTAATTCAACTTAATTGATTTCTTTCCCTGAATTTTTTCTGTAGTGTATACTACATTAGTTTTTGATAATTTTTGTGTGTTTCCTTAGTTAAGTAACATCTTTGCATTCCAGTTCTCCCTGCAGCTTTTACTTTTACACTTCACTTTGTTAATTAGGCCCCCACTAAGCGGAACTTAATTGTCCCTTTTGGTAAGCCTATTTTATTCCCTCGCTCTTATTCTACTTGTTCACTTTGCGTATTTGCTTCTTGCCGATTAATGTGATTATGTCTATACTTTGTTAAGCATACATGTTAGGGTGCTCCAGATTCTAATGCATTTTCAAAAAGTTTCAAAAAGTACTGCTCCCTGGCAATTTTCCCATTCCATTTATCATTTTGTTCAACTGTACCAAGTTTCAGACCAATGGAAAAAGGTTAAGCCTTGCCACCGGCATAAAAACTTTACAATAGGAAAATACATGGGAATTTTCTTTAAAGTCGGCAATTTGGAAACTATGATCGGAATTAGTGGGAAAACCTAATTATTTCATGATGATTAACTTAATTTACAAGCTCTTATATGTGCTTGACGTTATTTATTATGAGAAATGTTAGATGCCCTGGGTGCAGTATGAGAATTATACAAAAATTACTGCATGGAAATCATACATTAATTTATGTGGAGTTGCGTTGTGCAATGAAAACTTTACTGTGGATCTTAAGAAAGACTTAGGTGTAGAATCCAAACCAAGAAATTCTCACACTGACTGGGTGTGTCTTAGATTGTTTATTGAACATAGATAAACAAGAAGTGAAAAGCAATTAAATAAGTTTGGGGTTGTCGAGCAACGAAAGAAGAACGTTAAGGCCAAGATTCTGGACCTTTACGATAATTATAATAAAGTCGTGTTTGCACGTTCAATGCCTTATTTTTTGGTCAAGGAGTGGTTCTTAGCAATGTCTGCTGCGGATGCACCTTTAGATGATCTGCAGTTCTGGACTGATCTCAACACGACTGGTTCAGATGTCGCAAGAGCTGCAGTTACTGTCCGTAGACATTTATGATATCTTGCAGAAGAAATTGTGTCATTCGCATTGATCTTCAATCAATGGTTTCTGAATCGGAAAACCCACAAATCGCTTGCCAACTTCCGACAGTGAGACAAACAGAACCACTGGAAGCCCCAATTTAAGTAGGCTATTTCCGCAGTTGACTGCATCCTCAAAACTGATTCATATAGTTACCAAAAAGGCAGTGCTTGTTGTTCAACCTACTTAATATTGAAAGTGATTGGATCAACTTAGGCTACTACCAGCAGCACAGTGGAAAACTGTTGACAATTTCCAGCAAGCAGCTCTATATTATTATAGCCCATGACTATCTGTTCGTGAATGGAAGAAGCGATGAAACTAATAACATACTTTGTAAATACAGTCATAAAGGATGAATGTCAACGATAGTCTACTCTACAGGTGGTTGAAGCTCATCCACACAGATTCTGAGATTTTAAGCACTGATGAAACTCTTGAAACAGTACTGTAGCCTATACCGGTACATGTAACACTGTAAGATCTGTAGGTCTGTGGGAGTGGGAGTTGAATTACAGTAACAGTTTGTGGAGAAGTGTTGCATTATTTTGAAGTTAGGGTCATGTTCTGACCAATAAATTATAAACACATACTAGTTTTTCCATGTATACTTACATACCAGCAATTTGTATTTTCAACCGAAAAATATCGGCTAATGTTAAACTTCATCGTGCTGGTGGCAAGGCTTAACCTTGATGTAGAATCCTGAAATTTGGTTTTTTAGACTCATCTCTATGAGACGCATGGGAAAATATCCGGGGAGCTAAGAATTTTCAACTTTTATTTTTTTGGAGCACCCTAATACATGTACAACTGAACTGTTGGGATCAATAAGAAAATATGTCTATATTTATTATGTCTATGTCTATTGATTGCTTGGTGTAATAATTATTGCAAGTGGGTGTACATAATTGTAAGGACAAGCGCACCTACACAGAGTGCGTGGGTGTTTGAATGAGTTAATTGACTGCTTGGTGTAATGATTATATTGCAGGGCTACAGCCTACACGTGTTGGGTTCGACGAGCGAGTGGGTCGTCGGTGTCATGTTCATTCTCTACTTCTTCACATTCGTCTCTGACTTTCAAAAACTTCGTCTTAAGCTGGGGGTCGTTGATAACCCTCCTTTGCCGATCGTCGATGTGCCTCCTCCCACTGAGGCCACGGGACTACTGTCGCAGCATGTCTGAGTTGACAACATTGTGATTGTGTAGCCGGTGTCTGGAGTTGTTGATAGGTCTATTGTTTTGATCTTAGAATATTATTTACTCGCAGGGCTTCCACCTTGTCACCGTGTGCTGTCGGTTCGTGGAACCCTAGTGACTATCCTGACAATTCTTCTCCATTCTTTTCTATTCCTCATCGCCTCTCTCAGCTGTTCAAGATTCATCGCTGTTCTCCTGTGCACCTCCTCCTCCATCCACCTAGTCCTCGGTTGTCCTCTTCCCCTCGTTCCCTCTCCACAGGGCTGTACAGGGTTTCCTCAGAAAGAGGGAGATTCATAAAGCTAGAGTTGTGTGTAGGTGATGCGAGTACAAATCGTCAAATTGCCTGCAGAGGCTCTGAAGTGACATCGGTTCTACAAAAGGGAGGCATCTAAAAGATCCACGAGTTTCAAAGAGATACGGATCACTAGCAGCTGCGGATGCTCTAAACAGCTATAGGTGGAGGTTCAAAAGAGCCAGCTGGTTAAAGAAAAATACAGTTTAGAATAGTTGCAAGTTCCAGAAGACCTTAATTGGTTCCAGGATATCAAGCGTTCCACAAAGTTTTAGGTTCCGAAACGCTAATTAAAAGATTAGTTCTGAATGGTTGGGGAATTCCAATCGAAAGACAAGTCATTTGCTATAATAAACGGCTACAGCTGAGATGAGTATAGCCTAATAACAGAGCTGTAGTAATTATGGTAAAGATAACTTCGGTCGGCTGCAACGGCCTTTAGTTGTTGTCATATACATCCGTTGCTAAATTATGGACCCATCCAACCTGCAGTAGTCTAATGGTGGAGGTAGGCTAATGGAAAATTTACCGAATGTGCAGCCTTTAATGCGATTTCCAACGCTCATATCTTAATGCGATGACTGCCGTAAGTGCGCTGACGAGAGAGAGACTAAAATTCAATTCTAATACGCTCTACTATTATTCTATTGCGATTAGGCCTACTAATTGTACGAACAAAGTGGAATTTCTTAAATCTAATTTATTGAAATTCTTGAATAGGCTATCGATCTTCGATGCAATTCCTGAATTCAAACTTCAATTCAATTCCTGAAGGCCAATCTTCAATGCAATTCTTAAATTCCAATCTTCAATGCAATTCCTGAATGCCAATCTTTGATGCAATCCCTGAATGCGCAAACGCAGCAGCAAGCCTGGCGTCACTTGAGTTTCTTTATTCTGAATTTCTGACCATACATGTCTCAATTGTCTCATCGTGTAGAATGCCAGAATCCAGATCGAAATGATCCGAAATCACATGCTTTGAAAATAATAGATAATTACATATAATTATGGTGGATTATCGGCCTCTGACGTATATATACATGTAGGCTACTTCTGCACTTATTTTGTGGACATTCGCGTTGACATTTCGACCTCTAGACCTTATCAGTTACGGCGCAGACCGGTAATTAATTACCTAAGTTTTAGCAGCACGTGACATAGGCTTATATAATGAATCTTTTTGTTTTACCAGTGTTTCATAGGCTGGTCCTATTCAATATTACCACCGTAGCCTCTACCTACAAGTTGACGCTCTTACGTTCTTTACAAACTGAATTTAAAAACAGAGAAATTTTCCGTATAGTCTGTAATTTTGAATGTGGATCTTTTGGAATGAGACGCGTCTCATGGTATACATATATATATACATATATATATATATATATATATATATATATATATATATATATATATATATATATGTATATATATATATATATGTATATATGAGGTTCCGTGAACTGTATGCTCTATAAGCTTAGCCTACTGTGTATACTCTCTCAAGTAAATAGGATGACGTTGACCTCATGGTGGCAGGCCTGTGCATGGTTTAATATTTAATACCGGTACTTAAACGTCATTTTTGCTAGAACTCAATATTATGCTTAATTTTTAAAGTCATTTATATACGGTATAGGCCTAGGTATGTTTGTGTTTGTACAGACTAAATGCATTTAAAGTAGACCCTAGGCCTAACTGTTGATTTTTCGTCATGTGTACCAGGCAATGTATTATACCTACTATAGGTAAATCCTGTTCATAGGCGTTGATAGGCCTACATGTGAGCACGAGTTAAGATTATATTGACGATTTACATTACTGCCTTAATTGTAACTTACGTTTTGAATGTCTGTATAAATAACTCTGTAAAGGCTGAAGCCTCGGGTGTAAATTTGTGTTCGTTGATGGATTTATTAGCCCCATCTGGTGCTCTATCGTTGTCGTAGACTATGTTTTTTTTCATCCATATTATGCCTATTTATTATTTTTCCAGACCTTACTTTGTTACCTTGTGCTTTCAGCTCTCTGAGCTCTAGCGACCGATCGACATGATCCACGTGGGCCTCGCATTTTCAGTCCTGCAGGCTATAATAATGCGAAGCGAAATAACAGCAAAGTCGCCAAAGCTTACATTAAAACCTATCGAAATAGTTCATATGCCCTCGGTAAAGACCTATACTGGGTGGCATTTGAAACCCATGTGGCAATTGTGGCGAAGTTAGGCTTACCATGTGGGCTTCGCATAATTACGTCATACATGCAGGAGACGACTATGTTCTAAGTTATTCAGATGCAAAAACGGTTAGTCTATTAGGCCTATACTCTATAGGAAGAAGTTCAAGAGTTCAATATTCGAGACAATGGGTAGAAATACCAACTACGGGACAACAGAAAAATTGTAACTGCTATAAATTTGTAATCGTAGTACATACATGCATAGATACCTTTTCTCCCGCCCTCTCCCCCCACCAGTACCCTAAATCACCCCAGCTGCCCCAAGTAGGGAGAACTAGAATAAACGATGCCTATTGGGTTTCAATAATAATCAGTCAGATTCATCTTTAAATCAGTAAGAAATTATTCTAGTGAGTCTTAGTTTTCTTCCTTGTTTAAACACTTAGGCTACTGGCCTACCAGAATTCAAGTGCCTTTTGTTGCGATTCTGTGGGCTGGCTCCCCACAATTTTTCTGAACAGGAACAGGGTCACCACGTTTGTTAGTCCTGTGCGGCACATGCACTTGTCTTGTACAAAAGAAACAAATTTCAATAGCTTATTACTGTTATATGTTAGTTCTAATCGTAAAAAGGACAACAAAACTGGGAATAAAATTATTCGAAACCCTCATTTTAGTTGGCCTATAGCCTAGTTTTGTTGCCCTCAACTTTCGCGCATGCGTGCATGGGTTTCTTTGGGTTGAAAGTATCAAGCGGATTCTTCTCAAAATCAGCCAGAAATTCTAGTGAGACTCCATTTCTCTTGCTTGTTTAAACACTTAAGCCCAGGGTGAGAATTGCCGGGTTTGGGGGTTTCAACTCCCAGTCTTTCTTATCCCCCATAGTAAAGTCTGTTTTCACACCCCAATTCCAAGTTTAGGCCTATATATATAATGGTCCAACCCTCAGTTATTTTTCCACAATTCTCACACTGCATATTATAGCCTACCACGCCTGACCGGAACTCAAATAGGCTACTATGTGACGAGTATAAAATGACGCAAATTCATTGTGTAGGCCTACTCTGTACCGCAGAATAATTCTGCTGTACAGTAAGCAGTTAAAGGCTCACGGGCCGTGTGTTGCCCCGTGAGCCTTTATCCGTTTCATCCATTTCTATTTAGCACATATATGATGTCGTAACAATAAAAAAAGTCCATATAATTATAGGCCTAATAAATCTATCGTCCTAGCTGGACCTAGCAACAAGTTTATGAACAATGGTATTTGTAGAGCAAAAAAGGCCGCCATAATAAGGAAGCAGCCATTATCCTAGCAACGAATCGATATAATTATACCGTACTAGCTAATGACGTAACAGTAATGTTTATGGAACGAAGAGAGATCGTCATAATATACGAAATTACCCATTTCCTTAACAATGTAACACTGCATGTGCTGTGCTAATGACATAACGATAGTGTTGTAGGGAATGTAGGGCTAGACCAAGAAGATGTCGCGATAATTATTATTACAATTATTACATAGATAGATCTACATGTATGCTGCAACTTGTCCTTAAGTCAGTGATGCAGCAAAATTACATAACAAGGAGATGGCGTCACAATACGAAGTCCATAGAACAAATTGACAATGAGCATAATCCTGCCCAATAAAATTAGTGACGTTATAATATTGTCTTTTAGAACAAAGAGATGTCGTCACAATAAAATGTTCATAACAAAAAGCCAATATACGTCTCATGTGCCCTTTTGCTGTGATTCTGTGGGAGGGGGTTCGCTCATTTTTTTGTTTATTCGACCCTGTGCTAACCCTCAAAACTGCGGACCCGGGTGATGCAGCACCCTCATAATTATAGCACCCACCTTAATGCGGGACTGGACCAGAACCAACAGTTACTCCAGATAAGATCTGGGCGCGAGTTATAACAGGAAGGCTATTTATTTAATTGTTCAGCAAATTTAATTGTTCAGCAAATTTAATTATTTAATTATTTAATTGTTCAGCAAAGGTCCAACAGAAGCTGACACGATGTTGTAATGTAATGTAATGTGAATGTACATGTAATGTAATGTAATGTAAATGTACATGTAAATCTTCGAGAATGTTGGGATTTGGCAGTCCGAGACCTTGATACAAGAAGAGCAAGACGCTCTAAACTTTAAAGAGCCGTTTACCAGGACATTATTGGAGTATGCGAAAGAAATCGGATGTTATATTTTAGTAGACCAGAAAATAGGAAGAGCAACTTTTAAATTTAAATATAGCAATTATGATAAACTGAGAAGAAAAATTCAATAGGATCGGAGGAAACGCGCGGATGATTAAAACATTGATGCTGAGTGCATGTGGTGCTGTAGGCCCTTTGCATGGCTCAGAGACATGAACCGCGTAAAAAGATAAACAAACTTAGAAAGACTGGAGACCTTCGAAATGTGGACATCGGGAAAATGAAGAAAAAAATCAGTTTGGATGGAGCATAGGAATATTAGGCATATAATAATTTAACAAAACCAATGAAGAAGTGATGGAGTTGATAGAAGGAAGATTCCTGATAGCCTATAGAGTAGACTCAGTAACTATAATTGACTACCCGCTACTCACAATCACATTTCTGAGTGACCTTCTGCGCGCCACAAATTTATTTAACAATGATGATGGATGATGATGATGATGATGATGATGATGATGATGATGATGATGATGATGATGATGATGATGATGATGATGATGATGATGATGATGATGATGGTGATGGCGATGATGATGATGATGATGATGATGATGATGATGATGATGATGATGATGATGATGATGATGATGATGATGATGATGGATGATGATGATGATAATGATGCCTTTGCTGCTGCTGTTGTTGTTGTTGATGATGATGATGCCTCTGCTGCTGCTGCTGATGCCTCTGCTGCTGCTGTTATTGTTGTTGTTGTTGCTGCTGCTGCTGATGATGATGATGCTGTTGATGATGCTGATGCTGCTGCTGCTGCTGCTGCTGCTGCTGCTGATGATGATGATGATGATGATGATTATGATAATATATCGATAGATGGATGGATGGATGAACGGACGGACGGACATACAGACAGACACATAAATGGTAGAAAATAGGCTTAGAGCATGCAGGCTCACTCATAAAAGAAACCTGTATTCGATGGACAAATAAAGGGGAAGCGAACAAGAGAAAGACCGCAACAGAATGATGCTGGATTGGATGATGACAATGGATATGGAAAGCTCTAAGAAGAAGAAGAGGCCCAACGTCGAGATGAATGGCGACGTCGGACATTGTTTTGAAGCTGCCTAGGAGGCTGAGAACGAGAGAAGATGATAAACTATTGTTTCAGAAACAAAGAATAGCTGAACGAATAACCTACTTTTATTCCTCCTTATATTCATGAGGCCAGTCAAAATTATTTACGTGCGTACACTGCGTAGCGTATACTTTAGATAAGTTTAGAACATCACTTTTGAAACGTCATACTTTCCCACAGATTAAATGTTCGTGAACCAGTTGTTGAACCAGTTGTCGGTGAACCAGTTGTCGGTGAACCAGTTGTCGGTGAACCAGTTGTCGGTGAACCAGTTGTCAGTAAACCAGTTGTTGTGAACCACCTGTGTATGTGTATGCCTAACTGCCAATGGTGACTCTTCCAGCTTACTGTGCTTTGTTAATTGTTTACTAACTGATGTAACATATTTGTTCCTAATGACACTTAACATCAAGTGGACCAACGCAGAGAGCGCTTCTGAGTAGGTTTCTTGAAGAAGCGCTATATAAATTTTCGGAATCAATCAATCAATCAATCAACCAATCAATCCTGCTATTTCAAAGAACTATATAAATTATGTTTAGGCCTAATGTATAAATAAACAGTTATTTCGAGCTGATAATTGATAAATGTGATGTGTGGAAAAAATTTGCACACTTTCGTTGACGATGACTTTGTAGGTCTAGTTATTAATGTCACAGCATCATCGCTAAGAAATTTCATCACTCAAAAGCGTGGGCCAGGGTGCTGCAGCACCGTTAACATCTACCTCAATGCATGCCTATGTATACCGTAACAAATTAAGCTATCGTCCTAACAGCAAGTCAACAACATGTTTATGAACAATGGTGTTTGTAGAAGAAAGAGGGCTGTCATAATATATGGAATTAGCCATTGTCCTAGCAACACAACAATAGGGGCCTACATAGGCCTACTTAGCCTACTAATGACGTAACAATAACCCATCTTCTAACTTTATTTCTAGTATTCTTCACATTAACTAACCTGTAGGCCTATAACAGTGTGTAGTCTATGTACCTGTATAGGCTACAAAAGGTCCTACATAAAAATACTTACCTGCATACCGGGTAGGCCTATATTCATATTATAGCCTACATCTCTCCCATTTGCTGGCCAATAAATAGTTTACTTGTAGCCTCTGCGTGAGTGGTTACAAGACACTTGAAGCAGTAAAATTTTCAGTGATGGTTAGTCTATAATTAATTAATTATTGTAGGCCTACTTTGCGTGTGTTTAAATGGAACATGATCGGAACAACATTTATTGCACTGGTGGCGCAATTATGCAATTATTTTTCAGGTGGTCTAAGCCTATTGCCAACCGTTTCAAGACCTTCCCGAACTGTGCGTCCTGCTGCATGTGACTTCGCATCAGAGCAGATCATGGAAGTTTGATGCATCACAAAGCAGATGGTGGTTTAGAATATTATTATTTTGAATAACCTTCTCTGAGTAATCCTCCATTACGGTGACGCATATGGCTTGGTTCTGTCATCTTTTCCCCATTAGAAGCAGATACGTTGAGATACATTGAGAGAGCCTACATTGGTTGAGATATGGCACATTGGTTGCTATGCTTCTTTCTGTTGTGGACCCTAGCCTTCAAATTTCTAGTCAGAGTTCGAAATAGTCACGTTATGACATCATCTCTTGTTCCTTACTAAACAGTAGACTACTCTGACGTAAACTGCGGCTTATGCTTAAAAAGGAGGAGCGTTTATAGTTAGTTTAGCCTTTGTGTAGGTTTTAAATAAGTTTTCTAAATCGGACTTGTTGGGCAGGGAGTCAGATTCACTTCGCAGTTTATAAGTCGTTTGTAGGCTAAGTTCGATTAGAACACTTTTGGAGTCCTGCGAGTTATAAAGGTCGTTCGAAAACTGATCCCTTTCCTGGGTTAGGTTAATGTTTTGAGGACTGTGCACATGGAGACTTAATTATATTAAGCTATAGGTACAAGGGTCGTTTGACAACCAATTTTTTGATGAATTAAGTTAATCTTTTGAGAACTGTTGAGAATTTAGGTGAAACTATTCCTCTGAGTCACTTTAAATGTTTTAACATTGCGACATAGGCCTACCCTCCTCCAAGAAAATAATGACGATTTGGCAGACGGCTGCCGTCTATCCTTTGATGGTCATCGTCCTTTTGTTTATAACCTTCATCAGTGTCTACGTTATTGCCGTCGGAAAGGGTGATGTCGACCCGATATTGCCATACATCAGGTATTTTAAAATTGTTATTAGGTCTATTATTATTTTGTTGGCCCCGAGGTAGGCCTCTTTAGGATTCCTCAGGGACTTCATTGATAACTATTGTTTAAAAGCTATTCCGAATTGTCAGGCCTCGATCGTCTTCAGGGTTTGAAGAGAAAGTTAATTTAAAAGCGACCAAGTTATGATAGCGCTGAATGTTGACAGACAGGCGCTGGAAAATAAAAGTCGCTTATTGTTATTATCTTTTTTTGCCCTGAGGTACTTCATTCCCCCAGGGACTTATGGTGATGGCGATGATGATGATGATTGAGATGAAGATGAAGGTAAAGATAAAGATGACGATGATTAAGATGATGATGATTAAGATGAAGATAAAGGTAAAGATAAAGATGACGACGATGATGATGATGATGATGATGACAATGATGATGATGATGATGAGTGCTTCTGTCGTTGTTCTCTGTTTCAGCGACTGTGCCGCCCTCTACCCTCAATCAGCCGTCTTCGCTCTGCTACTTGATATAACAGGATTTCTCAGTCAGTTTACAATTATTAATTATTCTAAACAGTTCATCTCAGACACGGGGGCGGGGTGCGATTTGAAGGGAAAGGGTGGAAGGTGATGATAATGATGATGATGATGATGATGGTGGTGGTGGTGGTGGTGATGGTGGTGGTGATGATGATGATGATGATGATGGTGGTGGTGATGATGGTGATGGTGGTGGGGATGATGGCGGCGACGACGTCGACGACGATGATGACGGTGACGATGATGATGATGACAACGACGACG
>OX243826.1:27138276-27365776 GCA_945859605.1 Lumbricus rubellus | reverse complement strand
CCACCACCATCATCATCATCATCATCATCATCATCATCATCATCATATATTATCATCATTATTATTACTTTAATTAATTAACTGCTCCTTTCCCAAGCGATCAACGTTGTGATCTTTGACAAGAAGAATTATTATTAATGCAGCCATAATGGGAAGGGAAGTGTCCGCATCTAAATGGGAGAAACAATTTCCGAATGAGACAGAAATGGAAAGGTTCTACGCTCAACTGCATTGGAACGCAACTCAACCGGTAGACTTTTAATAATAACGATGATGATGATGATGGTCATTGTTGTTGTTGATGATGATGATGATAATGATCATCATCATCATCATAATAATAATAATAATAACGATGATGATGACGACGACGACAATAATAATAATGTTAATAATGATGAAGATGATGATAATGATGATGACGATGATAAGAAAAAAGTAAGCCAAAATGTTTTTCAAATATCTCCAATGCCTGATAACATATCATGCTAAAATTTTCCAAATATTTAGAGAAGTTGCACCAAGAATATGATTCCAAAATTTCATGTGATAAAGTTGAACGGATAAAAAGATATGAATATTTAAACTTCATATGCCGAAATTTCAGTTTACAAGCAATTTTCTGTGAGATTCAATCAAATGTTTCCTTATTATTTCCAATGCCTGATGATTAATCATTCTAAACATTTCCAGATATGTAGAGAATTGAACTAACAATATGGCTCCAACAGTATGGTTTGATAATTTAATTAAACAAGATGCTCAAAATGTCCTTTTCCTGTTTGAACGCAATCCCGGAGGCGCTGGCGCCGTTGCAATGGCAACAAGCAACGTCGATTGTCCTCTGGTCCAGGCCATCCCACACTTCCAACAAGCGTTGCTTCAGATCGTTTATATCATGGATTGTTGTCTGGTAGGCTAGGTCTTGCATCACGCTCCACATTTTATAGTCAACAGAATTCAAATCTGGGATGTTCGGAGGCCATAATGTTGGGAAAATGAAGTGTGGCATCTCTGAAAACTGAAATTTCGGGTGATGAAGTTAAATATCCATATCTTTCTATCCCTTCAAATTTATGACATGATATTTTGGAATCCTATTCTTGGTTCAATTGCCTAAATATTGGGGAAAAGGTTTTATGATTACTCATCAGACATCAGAGATGTAAGAAAAACAGTTTGGCTTACTTTTTTTATTGAATCTAACATAAAATTGCTTGTAAACTGAAATTTCGACATATGAAGTTTAAATATTCATATATTTTTATCCGTTCAAGTTTGTCTCATGAAATGTTGGAATCATATTCTTGGTCCACTTCTCTAAATATTTGGAAAATTTTTAGCTTGATGTGTCATCAGGTGTTAGAGATATATGAAAAACAATTTGGCTTACTTTTTTTGAACCACGGTGTAGGCCTATATATAATTTAAGTTTATAGTACCCTTACACGATACCTGTGAAGAACTAAAACAGTGTAGGGCCTATAGGCTAGTCTAACCTCTAAAAGTCACGAAATGCGTGAATGTGTAGGCTACTAGTTGTTGTTTATCTTTGGTTTTAGGCATTTGAGATGCACCTGGTCAGCACGTCGTTCGAATGGTTGACCGCACTCATGGTGCTCCTCTATTTCGGTTCGTTTGCCGCCGAATTCGTCGACTTCTCGGCCACAGTTCAGATCGACAATCTCACCCAACCGACAATCAATCCATCAGCTCAACCTGCAGTCGCTGCAACAACATCCTTCTCATCATCCCCATCCTCCTCATCCAAGCATCCATCACCAGCCGAAAACATCCCCAAAGTAGATGTCACAGGAGCTGCGGCTACATCAGCAGCAGCAGCTGATGAAACCGTGATTGGCATGCCCACATAGTAGACCCAAATTCCCGTACAGGGAACCCGCGCAGAGCCCATATTATGGGTTAATATAATGCTCATGTTACGAGTGAAGGTCTTGAGAGTTACTCACGCAGCGCGCGCTTCAGTTTCCTTATGAAGAGCGATATATTAGGCTATTATAAGCATGAACGTTGTCTGTACGAAGTCAGTTCGTAGGCATTTTTATATAGGCCGTATACCATAGATCTAGACTATATTTAAGACGTCTGTGTATTCCGATCATGCAAATATTGGACCATAACGAACTCACAAATGCGGGCCAAATAATTCCGGTTTTCCCGGTCCTTACACGAAGAGTTGGGCACCCACGACGTTGTAGTGCAATTAAAATTGGTTAAGAATAATTAACCCATTCGATGCGGTCACTATAGAAACAATAAATAAGCCTCTGCTACATTATAGGCCTATATATAGGTTTCCCTTCTCATAAAACGCGAAAACATGCTAGTCCCATCATGAATGCATAAATCTCGTTCAATCTAGTCAATAATTTCTGCGTATAGGTATATATAAGCCTACATGTTTATTGATTAAGGCTTCCGTTGTCTGATTTCAATGTCCATCATTGAGTTAGTAAACGGACATGATAAATATTCCATCGCATTCTGTTACATTACAGACATAGGCGTACGGGAGATTTCAGCATTGGGGGGTTGGGGCAAAGATTTGACTTCTGCCCGAAAAAAAATCTCGTTGGTGACAAAAAAGTTGACGACCATTGGGTTGAAATGTCGTGAAAGGCACAGACAACATAAGCCTCAAGCAACAGTTCGAACAAAAAGGAGTCACTAGACAAGTGCCCACTGTAAGAGTAAACTTAAGTATTCAGTGCCATACACTTGTCATACCCAACCTAGACCAGTCACGTACCTTCCTCAAGTTGGTCTATCCATCTCACAAAGTGGCCATGAACAATCAACACAGCAAAGATTATCGCAAGATAACTTCATCGTACCAAGGTAATTGACACATGTCCAATATCACGAGATAACTTCATCGTACCAAGGTAATTGACACATGTCCAATATCGCAAGATAACTTCATCATACCAAGGTAATTGACACATGTCCAATATCGCAAGATAACTTCATCGTACCAAGGTAATTGACACATGGCCAATGTGTAGCACATTTATTACAAAGCAAGAAAGGCGACACGCCTGGCACATGAGACATTTGCAAACAACATGGGCAAATTAATATCTTTTAACTTAGGAACTGGTATACACATATAGCCGCTACAGAAATTCAACAATGAAAAAGTGCACAGCTACTGCTTTTTGAGCCAAGTTTTAATGTGTCACACGTGTGGCACATGTGTAGCACCTGGTGCGGAATGTGACAGCACTTCAGTTACACATGTATGACAGTGAACATGTACTGTGCCGAATCAAACTGACTATCTTCAACACTGCACACACGAAAAATTCATAAATACATGCGGTGAAGAAATTGCACTGTCCTCCATACAACACACTGTATAAAAGACAACATGCCGGGTGCGCTCCTGAGTAGTTACCTTGAAGGGACACTATATCAAATGGCTGGTAAATAAATAAATAGCAACAGACGTAGGCTGGGGAAGGTTCTTGAAATTTTGACAAAGTTGTGGCAATAGCTATCAAGGCCCATAGCTACCAGAGAGTATCAAAGGATTTTCCTCAGCTCTAGGGATTGTACACACTGCCACAATATTGTACACACTGCCACATTATTGTACACAGAATGAATCATGAAAAGCGGGGCAGCATCAGACCACTTCATCATTTATGAATTTTACTACGAGTACAGAAAACTAATTTAACCCTTTAATGCCGGAGGGTATAGAATTTGCCATACCATTTGCTACCATCTCAGCATTAAAGGGTTAACACTGCACTACCGTAAATGCAGCTTCGAATGTGCGTCAAACTGGCTCTGCGATCCAAATCCCTTGCCACAGACCTTGCAGAGGAAAGCCTCCTCCTCTTGATGCACTCGCACGTGCGTGTTCAGAGCCCTCGGCCCGGCAAACTCCTTCCCGCACTTCACGCACGGAATGGCGTTGTGCGTTTTCGAGTGCTCCAACAGAGAACGTTCGCTTCGGAATCCCTTCCTGCACGTCTCGCAGACGTACATCTTCTCACTGTGGATGACCGCGTGCCGTGACAAATACTCCTTGACGGCGAAGCACTTCCCGCAGATCTCACATACGTGTGGTTTCTGTTGTGAATGCATCTGCATGTGCTTCTTCAAATTCGACAGCTTGCTCAGACTCTTTCCGCAGATCTGGCAGACGAAGGACGTGCGTTGGTCGGCGTGCGTCGCAACGTGGCTCTGCATCGTCACCTTCTGCGTGAACGCACGGAGGCACACCGGACAGACGTACGGCTTCTCGCCCGTGTGGAGCATCCGGTGGCGGCCAAGGTTACCGGCGTTCGTGAACGACGAGCCGCACGTCTCGCAGCTGTACAGCCGCTCCCCCGAGTGCGTCTCCTCGTGTTTACCCAGACGGGGGCGCGTGATGAAACCCTTCCCGCAGACGCCGCAGACGTACGGACGCACCGACGTGTGCCACATGAGGACGTGACGCTTGAGATTCGTGATGACGTAGAAGCCGCGTCCGCACGTGTCGCAGAGGAACGGCTTCGTGCCGGTGTGTGTCATCGCATGGATGAGGAGGTACCGTTTGAACTTGTAGCCCTTTCCACACACCTCGCAAACGTGCGGGAAACCGTCGATGTGCGTTTTCTGGTGAACCCTCAACGAGCTGACCGAGGGAAATGTCTTTCCGCATTTGTCGCATACATGCGTTTTTCCGCCGCCGCCACCAGTGTGGGATTGGACGTGTTTTCGGAAGCAGCGCTGTCGAAGGAACTCTTTGCCGCACGTCAGACACGAGTACAGCTTCCGCTCTCGTCCCGTATCCTCGCCCGCCGTCGACTTCCCTGCGTCGGTCTTTTCGTCACAGACCTCGAGAGAACATTTCAGAATGTCATCAGATTTAAACATTTCGACAAGCGATAATTTAATATCAACATCATCTTCGCTGTTGTCAGTTTTCGATACGCTGGCGTTATTGTTTGTTGACACCCTTTCGTCTATACTCCTCGCAGCCTTCAAAGTGTCCTCATCGATCAACCGCTGGTTTGTCCTTCTGATTTTCGCTGGTGTTTCGCAAGATCCGTTTCTTCTCGTGGCTAACCTTGCTGAGCTACGCAGCGCCAGGATTTGACCTGTGGCGTTTAATACTGCACCTTTTGCCGGATTACTTGAGGGCTTTGCAGAAATCGCAGGTACCATTACCGATAGAAGTGGTATGTCTGATGACATTTTGTTGCCGCTGTTCAGAGCAGCGTTTTGACTTCCACATGGCGAGTCATTCGTAAAGAGATCGTCGGCAGAAGGAAAGGAAGAGTCATGCTCACCAGGATTGCACTCAACTTTGTGCAGAACGTGTCCACCTGTTTTGAATTTTAAAACGTACAAAAGACAAGCGTTAGTATGTTTTGTACAAAATTCTTAATAGAGCACATTATTTGTTTGTTTTGTATGTGCACTTGCTATAGCGCCCCTTCAAGCTATCTACTCAGAGGCGCTCCAAATTAGGTACGTGTGTCTCAAAAAGTCTCTGCTGCTCAACTAACCCTCAAGTGTTCTTCTCGTGTCACTGACAGAACAAAGTGCGTGGTTGACAACCAAGTCTGCACCGGAATAAGAACGTAAAGTACTGAGAACACGAAGGATGTATATGTGTTGGTCAATCGAGATAGTGTCTCGAGAAAAACACTTAGAGGAACAACACAGAAAATGTTTCCGACAAGAATGCTTTACAATGTCTGAAAATCATGTAAACCAAAGTGTGGTTTGAGCAGTTGGTTACTAATATAGAAAATACATACTTGCTTACTTTACATCATAATGCATAATTTCAAAAGACAAAAGTGTGGGGCGCGGTGGTGTAGTGGGCATGTTCGTCGCCTTGCAGCCGAAGGGTTGCAAGTTCAAATCCACCTCAAGTCGCCGCGTAGGGACCTTGGGCAAGTCTTTCACTTGCAATTGCTCAGTGCTTCGGCGTGAAACTCCGATCCAGTGTCTGCTCTGTAGTCGGGAGCGCCTCTGAGTAGAGAGCTTGAAGGAGCGCTATAACAAGTGCACATACAAACAATTCAGCACAGTAAAACAATCCTACCACAGCTTTCAGCTTCGATTGGGACGTTACATGTATCAGCCCACTGATCCATTGACGTTGTTCCAGTCCTGCAACAACAGAAAAAATATTTTTTTAAAATCAAAGCAGAATCAATCACAACTTCCTTACGTCATTTAACTGGCCCAACTTTTCCGAAGGATAGTAAAAACGATATAATAGAATTATGGATGTAGGCCGTGGAAATTCAGGTTATATCTTCTGACCATTTGAGTAAGCTGAGTTAGTACCATCGCCATGTACTTAGTTTCATCAGCAATCACTTAAAAAATCTTCATAAATTATAACAATACGAATGATTGATGTCTTGAGAATCATTAAAAAGGTGATATAGAAGTTCTCACACCATAACTTGAAATTTCAATGAACTTGCACAGAAACGTACATGAGAATTTCTAATATTCTACCTTTCCAAGCCGCTCTCAAAAGTGACACGAGCTCCATTCAGCTTTCCAACGTCAATCCCAAGCGATTTACAGACAAACAGGATCCTCGAAAATTCTTCCACTTGCTGATAAATCGACGGCATGGCGAGCTGACCGCTGTAAAGAAACTGAAGCACGAGTTCAACGGCCGAAGCGCTGCACCCAGGAAGGCTCACGTTGTAGCGTATCTTCTTGGCTTTCGTGCCGCCAAGGCCTTTGAACGTGGAGCAGAGGAATGGACTGACCGCAGCCAGTACGACGCTGTGAGCCCAGATTTCCTGGTCGTCTGTGACGAGAATCGTGTCGCACAGAATGTTCTGCTCGCGGAATTTCTTCATTGTGGTCATCACTTCCTTGACGTATTCGTCCGGTCCCATTGTTTTCGAGGAAGGAAGGCTGCATAGCACAAATAAAAATCCACAGAAAATAAAATGTTCGAGCTACAAACAGAAAATTATTATGCTATAGATGAATAAATGAGCGATTCTCATTATTATTATTTTAAAGTCTACCACACGGGTAAAAAATAATAATAGCATGAATTATTCAGTGCCATAGTAAAGCCAAGGCCGAAGAAAATGGTGCTGTACATCATATATGATATTTTTTAAAGATTGGTCTTGAGCTGTGACTTAGATGTCTACCGTACATCTACCGCGATTGTGAGTTCGATCAATGACTCACGGTATAGGCTTTAGTTGGTGGCGTATGGCAGCAACAGGGGTTAGATTTGTTTGATATTTGATAGGATCCGTGCTCCCTTACCCCAGGAAACAATGGGCCTCAATTCCTCCACTACCCTCTCGGGTAGGCCGTCCCGGGTCTTCACTCTGTCCAAGATTGTCATACGTGAGGTTTCAACGTAGGGCCTTGTCAAGTTGCAGCAAAACGATTAACTTAATATGGCATGGTCTGGTAGGGTCAACAACGGCTTGGCCTTGGCAACCACGATACGGCGTTAAATGTTCATAACTACTCATTCCTACGAATGTCTAAAACAACCTCACCTCGAAACAATACGTAACACAACACCGCTTTGAGTTCTATTTAAATTTAATAAATTCGAATCACAAATTCACGCGTAAAACACCAAAGCAAACACCACCGCTTCACGCTTTGATTTCTGGGAGTTTGGACCAATTCTTATATTATCGCTCATTGCTCATAAATTTTGTACCTTCTGTTATTTATTTCAAATGTATGCTTACAAACTTAATGTTTGACTTTTTGCCTAAATAAGTTTCACTTCAATAAAATGAGCTCATTCACCGTTGTTCTGATCAATACAAATAATTTTTCAAATTTTAAGTTCAAAACTTGTTGGGTCCTGAAGTCTATCTCTTACACTCTTACAGTTTCAGTTTTCATGCTAGTATTGTATTCAGAGGTTCCAAGTTCCAACAGAGATGTTACTAACCACGTAATAAACCTTACTGTCCTTACAGTTAAAACCTTAAAGAAACTAGTAGGGCCAAACGCATAAAATCGTGGGAAGCAGTTAATGGCAAGATTAAACTGCAGATCAAACGGTGAAAGCTGAAGTCAGTCCATAAATTGCATTATAATGATGCAAGCAATGTTATAGTTTCTTTTTCAATTTAGAACTGATCTATATGGATGTGCATGATGTTGCAGACCTTTCATAGTTCCAAGCGCGGTTATTCATTGGGTCAAGCGCCACATAAATTAATAATTTTGCACGACATAGCACTCGGACAGAAATATAAAAATGCGCTATATAAATCACTAGACAAGTGGAGACTGCGCAATGAGTAACTTCCTGTAAAGTGTTCTTCGAATTTCTTATTCTTTGTGTCCAAAAGATTTGCTATCGTCGAATCGTGCAAACCAAAGATCGTAAATAAATTCTAAATCACCGGTATGCGAATTTCTTGTTATTGTATTGATTATATTATTTATTTTCAATTTTGGTTCTGTATTCCGTGTATGATAAAGTGACAAAGTGTTCATATTGACCTCGTGCGGTTATTCACCTACAGTGGTCCAGACAAAATAATGGTCTTACATGTCGGTAAGCGATCAGTGCATGTGCTTTATACTCAATTGACCTTAGCTCGGCACCTTGGTGTTTTTGATTGTACTTGGGAGCATAGTGGATTTACTGATTTATTTGTAAGTAGTGAAGTGCAACAATGATCACGGAAGCTGTTATGCAGAACTATTTGACCAGGAACCACTTTAAAACCTATCCTTAGATTCCTTACGTAGTTCGTTTACTCTCCAGCGAAGGGCTAAATAATCACTGCATGTGTTAAGAAGCAGTTAAGATAAAAATAGTCAGTTTCACTAATATTAATATACGTGTTGCTGCCATTGATTTATGCCACAAAATAATACTGCCATTTAGTAATACTCATACATGAATACGCACGCACAGGCCTGCGTGTAAGCATACACAAATGTAAAATGTTGACACAAGATACTTTTAGTTAACCCTTTACCCGTTTATTTTTCTCGTTAAGCCCGTGCTTTTAGCAGATATTCTCAGGGTAAAGGGTTAATTAAAACTGAACTTTATAGGTGAAGTGCTTGATTATTAAAATTTTAGATAAAAATGATTTTTTTAACCCACTATAGGCTCACTTTTGATTTTAACTAGAATCATTTTCATGTTGACATGTACACACAGGAGAACCACATTATGCAGACTGGACAGTCGGATATAATTTTTTCTTTCTTTTTTCAGGTAATCATATGGATAACGAGCAGCCATCAACGAGCTGTATGTTGGATCACAGCTACATGTGTGGTGAGCAAGAAAATATCATCGAAAGCTCAGAGCTGAAGATAGATGACAACGAAATGGTTAATTTTGACGGTAGCACTTTAATACAGCTGGAGGACGGCACGTTTCTGCTCCCTCAGCCAGGAAGTTATATTAGGACGCAGGATGGCAGTTTCCTGCAACTAGAAAGCTGCAGCATGATTGAAGTTGAAAATGACAATTTAGTAGCCATTGAAAATGGCTTTGTTGACCAGAACCAAAGCAACGTTGAGCTGAAGACAGAACAAGCCGAGGATACTGTCATACCAAATTCTGACGTATGTGTAAGAATGGGTGACCAGTATGTGATCATTAAGAATGGTCGACAGTACGAGCTTACCGAAGCCGCAGTCCAGTCTGAAGAAATGCAAATGGTGGAGGTCAAATCCGAAGTGGACGAGGAAGACTGCGACGATGAAGCGGAAGCGGCTTGCGATGACGTTGACGAAGCCGTTGCCATGTTGCCGTGGAATGGCAACCTGAAATCCGAGGATGGCGTGGAATGGGGCGCAGTTGAGGTGCAACAGAAATCTGGCGACTTTGTTGGAGGGGCTGTTGAAAACGGAAGTTGTTATGACAATGCCGCAGCAGTGTCTGGTGGTCTAGACAAAACCAGTGGGGTTGTTTACGGCACTACACGTTCCCTCCAGTCGTTCTCTGCAAGGCAAACGCCAAAAACGGCCGTTTACTTTAAGTGCACGAATTGCGAATTGCTGTTCAAGAGTCAGAGCGATCTTGCGGGTCACGCAACCGACTGCAATAATTTGCACAAGTCCGAGAAACAGTATCTGTGCGAGACCTGCGGACAGCATTTCCTGCACCCCAGCTCCCTTCGAGCGCACAAGGCGAGTCAGCACGCCGACGAAAGCCCGTTCCGGTGTAACTTCTGCGACATAGAGTTCTCGTCGCTGAACCAAGTACGAGAACACATCAAGAAGCACATCGTGCCGGAGTCGATGAAGAAGTACAAATGCGACGACTGCGGACAGGCGTTCGTCCACAGCAGCAACCTCAGCCGCCACCGACTGACCCACAGCGGCGTCAAAAGTCACATATGTGAGATCTGCGGCAAAGGCTTCCACCAGAAATCGAACCTCCGTTCACACATGGAGGTTCACAACCAGCCGTGCGAGAACCTGATGCCGGTCGGCGGCGGATCGGGGAAGTACAGACGTCCAAAACAGTTCGTCTGCAACGTTTGCGGTAAGGGTTTCGTGAACCTTTCCGGTCTGAAGAACCACGGCGGTCTGCACACCGGTCACCGTCCCCACGCGTGCTCCCTCTGCGGGAAGGGTTTCACTCTTCTGTCGTGTCTCAAAACGCACATCGCCACCATCCATTCCAACGGAACGCATCTATGCGAGACGTGCGGGAAGGGATACAAGAACGAACACTACCTTAAGATTCACCTGAAGATACACAGCGGTGTGAAAGAGTTCACATGTGACGTCTGCAAGAAAGCGTTCATCGACAATCCCTCGCTGAAACTGCACATGCGAACGCACACCGGCGAGAAACCGTACAGATGCGAGGACTGCGGAAAGACGTTCTCGCAGCAGGCGCACTTGAAGACGCACGTAAGAATCCATACGGGAGAAAAGCCGTACGAATGCACGGTTTGTAAGAAGGCGTTTCGACAGCTGAGTAACAGAATCGAGCACGAAAGGACGCATAAGAAGAATACGTAGACCAATAACTAATGAACCTTTTCTTCTTTTTCTGATGTAAAACGGAATGAAACTCCTGAATTCAACGTCTTGTAACGTAACGTCTCAAAGGTTGCAGTATGACCGTAAGATACTTTCCCCGCAGGGAATTTTGTTTGTTAGTGAACATATGCACCTAATTAAGTAAAATGATTAGTAAAAGCAATGCATTATTTTTTCACACTTTTGAGCTTTAAGTCTGAATTGTAAGTTTAGTCTGAATTTGTCCAGTGTTTATACAGAACTGCTATGAGGCAAATAAACTAAATATTGAGCGTGGCAAAACAAGAGATGATGTGGTGACAAACTAAAGATCAGAAGTTATGCATTTACCGCACTTTTTGTACTTTAAGCAGAAATTGTAAGTTTAGTGTGTTTGAATTTGTCCAGTAGATACAAGAGTTGCTATGGAATTGCACTTGATTACAAATATCTTACAAATTTCTACAGTGGTTAATTATACTTGTGGCCAAAGTCTGCAGTCTGTGCTGCCTTGTAGAGTCATGAATGCAAATATATCAAACTACCCTAACCTGTATGGGTATTATAACAAGGTACACCATGGCATAGTACATTTAAGTGTGGATATCTGTAAAATGGGTGTGTAGGGTAAAAAGTAAGCAATGTGCAGTTGTACACTGAATATAGCAAACAATCGTCTTTGTTTTGATATACAGACTTTGAAATTGGCATTGCATTCAAAGCAATTTTACCGCTTCTTAGGATGCAAGGCTTTATACCAGAAGGAGATGGTAGTTCTGTTTAATTAGGTACTTATAAGCAATAAGATGGACACATAACAGTGATGCAACAAATATTCATTGGTTTCAATGTTATTAGCCAGTGTAACATAATAAGTAAATAACACTAACAAGCTATTACACAAACGTAATAACATGTCCTGTGATTATATGAATCCCGTGTACTTGTATTTATAAACTTAGAAACGGTTTCTTCAATGCACTGAACATTAGAAGGGGGTTAAAACTGGGACCAATAAATAGTTTAAGGCTAAAACAAGCCTTGCAGTGCTCACTGTGGGAACAAGTGATTGTTGAATGGGGTGCTTAAAGTACCACGGTAAGTCTTGACCTCAAGTTGTGACTATTAAACAAACTTTCCTCTGAATTCTGCATATTCTCAGTTCCTCCACCAATACCAGTGCTTAAAAAAGAAGTGCCCTTGATGCTCCTTATCTTTCGACCCATGCTGTGCGTGTCAAATGAGTGGCAGGACAGTGCTGAGATTTTAAAACGTGCCTGGACGCAGTCCATGACAGTTCAGCCACACTTTAAGCCTGACCAACACCACTATTCACCCACCATATTTTGTCTCAGGCTCTTTACTTATCACCTAACAAGCGCTCCACTCCAAAGAAGTCTCATCTCTTCAAGAATTCCTTCTCTAGTCCATCTGGTTCAACATCTTCAAAGTCTTCAATGAAACCTACCTCTGCTTTCTCTGACAACTGGATACAAGACGCTATAGAATACCTTAGTAATAATCATTTGATTGCAAGCTGGCACAAGCATAATTATACAGTTCATAGTATGATCACCAGTGATACCGCTCTAAAATTTAAGAAAAGCCAAGATGTGGCCTTAAAAAAAGCCAAGAAAAGCCAAGTTAATGATTATGTACTAAAATGACACCTATTTTCATTTCAACAGAAGCTATTTTGTCCGATAAATTGTGATGTTTATGAAATTATGCATAGGCCCCTAATTAATTCTGAAATTAATGTATGTTAAATTGTTAATAATAAATCATTAATTAGTTATATTTATATAAATAACCTAATTATAATAATTTATATAAATAATGCAATTTATATAACCAATTATTGGTTCCGTAACTTCCGTTCTCTGATTTTCTAACATACCAACAAGATTTTGGAACATAGTGCGCTAGTATTATCCAAAGATATTAGAGTCTTTAGACTCTAAAGACTTTAATATCTTTGATTTGTCTTTATCAAGTTATTTGCGATTTTGCGCGGAATCTGGCGAAATTGCACGTGACGTCACAAATAACTAATATGCAGAGAGCAAACAGTTCAGAGAATAATAATAAGTCGGATGAATACTAGTCAGTAGATGGAGCCATGGTAGTCCGTTTTGTTACTGTAACATTGTGCATTTTCCACCTACAAGCAAAAATTTTATATATTCGGAATCAGCTTTTCAAGCTGAACATGATAGGACGTGTGCACATTTCCGGAAGTGAAAAAAAAATTCCCATTTTTTTCCAATTTTAAGAAATTTTCATGTCAAATCAACCGGGGGTGCACACCCCAGCCCTTGGATTTTTATGAAAAATTTTATGCATAAACTACATGCTAATTAAGTAATAACAATGAAAATTTTAGCAGAATATCTCAAAATTTGACCGAAATATTAATTTTTTAAGTTAAGCAAGACACCGGATTGCGCGAATCGGCATGATCTACCAAGTTTGGACTGCTATATATTGGGGGGAAAATGGGCTAGAGGTTTGAAACTTTTTGCATGCAACCAGTTTGTTGTGCTCTTTCTAAATATTCAAGAATCGAGGGTGGTGCTACCATTGGCTCATAATATAAAACGTAGTAAATGTTGTACAGAGGCCAATTCTCACTCCGGTTTCGTACATCATTATAAACTACCAATCTTTGCCATGCATGTAGGAAACAAACAACTATGAAACAAGTCCCTGGATACAGACCAAGCAAATGATGCAGTTATAAAGAAACAAGCAAGAAATAAAGAAAAGTTAAAGTCCAGTTTGATAGAGAAGCAGTAAACAGTGATGAATGAGGCATATAAGTATCAGCCAAGGGTTATAAAAGTATCAATTGGGTTAAATGGATCCCCATGGAGTTCAATGTGTTGGATGATGACACTCCTGCTACTATATGCATTATTTCATCAATATTATGGGTCACATTATTTCAGAAATTACCTATGGACAGTTGGACACACTTGTCTACACCACCACAATGACACAGATCTGTGCAGACCAGAAGTGATTTAACACACCAAAGCAACCTTTTTGGATCTTCCAACGCATCGCTTCTTGCAGCTACAGTGTATAAGTTTACTGTAACTTTGTGAAACCTCTGGTAAAGTCGCACCCAGCTTTCGCCTTATTACATTATATATGGAAAGTTGTGCTACATGTAAAGTGATATATGACAGTCATAAACCATCCCACGTGTGAACAGCGATAAACAGCAACTTAAACAGAACCATAATTATTATATAGCGATAGAAGACAGTTCTGAACTGTAATATTTATAGAAATCTCTATTCACTAATCATAGCAACCAGTACAAACAAAGCCGGAAAGAAACAAGAAAAAAACAAACAGAATGATCTGACAAAAGTGCAAATAACAAGCGAAAACAGCACTTGGAGCATTACGGACAAACATGCATTTAATAACAGACTTGTTTTTCAACTTAGAGCAGTTATACACACAACACCAATATATATGACAGAACTTTGCAAACTCTAATAATTGCAGAAATCTTTATTCACCAAGCATAGTAGCAAACACCCAAAAAACCATTATTTTGTTTTCGAGCAGTATCAAGACTTGTGCAATCCCTAGTCTCACCATACATTATAATAAAACAATACAATACAGATATTGTGGCATCTACCAAGCAGCCACCATGCTCAGTATTAAAGTTCATTGATCATCAGCCTTGCAGTAACTGATTTAAGCATAATCACCAAAAGCATACACTCAAAATTCCTGATATCAAGAAATTCTAATTTTGAATTTTTCTGTCATTGCAAAGACAATCAGCAAAGTAGGAGCAGCTTCGATTTTTGACTTAGCACAGCAACAGCAGGACACAGAAAAGAATAGGAGGATCTGGAGAGAGATTATATGGTAATATAGGCCTCCAGCAATAATGTAAAGCATTACAAGAGAAAATCCAGGCAGTAGGGCATAAATATAACTTTTACAAGACAGAGAGAAAGTAATATGGGAAGAAAGATGAAATTGAGAGAGCTTAAAAGATGGCAGCAGCACATGACTAGGCAAAAAGTTTCCTGGATACAGAACAAAGTAAAACAAGGCTGCAGATGTGAAGAAACAGAGAAGAGCTAAAGTTCAGTTGGCACAAAGCATGGACAGATTTGGTGGCAACGACTTAGCAGATCAAAACCCCTGCAAACTAATGTAAAAATAAATAAAAAATTAAACTAATGGCCACAAGTTGTAGATGAATGAACTACCCAAAATTGACTTGCACACAAAAGGAGAAAAGGCCATTACCTTTCTCACACAAGCATACAAATATAGAGAAGCAGATAAAATTGTGTTGATGTAAGCATAGATGAAGTGGATTCTGACGAGGTTCAGGGTGGGCTTCTGCCAGAATGGAATGGAGGATCTTATTTGCTGTATTGTAGTCCTTTGGATGTCAGAAAATGGCTTGCTGATTGTGTCAATCAATTCAAGTGGAGGGATTAATTGGTTAGTCATTCCAGGTATGCTTGAAGACCACCTGTTGATTTGGAGGGCTTTTGTCCCCATCCCAATCTAATGTGGATTTGTCAATGGAAATATTTCCAAAAAGATGCCTCTTCTTTCTTTCTTGTGAAGATTAGAGCTGATGCACTGTAAAACATCATATTTGCCAGATTGAGGTGGATGTGTATTATTGTTGATGCCAATGGCAATGAAAATGCTGTGCATTTGATGGAAGGGTAACTTGTTGATAATATCAGGAACATGGTCAAGCTTGCCTGAACCAGAATGAACCATAAGTTGCCAGCCTTGTGGTAGGTATTTCAATTAAGCCAAGCAGTCACCTAGGAATAGATGGCCTGTAGAGGTGTGTATGTAGACTTCCCAAGAACGACCTTGCTGTTTAAGAATTATGTGCCCTTGTTAAAATTTCCTTGATACCTGTGCAAATCTGAGATGGTGGAGTAAGCTACCTTGGATTGAGGAGCGGTCTGAGAGCAGGTTGTCTGGATGTTCCCTTGGTTGGTTCTTTATTAATCTGTGGTTTATATTGGTGAGATGATTCAAGTAGGATGCAAGAGGGAGGATGGAGTGTTCTTTTTTTTATTTCAGCCAAGGCAGGGCTTTTTGTGATTTGGCCATAATGTAAGTTGACGGGCGAAAAATTATCGATAATCCGTGGTGGAAATTAAAGGGTCAGGGAGTCGAACTCCCTCCTGGAAATTGTAGGAAGTGAAGTCAATTCGGTGGTTGATCTCGTTAGTAGATTTCATTATTAAATTATGAAATTTTGGCTGGTAATTGTAGGACAAACTTTGTCCCTTGACGAGTAGTCTCCCTTCAAAGTACTGTTGAATTCTGTTTCTTATAGCCATTCCGGTTTGTGTCAATATCTGTTCAATGTCTTGCTTGAGAGATTCATTTCGTTCTGGGGGGTGTAAAGATCCAGGTCTGTCAAGGTTCTGTTGAATAGACTGGGGAAGAGTTCTCCAATCTTCTAAATGACACCTGGTCTTCACTGCTTTATATAATCCCTTAGAAATCTGAAAGAAGTCTGGATTGGCGGATTTGGTGAGTTGATCAGGAGGTTTTAAGTCAGTGGTTTGGTTCGACGTGAAGAAACAAAACCCGGGAAAAGTAGGGGGATAATCCGGGATGACTGGGGGCAAATTTTCATGGAAGATTTCCGAATGTTGAAACGAAACGGTGGAGCGATGATCGCGATATGAGCTATCATCCATCTTGGAGCGGTTAGTCTATAATATCACACAACCAAAAACCATGGATACAGCTCAAAAGCGGTTACGTAAATAAGTAACAAGGTCTTAATTCGTGAAGAAATTAGTCCCAGATTTAAGTGAAAATATGACATTTTGCTAATAGTAGTCTCACTGCAGGTTTTCGGATTGACCCTATAGAACCTTCTTAACACATTGCAAAAATATCGCTTTGTTCTGAATTAGGTACAGCTTATAAATTATGATTTTGATTCTAGCCTACTAATGCGATCGCTTTCGCATCCGTCCACTTGTAGCCTAGTCGAGTGCAGCCGTTGCCTGTAGGCTATGTGCGATGCCAGCATGCATTGTGTCTGTTATATGTGTTCTCGCTATCATCGCCTTCATTCCACGAACTGACATCAATGCCGCCGGGAAATGATCTCAGCTCCTGATATGCGGGAAAGTTCTGTAGCCTAAGTCAAAATCATTTCTCGATGACAAACCTGGGCAACAACACGCATTTTCCCGTGTCACTTTCTGACAGAAAATGCAGCAGGTATAATCCGAAGAATTACCGCTTGGCACTCCATTTATTGAATGTGCTAAGTTAGGTATAGTATGATAATGTCTTGCCAACTTACCGAAACCACCCAAATTTCCGTAAAAATAATCAATTAAAAGAAATATTTTTTTTTAGCAGACCTTCAACGTCGAAAATACCGGAAATTACTAACCGGAAGTCTCCAAAATCAGCACAAAACATTTGAATTGTCACTACGCAGCCCAGTAAATAGCCCAAATTGGCATAATAAACGTTACCAAAATATGATCAAATTTCTTTTTTCTCGAATACATTTCAAGATGTGCACACGTTTAGTTCGCTTGGTAAAAGCATAAATAATTAATACAAAAATATTCGTGCTTGTAGGTGGTCAATGCACAATGCGGGGGGTTGATGACTTTAACAGAACGCACTATGGTTATTGTTTG
Source organism: Lumbricus rubellus (assembly GCA_945859605.1). Classification (NCBI taxonomy): domain Eukaryota; kingdom Metazoa; phylum Annelida; class Clitellata; order Crassiclitellata; family Lumbricidae; genus Lumbricus; species Lumbricus rubellus. Next base: position 27,348,098 of record OX243826.1, on the reverse strand, counting down.
TATGTATGTGCACTTGTTATAGCGCCCCTTCAAGCTCTCTCTCTACTCAGAGGCGCTCCCGATGCAGAGCGGACACTGCATCGGAGTTTCACGCCGAAGCGCTGAGCAATTGTAAGTGAAGGACTTGCCCAAGGTCCTTACGCGGCTTGAGGGTGGATTCGAACCTCGGACCTTCCGGCTCCAAGGCAACGACGCCACCACTAGACCACCGCGCCCCACAATAGATTATTACTGCTAAGATTATTGTTATTTAGTGGATTATTGCTTAAATTATTGTTATTTAGTGGATTATTGCTAAGATTATTGTTATTTAGTGGGCAGAAAAAAAGCCAAGTAAAAAAGCCAAGGTCCTTTGAAAAAAAGCCAATATCCCAAGGTATGATTAAAAAAGCCAAGATCTTGGGAAAAAAGCCAAGGAGCGGTATCACTGATGATCACCAGTTATTATACGAATCAAATTCAACTGTCGGCAGGATGCAAGACGCGATCACATCCTACTACACATTTTACCAACGCCATCTGCCGATTGGAAGGTTGAGTTAGCTTGAGTATAGTTAAAGCCTCGTTGAGCAGCACCAAGTCTTTTGCGTTTCAGGAAACCTCCGTCAGCGATGAGGTGCCTAGTCGGACTCTACTCGGTGTCGTTTACCATATCCGGCGTTTGAGAGAGATGGGCAGGGATGCCACTCCTAGTTTTTCCCACCTAGATCTAGATTTTCGGTCTTGTCGAGGTTTCTAGGGTTTGTCAATTAAGCCTTTTCTATCATTTTCTTAACTGAATCTGATCTTTTCTTAAATTCAGAGTGGCATCCCTGATGGGCGGGTCTATTCGTTGGTGATTGACTTCGTCGGGAAGATGGTTGCCTAGACTGTAGTGGGAGATTTTGAAATTTTTGCCGATTTAAACTCGGGCGCAAACCGCTTATAAAAATGGCCGAAACGAAGCGAACCGTCGAACTGTTTCTTTGGTCTATGAGCATTATGTACTTGTTTGCATTTGCGTCTCTCTTTGTTCAGATTCCAGGTTTGAATGTTTTACTGTTGCTCGTACGGTTTTCGTGAACTGGCTTCACGTGTTCTGAGATTTTCCTTGCTGTTAGAAATAATTCAGTATTGTGCATTATTATTCTTTTGCTTTGTGATTTTATCTGATCCCTAAACATTCATGTACTAATGCATTTATGCTAAAGCAGATCTGGCTAGATCGGTTCACGTATCTGGCCACCAGGCTACGGCTGCTGTTAGGATTGCATGTGTGATGTGCGCTATATAAATTCTGATTGATTAAACGGAAACTGGTTGATGTGTGGATGGTTTGGTTGTGAAGCAAATCAAAATCAGGCTATTAGCATGGTTTGGGTTGAATTTCGCATAAACGGAGATTTAGTGGCTAGAGTTACAAACGATCGTGTGGAGCATTGTAGCTGGTTGTCATTGCACTGTAGCCAATTCATTCATAACCTGAGACACATGCTGTACCTGTAGGGCCAATGAGAAAGTCCTTCCCAGACAATTTGTGCTGCAGATGCACTGGCTGAACAAGATCGCAATGTTTATCATTTTTATAATAGCGCAGTGCTGATAAGAATAATATAGTCGGCAGCTGTACAGGCCTCTATCTGATTATATCACCAAGCCTGGGCGAATGCTGTCACTCTTTGTATGCTGATGATTGGCTCCCTGTATGTATGTATGATTGTATGTATGTGCACATTTTATAGCACCCCTTCTACCCCGAGACACTTACGACTAAATCGTGAGCACTGAATTGGAGTTTTACGCTGAAGCACATGAGCAATTGCAAGCGAAGGACTTGCTCAAGGTCCTACTGGCTTGAGGTGGATTCGAACGTGCAACCCTCCGGCTGAAAGGCAACGAACATACCTGCTACGCCACCGTGCCCACTGCCCATGTGTTGAATATGTTCCTTAAAAGTGCTTTTGCTTTGAGGCCAGGTGTTGATGAAGATGATTATGCAATCTATACTGCTTTAAGGCCTTCACCTTAGGGCTTGCTTATGTGCACTTATGTGCATGAATATGCGCTTGCCAAGTAACAGTCGGAGACGATGGTTCCACAGATTGCCGTACAATTTGGGAGTGGGTCAGCCTGCTTGATTTGCTTGATGAAATAACAAAATAAATACTAGATGTTGTTCTAGTGGGCCTCAGTAAGACTGACTTCCTTGCTAGGATGTAGCCAACTTGATGGGGTAGGTCTTCTGGGAGATGCCCAGAGGTTGTGACACTCATCTTGTGGGAGTGGTGAAGCAGAAGCAGCATCACTTTGTATGGGATGTAACTGGTTTGAGACCCTGGCAGAATCATACTGCACCAGATCTATGAGATCAGCCAACGTTATTTGTGAGCTGTTGAGAGAACAGCTCTGAAAGAAAGCATGAAAAACATTGAGTATTAGTTTGTCATATACTGCTTTGTTCCCTTGATCTCATCAGCCTCTTTGACTATCATACATGTAGGTCTTGGTCATATATATTTATTTTATTTATTTATTTATTTATTATAGCAATGTGATATAGCACCCCTTCAAGGTTTGCTACTCGGGAGCGCTCCCTGTCCAATCCTGGTCGGATAGGACAGTCTTAATAACAGTTAAAAATGAGACAGAGAGACCAATATGAGGGGAGTTACATCCATGCAGTCTTTTATCCTCTATAGGTGACTTTTTAATGCCAACCAGTTCTTCAATGCTGTCACTTTTTGCCACACATCAGTGAACACTAGTCATTCAAATACAATGCTCCCTAGGAGGGTCATGTGTATCTTGGTTGAAGTCTTGAAGATATTAACCATGACCATATTTTAAAGGTGAAATGACTATTCGTGTGTAGGCAGAGTGGTTGTGAGTTCAACGGGTGACTTCTTTGGGTGGCCATACATAACGGGGGCCATAAGACCCCTTTATAGTCTCCTGTGTGATTCTGTACTCCACTGAATGCTGCTGGTCTCGATTAGTCATCGAGTAAATAATATGATTTGATTTTAAATTTGAATTGCAAATAATTAATGGAAATAGTATGGCTGGATGGATATCAAGTTATTAAATATTAGAGATCTTAACATTAGATTTTGTATCATGTACCGATCGTGTTTATGGTCTTGTCGTCTAAACACTTTGTGTTTTGTTTGTTAGGTCTATATGGAGATAATGGTATATTGCCAGTAAAACTAGTTCTTCAGAAAGGTAACTGTTCCTAATTATTCAAGTACTTATAATTTGAATTTGATTTAATGCATAAATTTGGTGTTTTTTATCACAATAGTTGAGCTTCATGTTTAACCCTTTCATGATGTGCGTGTACTAACATGTATGGGAATACAGCTCGTTGTTAAAGGGTTAGTGCTTTCAGAGGAAGCAACGGCCCTGTGTCTCAAACTTCCACAGTGCTGCATAAAAATTTCACTATGTTTTGTCTATCTTTCTGGAATAAGTTATCAAGCAGTCTCTGTTTACAATGAACTTCTTTCTTTGTCTTTCTTTGCTCTTTTCTGCAAGAGTTTGAAAACCATTCTCATTGTGGTTTGGCTTGAAGTGGCGCCATATAAATTCATGGTAACAATAACAGTTAGATCATCTGCTCTCTTCTATAGCAGCGGTTCTCAACCTTTTCAGACTCACGGACCCCCTTTTACTTTTGTGTCCTGGTCACGGACCCCCAATAAAATTTGGTGCCTTTTGGCGCATTAACGCTACTGTGCGACTCTCTTATCCCATATAGCCTAATAATAGACCTACATGTGTGTTAAAGTCTATAGGCCTATGCCCATGCACTCTTGTAGTAGGCCTACAAATTTATATAATAAGATCAGCGTATATGAAATTAATTTTTTAAACCTGTATTTTGTTTTAATGTATACAGCTTTAGGCACATGTATTCGGGCACAGTTTGCATTTTTCTCAAAGAAACTCTCAAAAGAATCCCGAAATCTATTCCAGAAACTTTTCCAATTGATAGCCAGTGAAATTCGGCTGGCCTATAATATATATCATTAACTGTGCATGATTTCCACATCCGAACCTAATGTAACAAAAGAGGAGAGTTTAGTGGACGTGCCTTGATGAAATTAGCCTATATGCCCTAACCATTTTTATACCCTGATCGAAAGTAGATTCAGTCTGCACTCTATAGGCCTATAGCCTAATAGTCTGGTTAATTAAACAGACCGACCTATCTAAAATAGATGAATTTGTAATTGATCAGCGTGTTATAAGTTTCATATCGCCATTGAAAAGGGGGAAAATTGACAAAATTTATCTGTTTCTATGTTTTTAACTAATAAATGCATAATTTTCAGGACTTGCTCGCGGACCCCCTGGCAGATCGCCGCGGACCCCCAGGGGTCCGCGGACCCCCGGTTGTTCTATAGCATATGCAGGAAAATAAGATAAAATAAATGAAGGTACTTCTCCTAATTGATGTTTATATACTGATTGATTGATTGATTGATTGATTGATTGATTGATTGATTGATTGATTGATTGATTGATTGATTGATACATATCAGCATTGTCAAATTTTCTCCAGTTTCGCTTAAAATATAATGCAGTCAGGTATAAATCATTATTAGTGTACAGTTATATTAGCTTATTATACAGCTTTTGAAGATATTTATTGCTTTTTGGAATTTTTACGTTTCTTATAGTACCAGATTACCTGCGTGACCTACTCACAAGCCAGCCGTCACTTTTGCGTGTTCTGCCGTGGTTTGGTCTCAGCGATGTCCAGACTGGAATGGACGGCCTCTGCCTACTGGGCGTCATTCTGTCATTTCTGGCCGTCATTTCAAAAACGTTCAGAAATGCTGGGATATTTTTTGTCCTCTGGGTGTTGTACTTGTCACTGTTCACGGTGAGAGTCTAATTTAATCTCTTCTGAATATTTTGGCTGGTGGCACATTTCTCTGCATGATTTCAAGCCAATCTTGTTGTATGTGGGCTGGACGCTCGATTGAAAATGAAATGTCGGGGATCAAATGCAACCGGAGCGGAAGTTTGAAAATTTAAACTTTGTTTATGTCCTTTAGTGAATATGGGTATAAAATGAGTATGTTGACTATGATACACTGAATATGGAGTTAGGGGGAAGAAAGGGGAGGTCTGGACTCTTGCCCATGTGTTGAGGTTAAGAAATGCAATATCCTACCATGTAAGCATGGTTTTAGTGATATTTCTACTCGTAGTGGTGTGTACAATAAGCTCATGGATTGTAATTGTAATTGTAATTGAACATTTATATAGTCATTCAGTTATCTCTGTGTATATTGTTTATGGTTAAATACGAATTTATTTACTGCCAGTGATGCTGCACTTGATTGTCGTGAATTGGTTTACTGATATTCTATAATAATAATAATAATAATTTAAAAAATAATAGGATGATTTTTATGGTGCCATACCTCAGCTGTGGCCAAAGGAAAGCATACTGTACATGAGTTAAAAAAAACTAATGCAAGTCATATGATTGTTTTGGCTTGATAACCCTGACTTAAAGTAGGTGATGGTTAGCATACAGCGACTAACATTCTAATAAATACTGGTTACATTGGAGCCTAAAAATGTCTTCTTGGCTACCACATGATTATTACCAACAGATCATGTGTGAATGAGTGTTTTTTAAATTGCAACAAGCATTAGGTTCTGCCATTTGTATCGTTATGTGACATGATTATAAAAGTCTTCGGATTAAATTATATTAGATTTTATACTGCAAATGACTTTTTGTTTGTTACGATTATTCTAATTGTTTTTTGCAGGTCGGACAAACATTCCTTTGGTTCCAGTGGTGAGTTTTCAGAGTTGAATGTTGATCTAAGAAGGTTCATCTTTATACCACTTGAACATCAGAAAATATGCAAATATATTCTTTACAGTACTGTTTGTCTATGTGGTTTCTTATCTGTCTGTCTGGCTGGCTGACTTTGTATCTGTCTGTCTTGCTTTAGAGATGTCTGTTTGTCTTGTTTTATGGCTGTATGGTTTGCAGTTGCAACGTGACTTGACACGTATAATGCAGTTAGAGTTTAATTCCATCATATTTCAAGACCTGCTATTTGACAGTTCTGGCACTTTGCAGAGTAAGGAAGTAATTTCTAAGACATTTCTTTAATTCAGTCATTCTACGGACTTATATTGCGCCCCTTTAATAAAATCTACTCAGGAGTGCTCCCAGCCAAGCAATGGCTACAGAACGACTTGAGTGATTTATAAAACGGCATTTGATGGGTCAGAGATAATATAATGCAGCTCTGACTGGATGTTGTGATCAGGTTAGCTAAGTTTGATATATCTAGCTCCTTGAGCTTGCACTTCTACCAGACAGTGCCGAGCCTTTTCTACTGAGGGTCCCGCTATCTGGAATGGCCTCTCACTAACCTTATACTAATGCCTAGGTTAAATTCACCTGCTTTTTTAAAGTCCCTCAAATCCTACTTTTTTAACTGGCTTGGCTGGGAGCGCCTCTGAGTAGGTTTCTTGAAGAGGCACTGTATAAATTCTCGAAATGAATGTATGAATCTGCAATAATAATGACGACAACTTCTATGGCACCGTAACACAGCACATGCCGTTACAAAGGCGCCTATAGTAGACAATGAGTTGTTTGTTGTTTATCTGACGCAGGGATACCTTGCTACTGGAGGCTGGGTTCCTAACAATGATCGTTGCTCCGCTAGGACTTCACGGCATTCGTTCTCGTCTTTTTCATCAGCACGACGAAATAACGTTCTGGCTGATTAAGTGGCTCACGTTCCGGCTCATGTTCTGTTCTGGGGTCGTGAAACTGCTGAGCAACTGTCCCACGTGGTGGGGTCTTACGGGTTGGTTCTCTCTTCTGTGTTCATTAGGGATCGTGTCAAAATGTTTGTAAAATGCAACGTGTGTACCTGAGAATATTCCAACTTTAGGACAATCTTTTAACTATGAAATACAACTAACTGTGTAAAATACAACCTGAGACTATTCAGAATGGGCTTCTTACTTTAGTTTGATTTTTTTGTAGGGTGAATATTTACCTTAATATAAACTACGAAATAGTTGTAATTTAATACAACCTTAGACTATATTCAGAATGGTCTTCTAACTTTAGTTCAATCACATATAGGACGAATACTGCAATTGATATAAAACAATGAAATAGTTGTGTGCTATCATGCGATGCACGTAGTATGGTCAGTTGATTGCTCACTGGCCATTAATCGTTACTAGCGGTTTAAAAATTTTAGTTGAATGTGTCCCTTGTTTTTATTCATTCTGATTTCAAGTATACATTGCTGAAATGTAACTCTTGTTTTGAATTCTTTCTGAACTGGTTATCAAATATCCATCGCTGTTTAAAATTAAACATTTGTTGTTGCATCTTTTTGACTGAAGATCTGTATTTTACTTGCAGCGTTGACATATCATTATGAATCTCAGGTACGAAGAATTCATTTGTGTTGGCTTCTTTGATTTGTTGAATCCTGTATCTTGGGCAGAGTTGGTTACCTTAAACCTGTTGTATTGAGAAGCTATGCTGGTTGTCATTACATGTACAGTTGCTCTGTTATAAATAACCGGTATTGTGTAAAATGTGAACTGCCATCTCGTGGATTGGACCAACCTCTTGGAACATTGTGCAATTAAATAGCAAACTATTTTGCTGCAGACCAGGAAACATTTTCAAGGCATTTTAATTCTTAAGGAGCGCCTCTGTTAGGTTGCCACATTTAGTAATCTCATTAGATTCCTAAACAGAGAGCTTTAAATACGTAGCCAGATACATACATACGTGTGCACAGAATTTATTACATTTACTTTCTCTTGAATTTCATGCCAAAAAGCTCAGCTTCGAGTCCTTAGCATAAATCTATCTGATTCAAACTGTAGTTTATTAACTCTAGATCTTTTTAGATTTATTTGCAAATTGTCATCTTGCTCAGAGTCATTCTGTAACTTATGCTATTTATTCTTTATTTGATTCAATTAAACTTTCAATTGCACTGATGTTCTGTTTTTCAGTGTATACCAACTCCACCTGCGTGGTACTTCCACCAGTTTCCCAACTGGTTTCACAAGATCTCCACAGTTGTTACGTACGTCATAGAAATTCTCCTTCCTTTCCTTTTCTTCTCTCCCGTTCGGAACCAGAAGATATTTGCATTCTCAGCCCAGGTAAATCATTCTCAATTCTATAAGTGCATGTTCGCCGAAGTTAGCGTGCTTTGCTGTATTTTTAACGTGCTTCTACACTGATACTTCACATCCTGACTGGTTACAGAGCCTTTTCGTTGTGTGAATTTTTATCATTTCGACTCAGCTGCTTTCTGTCAAAAAACATTAGTATTGTAGATTATAATTCATTTATTTTATTTCTCACATTTTCTATAGCGCCCCTTCAAGCACACTACTCAGGAGTGCTCCCGACTACAGCAAGGACACTGCATCAGAGTTTTATACTGAAGTGCACAAGCAATTGCAAGTGAAGGGCCTGCTCAAGGTTCCTACGCTGCGGCTTGAGGTGGATTCGAATCTGGAACCCTTTGGCTCCAAGGCACCAAACCCACCACTGCACCAACACGCCCCAGTGTGATCTTTCAGTTATGGATTTATATAGCTCCTCTTCAAGATAGAGACCCATCAAAGGATTGTTGAAGCAATTACGATTGTCTGTCTGTCTGTTTGTCTGTCTTTCTGTCTGTCTGTTAGCAAACACTGTACATTGTAAAGTAAGTTCAATCTTTGTGCTTCACTTGAAGGTGCTGCTGATGGTTCTGATCATTTTGACTGGAAACTATAACTTCTTCAACTGGATTACAATCGTTCTCTGTCTGTCGATGGTCGATGACGACTTCCTGCCTGCCGCCAGGTGCAGAAAGAAGCTCGCAAAGGAGGGTCAGTGGATTGATTTTATATAATTATTCGTTCGTTTGCATTCTTATCTTGAGTCTGTCTAAGAAGAAACAATACTGGCTAAATCCTCAGAAGTTCTTATTTATTGTTTGGTTGGTTTTTTTTAATGCTCTCTACAAGGCACTTTGGCAATTTATTAAATTTAATTGTCTTGCATGTTCGTCTATTCTCAAGATTGTGTTTTTCAGTTTTTTTTTAAGACACAAAACCTGAAGATATTAATTTAGACTGACTGACTTCAACTTAGAAACATTTAAATAGCGGTGTTATTAAAAATCTCTCAAAGGTGTGTAAATGTCTTTGATTGCTAGTTTTTCGGTTCTAATTAAACTTGCATTTAAGTGACAGAGTTTTTGTTGGCTTTGTGATTTGTCTGAGTTTGGTGCTTGGCACAGTTCTGAGAAAATGCTAACACAAAATATTGACAAGAATTGAGGCATTTTACTTTTGGTGATTTTGCTTTTTTGTTCTGTTACCTTTAGTAGTGTTACCTTCAAATGGTGATTTTGTTATGGTAAACTGGCTTTGATGGTTTTGATTTTTGCAATTTGACTTTGGTGATCTTGCCTTCAATGGCAATGGTATTTTTATCTTTGGTGATATTGCTTTTGGTGATGTTGCATTAAATGGTGATTTTTCTTTCGTTGATTCTCTTGCGGTGAATTTCAATGTTGTTCAGAGGAAAGGCCAAAGCGACTGACGCAAGAGTCGAGACTGGGCTGCCTGTTCAGGTGTCTGGCCAATCTGTTCGTCTATGGAACGCTTCTTCTTGGCACCATCTACTACTTTTCCATCCGACTCAGTCTCCAGTCGTTCTCAGTGGAGTGCAGCACTGGTCAGTTGATATTTCTTATTCTCTTTTATTATACATATATCAATTTTATTTTGATCATTGTTTAATTTTAGGGTGTTTATTGTTTGTATATGCACTTGTTATAGCGCCCCCTTCAAGCTCTATCTACTCAGAGGCGCTCCGGAATGCAGAGTGGACACTGCATCGGAGTTTCATGCCGAAGCGCTGAGCAATTGTGAGTGAAGGACTTGCCCAAGGTCCCTACGTGGCGAGGTGGATTCGAACCTCGAACCTTCCGGCTCCAAGGCAACAACGCCACCACTACACCACCGTGCCCCACCAGATCATCTCATTAACTTAAAGTCGCCTTATACTTTTACTTATTTCTTGTTTTAGTTAGGTAAGAGTAGGAAGATAGTTTTGAATTCATGTGATCATGCAGACATTTCTTAAATTTTTTATTTATTTCTCCATTTCTATAGCGCCCCTTCAGGCTCTCTACTCGGAGGCGCTCCCGACTACAGCACGGACACTGCATTGGAGTTTCGTGCCGAAGCGCCATGATTATTAATGGTTATTAGAGCTTATTTATGTTGCCTTACGTAAGTAAATTGTGCTTATGAATAATATATTAAATACATGTAGATGAAGTTATAAGCTGAACGAGGAAGTGCATCATGCCACTGACCACATACCGAATGAATGAATGTGGGCATGTGAGGCTGTTCTTGGGTAGAGAACTTGAAACAGAGCAAGATCTATTTAAGTGATGCAGAATGGAGTTCTTCATTAGAAGGCGGATGATATGATTCTGTGTTGAATGTTAATTTGTTCAATTATCGTCTGCTTCAGCGTTTACAATGGACGATCTGAGAGAATTCCTGCGTAAGACTGTTCCTTTGTCGATATGGATTGCGATGATCTGTCTTGTCGTCGAAATCGTCTCGGCCGTTCTAAGGTTCGATCTTCGTCTGAGGCTCTTTAATTTTCTCCTCCGTGTTTTATTGTGTTTGTTTATATAATTAATAATTGTCTGTGAACCATTTTCAGGTTTCCTCAACTTATGAATGTTGCTGCTAATTAGCTGATCAAGTTATTTAAGTAGTACTTAGTATATTTCTTTCTTTGCTGTTAATTAGCTGATTAAGTTATTTAAGTAGTACTCAGTATATTTCTTTCCATCTATCTATCTGAGGAATTTATATAGTATCTCTTCAAGATGAATATACAGAGGCATTCACAAACCAGCTGTGGGCCAGAGATGAAAGTCTTGAGTAGTTTATGGAAAGATTTAGACAAGTCCTGTGGAATGGATTGCGTGCCAAAGGGGAGGCTACTCCAAACCCATAATCGAGAAAACCGTATTCTATTCGGTCTTATGGCTGTGTGTGCATGTGGAACCACAGAGTCGTCTCTAGAGACAGAGTGGAGGGCGGAAACCAGAGCAGGCTGCAGTTAACCTTTTAATGCCGAGATGGTAGTAAATGGTATGAGAAATCCTATACCCTCTGGCATTAAAGGGTTAAAGTAAAATAGTTCCAGAAGATTGATTTATGTAGTGATTATTTGCAGTGTCTTATTTAAAACCACAGCTTCCTTGGTCATAATGATGCCAAATGTTTAAGAGCTTTTGTGCTCTATTAGTAATTTTCTCATTATTATTATTATTACACTAGCTGAACCCGGCCACGCGTTGCTGTGGCTGAAAAGAGGCTCCCCCTCCCCATCCCCCTCCCCCTCTTCCTCCCCCTCCCCCTCCCCACCGTCTTCGTCCCGCTCCCTCCGCTGCTTTCCTCCGTCACGCCGTGAAGGCCGCTTTGGGGAAAGGCCTCCCCTGCCCTTCCCCTCGACCTCCATCTCCCCTCCCCCTCCGCTCCCTCCCCACCGTCTTCGTCCCGCTCCCTCCGCTCCTTTCCGCCGTCACGCCGTCAAGGCCGCTTTGGGGAAGGCCGCGAATCGCTTATGACGTCACAGGACGCGACATCATTCATGTTCATTCATATTTCGTCTGCTGTGTTTAGAGACAGCGTTTAGCCGTGAGGGACGTGTTCAACTTGCAAATGGCGGACGAACGGATTGCAAAGTTCACTTTTTGTGGAAAAGGTTGCGTTTTTTCGGGAAAAAAGCATAAGTTATCACTGTTCTATCGGAATGGAAGGTGTTGTAAAAGTTTCATAACAATCGGTGTGTCACTTTGGGCGTGATCATGTTCCGAACTATTGGAAAGTTTCATTTTTATTTATATAGATAAATTTCTTACGCATGCAAGGTCACACCGAAATGTGAATCTGAGGCGTGGAAATGTGAATCTGAGGCGCGGAAATGATAGATGTGAATGTGATTTAGTTGTAAGAATTGCAGTGTTCGCTCTGATCATGGTGGAATTTGTTTAATTTAAAAAATTGGTTTGGACGTTAAAAGTTGAAAGACCTGTCTGTGCTTTCAGGTCATTGTTTACTGAAAGTGGTGTCCTAAGGAAGATGACAAATACACTTGGCTGCGTTTTCTTTGGTCTTCTAACCATCTGGATGTTTTGCCTGAGCTTGGTTAGTATTGAAGCATGGTTTATTAAATGTAGTTCGTGAGTTTTTTGGTCTTCTGATGCTAACATTCTGCAGTTGTCTGGTCTTGGAAGAGGAAAGGCACAAGAAAGACCATGCATAATGCTACTGGCCTGGATGATGATGATGACAAAGGTAGGTTACAGACAGGGCTGAAAGTGGTTTGGAAAAGTTGCCGGGTCTCACTTTGGCGGACGAGCATGCCTTTGGCACATAAATTTTTCTGACGACGTTTTTCCTATAGTCATTTGCCCAAAATTACCGAAAATCCTACCATTTTTACTTACTTTTTGCGACCCGGCTGAGACCCGGCAACAGCAGGTCTCGAAAATCGATGCCGGATCTCAGACCCGGACCGACCCGGCTCACTTTCAGCCCTGGTTACAGAGGACTGAAGAGAGAGGCACAACAAAGATGAGTGGCGTAGTTAGATATTACTTGCCTGAGGGCAGAGAATGAAAGAAGTTTTGAATTTTGGTTTTGACATTTTTTTGCGCTTAGTGGCATTTGCTTATAACTGTTTTCATCTGTGTTTATTCGTCTCTGTTTTTGTTTGTCATTCATTTATTTCAGCTGACACTCTTGCTTGAATATTCTATCCAGCTTTGTGTGATACTACGATTCATATTCACGTTTGTGTGTGTGTGTGTGTGTGTGTGTTTGTTAGGTGCCGTACACGGACGTTGAACGGGGAACCCAGCAACGATTGCCAGCGTCGTTTAATAATTGGTTTCAGTCAACGTCTCCTTTTCAGTTGACACATTCCTACGGTCTCTTCAGAAGGTGATAAAAAAGCCAGTCTGATTAAATTAACCATTTCATTTTTACTCATGGCAAAGTGAGTGCTAAGAGTTGGTCCATTAAAACTTCTGATGATCTAAGAGTTTGGTTTCAAAATTCATATGAACATGTTTCAGGGTCATATAACGTAGTCAAGAAACATAAGCAGGATCAGTATCTAATGCTTAAGACAAGGAAATTAGACTTAACTAATGTTCATGCGTTATGTGAATTCATTATAATGTAGCCTGTCTCAAGCAGGCATTGATGTGGTCTGGAATTAGATACTTTGTTGTAGCACTCGTCATCCTGACTTTTAGACACGATGAGATCTATTAATGAGGATGATGCTGACTTAGACTTAAAGGTATACTCCAGTTGGGGTTTAAGCATTACGTTTATCTGACTTGCCTTTGTTTTCAGCATGACTGGAGTTGGAGGTCGACCTGAGGTCATAGTCGAAGGCAGCGAGTATCCTGACAAAGGCTGGAAGGAATATAGCTTCCTGTATAAACCTGGAGATGTTGGACGGAAACCGCCTGTTGTCGGTATGCCTTTGGAGTTGCTTAGTTGAGCTCATAAAACATTATCATAAATAATAAATAATGATGATAATGAAAAATAATGACACTGGAGTTACATTTGAAACTTGATTGTGGAAAACTTAAAACCCTAGATTAGAGCTTAACTAATATGCCCTAATTATTATTATTGTTATTATTATTATTATTGAGTTCTTGTATAGCGAACCTTCAAGGTAACCTACTCAGAGGCACTCCCAGTCCAACAACTAAATGTCTTATGCTGCTGGAGCAATTGCTTCGTGATGTCACCTACCTCAAATGCATTACAGAGACGTGAAATCTTTTAGAACTCTCTCTTTCTTGGTCTAACACACTGGAAGTGCCTCTGATTGGTGTGCACTGTGAGAGCCGCTACAAATGTATAGATACAATACAATACAAATTAGAAGCTTGGTATATCTGCCCTGTCAGTAATTCTACGATTTGAGATCCGTAGCAAGCAACGCATTGTAATTATTTGTCCATGTTCTAATGAACTGCATTCCTAGAAGTACGTGGAATTCCTGTATTACTACTTAGGTCTGTTATTTTGCATCTTTGTTCTTCCAGCGCCCCACCAACCTCGTCTTGATTGGCAGATGTGGTTCGCTGCGCTTGGTTCTTACAACCACAATCCGTGGTTTCTCAATCTTGTTTACAGACTGCTGATGAATCAGAACGAAGGTTAGTCCACAGTTTTAGGCTGCTTTTTGCATATTAGGCCGAGTCTAAATTGGTCATGTTATGAAGTGGGAGACCTGATCCATTGTTATCGTATCATTGACCCAGGATAAAAGTAAATGATTGATGGTAATTTGGTAATGTACTGAAATTAAAGAAAGAAATGAAGCATTTGAAATGTTTGGGTGGGTGCAAGGGTGGGTGGGTGGACGATAGATTGGTTGATTGATTGATTGATTGATTGATTGATTGGTTGATTGATTGGTTGGGTTGGGTTGAATGTACTAAAGTTCTTTGCTGATGTCCTTGTGGATGGGGGCCATGTGCTGCATGACCTGCTCCCACTGGTAAAAGGTTTCTGTTGTCTCCGTCTACCACTTGTGCCCGATAATCGCTCAATCCCTCTGGCAGATGGTATTATGAGAAAAACTTTCATCATTAGGATGATATATATATGATTTTGAATTGATCATGTTTTTTTTAAAATTTGACTGCTTATAAGTTCTATGAATTATATGTGTTTTTTACAATGTCTGTACAGTGTGTACATCAAAAAACGGATAGCAATTGGTCAAATAAAGAATTTTCTTATCTTTTATCGTGGGGTGATTAAACAAGACCTGTTTTCTCCTACTACTAACAGTTGTCTGACAGTCTCTGGTCAGCCTTTGTGTTTTCTATTGTTTTTGTTCTATTGTTTTTCTATTGTAGTTGTTCAGCTGATTGACAAAGGTCCCTTCGACACCTCCCCTCCGAATTACATCCGTGCACAGCTGTACCATTATCATTACACGTCATGGAACAGGTGAGAGCCAATATCACCTCTTGACGCTTGCTTATCTGTCATGTTGATATCTCATGCACGCGTTATCAAAGGTCATGCAGGTGCTACGATATGTTTAGTTTACAAGCAACTTGACTTGTTAACTGGTAGGCCAAGTACCTCTTCGTTCTCTCAAGACCACTTGATCTCTCGCACTGGGAGCATTAAAAGAGACACTTCTGGTCTTAACCCTGCCTCTAAGTTTTCTTGAAATAGACCTTAATGCACTTTATTCCTATTAAACCGATACCCTATTGGTAATCAGTGCTACTCTGTGGTGGCACCACTGATACAATTTCAGCAAGTTGTGTCAAAGTCATCGGAATTATTCAGAAGGTCAAAGAAATTAAATGTGAAGAGGATATGGAATATTTCAAGGAATTTTTTGGCAGGTCAAGAGTAAAATAGGCAGCACCTAAAATGACCTGCCACGACCTATGGTGGCACCATCACTGGCGCTATAATAAAATTTGATTAAAGTTGTTTAAATTTATAATAAAATTTAAATTGATTTAAATATTAATAATAGTATGTTTAAATGAAGAATTATATTCGAAGCGATAAATTTATAAGTTGATTAAATTTATATTAAACTTTAAATTGATTTAAATGTTAATAATAGTATGTTTAAATGAAGAATTATATTTGAAGTGATTAAATTTATAGGTTGATTAAATTTATAATAAAACTTAAATTGATTTAAATATTAATAATAGTATGTTTGAATGAAGAATCATATTCAAAGCGATTTTAAATTTATAAGTTTATTAAATTTATAATAAAATATAAATTGATTTAAATATTAATAATAATATTATTTAAATGAAGAATTATATTTGAAGTGATTAAATTTAGAAGTTGATTAAATTCATAATAAAATTTAACTTGATTTGAATATTAATAATAGTATGTTTAAATGAAGAATTATATTCAAAGCGATTTTAAATTTATAAATTGATTAACTTTATAATAAAATTTAAATTGATTTAAATATTAATTATTTAGTATGTTTAAATGAAGAATTTTTTTTGAAGTGATTAAATTTATAAGTTGATTAAATAATAAAACTGAAATTGATTTAAATATTAATAATAGTATGTTTAAATGAAGAATTATATTTGAAGTGATTAAATTTATAGGTTGATTAAATTTATAATAAAACTTAAATTGATTTGTATATTAATTATAGTATGTTTAAATGAAGAATTATATTTGAAGTGATTAAACTTCTAAGTTAATTCAATTCATAATAAAATTTAAATTGATTTAAATATTAGTTATAGTATATTTAAATGAAGAATTATATTTGAAGCGAACGTCTGCATACGTTGTCTCTTCATTCGTGTCTTTAGTACGTCGGCAAACTGGTGGAGACGGGAGTTCGTAGCGGAATATCTTCCAATGGTCTGGAAAACAGAACCATCCTTTGTCAACTACCTGAAAGGTGCTGGCATCTACAAGGTAGTGATATTGAGTGAAATTCTATTCTTAAATGTGCTCCATCTATGCCGTTATTATAACAATGACAATGTTTGTGGCATTACTTTTGCCCGAAAATTCTGATGAATTTTTTCTCTTTTTTTATTTAGGCATCCGGTCGAAATGCAAAATTTTCCGAAAATTCTCGTAAATTTATTTTTATATACATTTAAAAAAATTTCTTGGTCTGCTTGCCCGAAAACCAGACTTGCCCGAAATTTGGGGGCATTTTCCTCTCTGGACCTCCGTCTCCTACGCCTATGATGACAGTGTAGAAACGTATTTTGAACAAGTCTCTGCCTATGGATGTCACCAATACATTCCCTGCCCTTGTATGTATGTTTGTGCACTTGTTGTAGCGCCCCTTCAATATATTTCTTCTGGGAAGTGCTCCCGACTACAGCATGGACACTGAATCGAAGTTTCACGCCGAAGTGCATGAGCATTTGCGAGTGAAGGGCTTGTTCAGAGTCCCTATACGATGGTTTGAGGTGGATTCGAACCTGCAACCTTCCAGTATTTCATGTTCTTTTTCATTTTCAGAATCCTAATGAGCCGGAGTCGGTGAGGCAAGACGGAAAGTTAAAGCGTCTGATGGACGTTCTGCACGATCTGTTTCGTCCGTCGGATGGCGTCACGTTCTGCGTCGCTCTTCTCGTCACTGCTCTCATGTTCATATTCATCAAAGGTAGCTCTCATGTTCATATTCATCAAAGGTAGCTCTCATGTTCATATTCATCAAAGGTAGCTCTCATGTTCATGTTCATCAAAGGTAGCTCTCATGTTCATATTCATCAAAGGTAGCTCTCATGTTCATGTTCATCAAAGGTAGCTCTCATGTTCATATTCATCAAAGGTAGCTCTCATGTTCATATTCATCAAAGGTAGCAATCGCAGAACGTGTCTTGTATTAATCAGTCTGCCAGGAATATGTCAAATCAGTGGTTCCCAACATTTTTTTAACTTTAGGGCCACTTTTTCTTAGTTGGAGGATATGAGTGGCCACAAGGTCAAGATTTATTCTGAATTTAATTGTTTATTTTGTGCTTTATTTGTTTACTGATTTACTAAAACCATATAAAATTGTTTAAATTGAACCAAAATAGATCTTTTGACATTATGCATAAACGTCGAAATACAATAACTTGCAATAGAACGGTATTATGTATTCACTCCTGTCAAAATTGTCAATTTTTCATATATTTTTTTCATTCTTTGAGAGGTTGAGGGCCATTTTTTATTCTTGACGGGCCACTTTTGGCCCGTGGGCTACGGGTTGGGATCCACTGTGTTAAATGAACCTGACAATATTTTCTAATCTATAGCTGCTTTCAATTAGCAGGTGAGCCTGACAATATTTTCTAATCTATAGCTGCTTTCAATTAGCAGGTGAGTGTTTTAAATAGTAAATAGTGGAATGAAGATGTCAAATTGACAATGGTTCATTAATTATTAGGCATGAAATGTATTTTTAATAATAGTATTATTATAAGTAGTTTAATGGGGCGAAGGTGACCACAGGTTTGGTGTCCTAACAGAAGATTAAATTTTGAATTTGAATGATGATTGCATTGATGGCCCACTAACCTGTTCTGCCATCTTGAATATGAACTGTATTGAATATTCGTGGGGCATGGTGGTGCAGTGGTGGCATCGTTGCCTTGGAGCCGGAAGGTTCGAGGTTCGAATCCACCTTGCCGCGTAAGAACCTTGGGTAAGTCCTTCACTCGCAATTGCTCAGAGCTTCGGCGTGAAACTCTGATGCAGTGTCCGCTCTGCATTTGGGAGTGCCTCTGTGTGAAGAGAGAGCTTGAAGGGGCGCTATAACAAGTGCGCATACAAAATGCAAACAAACGAACATATGCCAACATTCAACAAAGTCCCACCTCTCTTGTTGCATAGATCTTTCAGAAAACGGAGTTGAAGGATTGGTTAAACTGTTTGTTTTTACATTTCAGATGCTGTCGTGGGACGTTCAAAATTGTTCAGCTGTATGCAGTAATGGAGCGTACGATACGAAGTACACACCAGATCTTAAGTTGATCTTCATCATGGAATAAATATTGTGTGCTCAGTTATTGATATTTTTTTTTCGTACTACTTTAGTCTCGTCTTTGCCAATTTCATAAAGAATTTTACCGTTAGAACACACCAACCATACTCAACTGATGTTTTATACAATGTGTTCGTCGAAGTGCAGATATTGGATTTTACACGTCGTGTTGTAACTGTAACTCTTGTCGATAGCGTCTTGCTGTTATGATATGAAAATACTCATTGTTTAATTGTACGTGGTGGAGTTGGAATGATTGTTTGTATTAAGCCTACCATGAGCAACATGCAGTTGAAGTGTTAGGGTGAATGAAGCTTTATTTACATGTAATTGTAATTGTAATCGAACATTTATATAGCGCCACTTCAAGAAAACTCCTCAGAGGCGCTCCAAACGAACAAAGATCAATACCCTTGTCACTTTATTGATCACTTTCGGCTACAGCAATTTTTCTGGCCACGCAAAAATCGCTGCCATTTAGTGACTAATGCTTGCAGATGTATCCTAGATGCTCAAACATACATAGTTAATGTTTAGAAGAAAGAAATTGGTGCTCGAGATTTTTATTTGTTCCAAGTCCAACAGCTCAAATACTGAGTACACGTTAGAAGTCAGGACTTTAGTCTGCTCAAGAATTCGTTGCTGATATTCAAGAAATTATATGCATGCTGATCATGCTCAAGAGTTTGTATAATATTGTAGTTTGAGAATTTGTGCGCAATACTGGAGAATTTGTACTGAAAAATTTTAAGGAAATACTGGAGGTTTTTCTTGGGAGTAAGTTATTTAGGACGTGTGGAAGGTGATGTCTGACGGATAGGTGAGGTGATATCGAAGGGTTGCCTCTGATTTTACTTGACACAATACAGAATTTGAGGGCTGTAATATTATGCGTGTGTGTGTAGTGCCTGTTCTTTAACCTCGTAGAACATCATGGGATTTCTTTGAGGATCTTAACTGATATTATGTTCCGGCTGCCTGCTACTGAAATGCAGAAGTTGGCGATTATATTCTGGCATAATATCGTTAACTGCTGTTTGGTTATCAATCATAGCTTGTAAGTGATTGTGCTGGGAATGTGCAGCCAGTAATATGTTGGATGGCGCTTAAAGAGTGGAAAAATAAGTGCCTGGACGCCCCTTACCTTTCCAAAAGAAGTACCTGGACGCCCCTTACCTTTCCAAAAGAAGTACTTGGATGCCCCGTTACCTTTCAGTTTTTAAAATAAGTGCATGGACGTCGTCCATGACCGTCCAGGCACACTTTAAGCCCTGTTGGATGGTGTCCGATCTTATATATGAGACATGCAGCTGAGTCGAGAACTGATTGTATCCATTCTAGCTGACATATTGGTAGAGTCGCTCGTATTCGGTTGCAGTAGTCAACCCTGGAGACAATAAATCTGTTTAACAGGTGGTTAAGATTGGAATGAAAAAATGCAAATGGTTGAAGTCTGCAATACTAAAAGTTGATAAAACAGCCACGATTGAGTTGACTCGCATTGGTTCGTTTCGATAAAATAGTTCATCTTGGACCAGCTTAAATAGGTGTGGAGTTTAATTTATTAAAATTCGAGACTTTAATGATAAGTAAAACGATAAGTAAAACGTGCATAAATTTCTGTTGTTGCCCAAAAAGACCTGGAGTGTAGCCTAGTCCAGGACTTTTCTTAACATGCAGTTGTACACAAAATATGCAGTTGTAATTGGATTTGTGCAGTTAAAACTATCCAAAAAGGTCATTGTCCTTCAATATATTGAAGAAATTTACCATGGAGGATGGGAAGGAAAAGAGTTATGCAGTTCTAAAAATTCCTTAAAAACAGCACGGGCCTGTCTGCAAACAAGCTCATTGATGGTGAGGCTAATCACAGTATCACCATTATTATTTTTGGTGTCAGTGGGGTGTCATTTTCTTGATTATTGCACTGAATCCTACAGTCGCACAGTTACAAAACACTGGTGTGGATGAGGTCCTACCGAGATTTGAACTCGGATCGCTGGATTCAAAGTCCAGAGTGCTAACCATTACACCATAGGACCACGACGATTATCTTGTGCTACAATTCGTTGTATATCGTGTGGTAGCTTTAATCTTTTTTTAATTTAATGCTTGGTGCATAACAATAGCAGGACACGATACGTAACTTTTGCGAATTACTAAAATAAAATAGTTTATGCAGATGCGAGACAAAAGTAAGTGAACAAAGATGCTTTTAAAAGTACTTATAATCGCTAGATGTCACTATGTTCTTCGTAATCTACAAATTCGTCACTATGTTTCTATATAAGGCGTTTTCTATACCAAACTATTGTTTTTATCATAATAGATTTCACGCACAATGTGTGTTTTGCCAAAATTGTTAGGTGCCTTTGTTTCAAGCACCTGCCGCATTTAAGTATTTTGCGCGTGAATGGCAGTACAGTTGATTGTGATGAGCTATACTTGTTGGTCTACCACTGATCCCTGGTAGTCTAGTGGTTAGGATTCGGCGCTCTCACCGCCGCGGCCGGGGTTCGATTCCCCGCCAGGGAGAACTTTTTTTAATTAACCATTTCTTATTTTTGTAAGGCCCATACTATTATAGACCACGCCACAACGGTGTTACATGGCTATAGTAGGTCTAGGCCTATATAGCTGTTTTTGGCTGAATTAAAGGAAGCAAATTGGCCTAATATGACGAAAATAATATGCAATTCTAAATGGATTTGTGCAGTTGAGCAGATGCCAAAATAGGCCATGTATAGAGGGCCTAGTCCAGGGTGAGAATTGCCGTGGGTTATTGGGGGTGGGGTGGTGGTTCAGCCCCTTGTCTTTCTTAGTGCCCCATAGTAAAATCCATATAAATCCAAGTCTGACCTCTATTTTTCTACAATTCTCATACTCCCCTAGTCTACCCGTCATTTATATAGCTGGTCTATAGTTGGTTAAACCTACCAGAAGCCTATCCGGGGTGAGAATTGCAGGGGTTTGCGGGGTTCAATCTCCTAGTCTTTCTTAGGACCCAATAGTAAAAAAAATCCTCATTGCAACCCCAAGTTCACATAAATAATGCATCCGACACATCCTTAGTTATTTTTCTACAATTCTCATATGGAGCCTATCTGAACATTTGAATAAGCCCCTCTACCTCACTCCAAACCAGCTCAGTGATATCACAAAATTTAGGAATTGCCTATATTCATGTAAAAAGATAATGTGTCTGTAAAGTTTTGTAAAATTTACACAAAATACCCCGGTATTCTACAACAACAAAAAACAGCTTTTATTGTATTTCAACAGTTCAAATAAGCCAAGTCAAGGAGTCAACATAATTAATCAATTTCCTCAAAGAAAACCAAAACTAACGACCTGACGTACAGCCTTGAATTTTTAGGCTTCAATAAGGGAAGATTTGCAGAAGTCTGGGACACAAGACCATCCGGCAAATTCCAGGGCTGTTTTTAAGGAATTTTTAGAACTGCACAACTTCTTTTCCTTCCTATCCTCCATAGTAAATTACTTCCAATCGGAGGAAAATGACCATTTTTTGCTAGCTTTAACTGTACAGATGTGCTTCTACAACTGCACAAATTCATTTAGAACTGCACATTTTGTGTACAACTGCACATTAAAAAAAGCCCTGGCAAATTCTACACAACATGTATGGCTGATGACACTAACTGCTGACTGACAATATGAACCAATGCTGCCAGTTCATCACAGGGTCATAACTATTCACACGGCAAACAGAAGAAACAGATCCCATTGAGTAAATGACATGAAAACAACCAAATGAGATGCCATATTCTGTTAGTGCAACTACATGTAGTAGCACAAATAATAATTATGCAGTATCATGTCAACAGTTAGACTGCTAGACTAAACACAAGTTGAAATTACATTACGGTAAACCCCTCTTTCAATTTCAAGCGCCATAACTGAGGAAATACCACACCATTAAATTACTTTGTGTCTAACATACAAACTATCAAGACTCAAGAAATACCATCACGCGAAATAAATGCTGCAGCCTTCTGTCACTATGCATATCATTGTCCAGTTATCAAACAGTCAGCTTTTGATTCGACAAAACAGCATGCAAGAGGCAAAAGAGATCGACATGGCAAACATCCAGATAAAGGGTCTTACACATACATACATTATTTTGTACTCTGCACAAGAATAACTAATTGCTACGAAACTTATAAGAAACCAGTATCCATGATTGTGGCAACATTAGGCTATATTGTTTTAAAAATCATCGCAATGGAAATTGTCGTCATAAAGTCCGCTAACTGCCAGTGAAAAACTGAATGCTGTAACCAACCCCTATTTCAAGTCTTCTATTTCAGTCAACAGTAAACCATTACAGCTTGCAGTCTTCCACTATCTCAGTGACCTCCTCTTCTTTTCACTCAGTAAAGTTGCATTGACAAGCTCTGAAAAACGCGCATTTTGCGACTTGCAAGTAAAACATTATTTACTACTACAGTCACTCTGCTAGCGTTCTCCTCTAACCAAGTTACGAAGACTGCTCCAGTTCAAATCGACAATATTAAAACATCAAAGCTACATAGAAAGTCCACAATTGATTAAATACAAAGTAATTATCAGTCGTAATAACAAATGGTAACCGTGTCATCGCGAATCTAAACATGATCAGGGCCGCCGCAGAGAGGGTGAGGGAGCAAATGACCAGGGGCCCGGCGACTTTTGTGCCCCCGGGCTAGGTAGTCATATAGGAAAGTTTGATTTATGCCTTTTAAAATATAATATGGCAGCGAAAATTAACTAAAATCAGTTTAAACTTCAAGTTAACAACTGAATAAAATCATATTTTATATGTAAATGTAAAATTGTAGGTCGCACCTTCAATTTTATAATTTCAATTTGTAAAAAAATTTGTTTCTCGTTAAGCCCTAAGATAGTTTAGTAAGGGGCCCATGACAACTCTGCCTAGGGGCCCATAATTTATCTCATCAGCCCTAAACATCATCAGTGTACAAGTTGGTAATGCATCAATTTATTTTTTAATATGCTGATAGCGTCTAAATTCGTTATAGCATAATTTAGAAAATGCAGAACATGACAGCATCATCAATTGTGATTTATTTTGCCATCATCAGCATTTACGATTTAAATCAAACGTAAAATCTAACACAACCGAGTTCTGTTTTTGACGAATAACTGGCTTGTTGTTAATTATCATTATTACACGTCAATATCAAAATTCCAGTATTTACCCAGTAATCTAATTAGAACTTTGGTCAGAGTAATTGTGATGGCTCAACTCCATAGCATTCCGGACATTCTCCATAGCTTGGACAATGAAGTGATTAAATGTCAGACAGAATAAAACAGCAATAATTCTAATAATGTCAATCCAAAGAACATCAGCCATTTCTCCATCCCTAATTGACACTGTGTGCAGGGCATTTCTGAATATAAAACCTAAGTGTAATGGTCACTAATACAAATCATTTGTATTTAATGTAGATATTACAATGCAAGCCAAGATAAAATGTATAATTTTGTTTGGTATTGATTAATTAATTGCAGTATCAGAGTCATAAGGCTTAGTAACCACCTTTATGCATGTATGTACGTATGCATGTATGTGGAGTCTTGTGGACATTTATATAGCGCCTTACAATAACCTCACAAAGGTGTTTAATCTAGGCTATGGTGAAGACTACCTGCCAATCACACTGGTCATTGTGGAGACCAGAGATGTGGTTACAGAAATTTGAACTAACGGCCAGCATTGGTCAACTGCTTCTCGGCAAAAATGATTTCTACAAAACGAAGAACGCCAGTACGACGAGACACTTTATTTAAGAACATAGCAACGTCCAAAAGTTTGCTAATACTCGATCTAGAGTTGAATACAAACATATTAACTGATCTGACTTTACAACCATTCATGATATACGAGTAATGTGATTGCTTGCACCATGATAAGCGAGTAAACGATTCCAAGTCAGCGTATCAATAGTTTCAAACTTGATGGATAATCGAGATTGAGTGATTACGTAAATTTTGGTCAATGTGAAATAACACCAGCAGTTACACCAACTTTGGAGAAAGTATCAGTCGTCGTCTTATGGAAGAAGGAAGACGTGGTGAAAATGAAACGCGAGCGATGATTGTAAATGGAAATGAAGCTTGAGTGAAGTTGAACGAGTCCAAAGTAGTAAATTTCATCGTTTTTCTGAGTGAAGAATGTAAGAATCAGCACAGCTACAAACCATCTATCCAGTCATGGACATTACAAGACCCTATTTATGCGAGCCAAGACCCTATTTATGCAAGCCAAGACCATATTCATGCAAGCCAAGACCCTAATCATGCAAGTCAAGACCCTATTCATGCAAGCCCAGACCCCATTTATGCAAGCCAAGACCATTTTCATGCAAGCCAAGACCCTATTCACACAAGCCAAGACCCTATCCATCCAAACCTATCCATGTGAAGAAGGATCTGATAACTAAGTTAACCTGATGTTGGTTTAAGCAGATTCAAGAGAAAAGAATATATTACAAATGTCCACACGTTGACGACAGTATATCTGTATGTACAATGAATATCTTACGATATGGAACATTCAATAGTTTCATATCTACGCTGAAACACGCCCGTTCATCCATTCTGTAGCCTAGTCTGCAACAGCTTGATGGTTCAATTGGCAATATAAAAGTGATGTGGGAAAACTTTTTAAATCTTCAGAAATCTCCTACTCTAATTATCACGAATCCTCGTCAAATGATTCAACGCTGTTGAAAACTGATTCGGTGTCACGCAAAAAAGATAATACCAACAAAAAAATTGATGTAACGACGATAACTGAAGCAGGAGGAGAAAAAAAGACCAAGACAAGTTAACAACCGAGGCAAAAATGAATTAATAATTCTACAGGCAGCAGTGATCAACTATCCTCAAAATCAGGTGGATACAGTAAGTAAGTAATGGTTCATGGTAATATTATCGTATGTCTTTGAGTTTTAACCCTTTAATGCCGAGATGGTAGTAAATGGTATGGGAAATCCTATACCCTCCGGCATTAAAGTTTTAAAGAGAGTCACGACGCTGCAAGGAATCTACCACTTCTTCTTATGCTCGTCCATGCTGTAGCCGCCCGGTCCGAGAGCCACCACGAGGAGAAGTCCGCCGATAACCGACAGAGTCTGAAAGAAGTCGTACTTTAGGAAGTCGCGGTTGTACTGGTACTCCGGGATGTTCCACCAAGCGTTGGAGTAGAAGTTGAGAGCCGTCAGCCAGAGAACCAGGATCAGGGACGCGAGCTTTGTCTTGAAGCCGACGGCGATCAGCAGCATGAGAGCGGCTCCAACGGCGTTCTGGACGAACTGGAGAATGGACATCTCGAAGCGGAGCAGCGTAAGGAACATGAAGACGAGCAGGATGCGTCCGCTCAGCTGCAGGTACGTCTTCGGCGTGTTCTCGCCCAACGACGGCAGACCGGCGAACAGACTGCGGCCTTCTGATTTGCTCTCGGCCAGGAGCAGAATCACGCCTCCGGTCAAAGCAAGGTTCCTGTAACACGGACAGCAGTGCAGACCAACTGTAAATAAACCTATATGCGTGAATCATTTGGGTAAAGTCATTCAGTGAATTGGTAAAACTGCTTTTCTTACAGGTTTCGACCAAGGTGAGGCTATGTTCACGTGTCTTCTCCCTCTAGATAATTTTCCAAACTTCTATGTGTTTTTAACTACCGTACTCATACCCACTTACAACGATCCGATATTGAATGACACACAACAAACATACAGCTATACGAAGGTGGTAAAGTCAACCAATGATCCAAATTTGAGGATAATTATTTATTATTTATATCCCAGCATCACTGAATGCCAAAATTTTTAAAACCCACTCAGTACCCAGCTTTTGAATAACATAACATCATATGATTACCTACCTAAACTGACACCAAAAAACCCCTGTTTTTAACATAGCTGGAATTTTTAGGTCCATCCTCATCAGAGCTGAAGACAAAGCCAAATGCATTTTCAATCAAACTACTTTGTTGATAATTTCAGAGGTCATTTAAGAAACACATAACTAAAACACAATAAACTGCAGTTAACTTCACTTACTTTAGGAAGAATTTCAGGTCCCAGAGCACACTATATGCCACTGACTACAAAGAGAAAGACAAAGGTATGCATTAAGAAACACCAGCAACAAAACACTAGTGTAGTAGTGGATTCGGTGCCTTGGAACCGGAGGGTTACAGGTTTGAATCCACCCCAAGCCGTCGTGCAAGTCCTTCACTCGCAATTGCTCATGTGCTCAGGCATGAACGTCTCATGCAGTGTCCACGCTGTAGTCGGGAGTGCCTCTGAATGGAGAACTTGAATGGCGCTAGAGCAAATGCAAGAAATAAATAGAAAGAAATAAAAGCAAGACAACCAGTGCCTTTTGAGGTTGTAAAAGACACATACCTAAAAACATATAATATCTAAAAACGTATACATACATGTATATCGGTACTAAAAATAAAAAATGCTATGAATTGAAATCCGCAATTTAGGCCCTTTACATGCAAGAGATGGAAGGAGAAAACAAGGACGACCAAGGAAAAGGTGGTTGGACGAGGTTCAAGAAACAACAGGAATGAATCTGGAACAACTTAGAAGAGAAACGACATCAGACAGAAAACAATGGAGAAGGCTGGCCATGATGATCGCTAGAGTTCAACGAACTGACAGCACAAGGTGACAAGGTGACATGCAAGATATTTTAGCCTTTCCCTAGAGTCTAGACTCAGCCAGATACATTTTTGGGCTTTAGTTTATTTTACTTTGTGAGGCTGAAACAACGCGGTATATCTCGTCAACCACAGAAGACAGAGCTACGAAGTTTACAGAAAACTTGTTGAGAAGTGCAGCGGTCAACTGAAGCCTTATGCACTATGATACCATTTAACCCTTTACCTATCTAGGGTATATGATGGATATCCCATACCATGTACTGCACTTCAGTCGGAAAAGAGTTAAGTCGTTAGATTATATAAAAATAATTTCCTAAGAGATGTATCCATACCTGTAGAGCAATGATGAAGAACAGTATACCGCATGCAATGCTGACTTGCTTTCGGATGAGAACAAGTGTGCAGCCACCGAGCTGACCCGCTAGATTTATGAACACAAAAATGGAGGCAATAATCTGGCCGCACTTCCAAGTCACGTTCATGTAGTCTCGCTGTTCGCCCCACTGCATCCACATGCGAATGCCATCCTCAATGAACGTACTGATGATGCACAGACGGGCAATGTGCGGTAGAATATGCTTGCCGTGTCGTAACGCCTACAATGAGTAAACCCTGTAGAGGTTCCATGTCAATGTGACTGCTTCAGCTCTGCAGACATTATAGAAGCACGATTTTGTAAATGATGCCCAAAAAATACGCAAAATTAATGTAATATCTAGCCATTTAATATCTAGCCATCCAGCAAATAATAAAGGTATATAATTAATGTGAATGAATCAATCAAACTGGTAAACGTATATTTGAGCAAGTTTTATTGCTGGCTTTTTTCAGTGAAAGGTAATAGCACATAATTATTATGGATGGCCAACTACATGGCATTTTTCACTCATTTAAATTATCTTAATCTTTTACCCGTTTGCCCCGAGAATATCCGCTGAAAACGGGCTTAAAATTTAAAAATTAACGGGTAAAGGGTTAATGTAACTGTGATCAATGCAACTTCTAATTATGCAAAGACTCATCCAGCTTTTGTTTTAACACAACAATTGTTTTCATCAATACAACTTCCAAGCTAACACAAAACTTTTCCTCACTGTAAATGACAGAGAATTTACACACAGAATTATTTTAAAAAGTCAGATTTTAATTTATGCAAAGAATTATATTCACCACTATAACTTCCATTTACGCAGTCAGCTAAGGGAAATAATAAAATACGTTAAAATACAGGATGCATTCTATAAAAAAACAAAGAACGCTAAATGTAAATTGTAGCCAAATTTTTTCTTAGCTGCAATGGCAGCAGCATCAAACCGAACTACGTCAAAAACATCACAACTCTCAATTCCATTACCTATCCATATTTACATATGTTCCGCAAGATGCTTTATTGATAGATGACGGACATGTAATATCGTTGAAACCTTATGCCAGAAAAAGCTGAAATGAGACAAGCATTGACGCCTCAAATTGCATCTAGAATCAGTCTGCTTTGGCCGCAACACCAGGTTCAAAGCTCTTCAAATAGACCTTAACCCCAACTCCACATTTCGGAGAAAATAATCATCACCTCTCACACAGTCCCTTCATCGCGCACCCTTAGCCAGCAAACCTCGAATACGCTATAACTCCTACAGTCATTTTAACGTGCAGTGGATTGGAGCATCTACTTGGCAATGTTTTTACCTGGTCGGCCACATCTTCAGCCTTGTTTACAAGTTGATCCTTCTGAGACATATTTACCGAAATTTAAGTAAATTGCAAAACAACCGGCTGTGATGTTAGCACCACCTCCGCCACCGGATACACGACTACATGTGCAATTGACTATCTGGTTCCCTGCTTCAAGAAAGATACGTCAGCATAAAACGCGTAATCGTAAACCGCAATGATCGTAATCAACTGCAAACTTCTATGGCGTAATTTTAATGCTGTGGCAAGGCGCTTAACTAGTCAACAGTGCTCGTAATTGTAATCGTCAATTCCAAACTTCTATGGCGTTATTTTATAGCTGTGGCTATGCGTTTAAAAGAGATTGTAGCCTCATTAATTAGGCCTATGTTACACTTTAGGAAACAAGGCGTTACAAAAAATTTGAAAATTATTTCTCCATCAAAACGCTTCAAATTGACGCGCAGAATCTAATCAAAGTCGTTCGCGCTTATCCTACAACAAATTAACACCCATTGAGTTACATTGTAGGCTATTCGTTGACGACCAAAAACGTCCATTTCGGTGACAATTTTAATCTCGAGCTGTGCTTTTATCTAGATAGAAATGATCAGCTAACAGTTAACGATTGAAATTAAGGATACTTCTTCGAAATAAAAGAATTTGAACGCAAAAAGAACTACTAATTCATTACCAGAAAACTGCGCTCTTTGAAGTGGATGGAAAAAGCAAAGATATTAGAGTCTAGGGCCTAATATCTTTGGGAAAAGGGTTCAAGATATTAATGCACTATGATGCACGCAGCGTAGGCCTAAGTGTGGCCTGTTGTAAACTTTAGAAGCAATTTATGCACATGTTAAATGGGACTTAGCTATGGATCTTGAGAAATTCACAACTATATATATATTATTGTTCAGCTGTTTTTTGCTTCTACAGATGTCATAAAATTATTCACTATTGAGGTGCCAATATAATGATAGGCCTACTCGAAAGTTGTTGACGTCACTGTTTGAATGGCAGTCAGTCATTCTGGTAAAATATATATGTCGTCGGTAAAATGGCCGCCGGAAAATAAACATAGAGGACCAGAACATTTCTTTTCTGAGCTTTTATTGCAAAATTTGCTTTTTTAGCAACTGTCAGACTCGTTTTATCCACAATGAAAAGATAAAGAAATTAAAACAACGCTTGATGTGAATTTTTCTATCCGTGACAAGGTTTGAAATATCTGAATGATGTTGGGGGCATCTGCGCAAGTTTGCCATTTGGCATAGAAGGCTACCTCGAAAATTATGTAGCGTTTTTAAAAGGTTGTCATCTATGTTAGCATTTAGAGCTGATTTTTTTTTTATAATGCTCATGACAAGATCAGCATTTGTTCTTGATGCTGATTTCTTGTTGTTGATGATAATAATAATTTTCGTTTATTCAATTATCCGGTTGGCACACCACAACCGGTTACAGTATACAGTTATGCAGTACGAAAGGTAAACAAGTTATGCAATTCAACCAATTCACAAGTACGTTGATCACAGAAGACATAAACGTCAAAGTTGCAGCCATGCCAGGCGCATGCTCTATCTGCTTTCACTGCCACCTAAGGAGTGAAGAAAGAACAAAAGGCAGAGACCCTACGGCATTTGAACCGCATACCCTAAGCACTTCAAGAGTGTTATCCATTATACTAACCCTTACTATTTGAAGTTTTCTTTATTCACTTGATCTTACTTGAATTCCTTTGCAACGTGATTTATTTATTGACATTTTCTACATGTGCATATAAACTTTTGTAGGAACTGCCTTTTTTACTAAAAGCAACTAAAGATGTCGGACGGGGGACTCGGTTCATCGTCGATGGGAAGGACCTCTACCGATGATCCATTTGCAAATTTCTCGTATCACCCTCCGAAGCCGGTGGGACGTTTCCGAAACTTTGGCCACAGGAGTCGATACAAGGCGATGTCCATGTCAAGAGAACAGTTGGGCTCTAATACTAGTCTAGCTACATTGTCAGGTATTTACGCAAAAACTCTGACACAATTTACTTATGGTAGCTTTTATATTCTAGATTCTTAATGGAAAAACAATTCAAGCAGAATATTTATTTATGTTGCATATATATAAACTGAACTTATACACAAAACCTTTGTAAAATTGGTTATATGTAACATGCTGCGGCGTTCTGCCAGCCTGAAGTGTTGATTAAACAAAAATTGATTGATTGATTGTCATTTTTTTAATGTATATGATCTCTGTTCTCATTCTGCTTATGACCTCTCTTATATATCGTCCTCTCTACCCAGTAACTCATTTACTGTTTTTGTCTCGTCTATATTGTTTGATGATTACTACTCTCTTCTATCACCACCATCTTGACACAAACTCCTGCTTGTGGTTTCCAAGGTTTAGCGAGATCACTCCCTTTCTGGGCTATCCTTTCTTAGGGATCTTTTACCTGATAGATGAGAAAACTAGCGCCTCATGTCTCTGCACATTCTAGGGTTGCCAGGCGTCCGGTAATGAACCGGACAGTCCGGTATTTGCACAAACTGTCCGGTCAGAAATTTCAGACATTACCGGACATGGATGTGTCCGGTAAATAATTATTGCTAGCAACAAGTGTATTTGGAGTGCATAGTTTCTTGGGGCCACGAAAATATCTGCTTACGATTTTCCTGCGTAGAATGGATTGCCTTGTGAAACAAAGCCAAATTTATATCATAGGCCTACACCGATCATCGTCGAAATGAGGGCATCGTTAAATAAACTAACATAACAGAGCCAAATGTATGATGCACGTATACCTTGTGCATACAGTTGGGGGCTTGATACATAGTTCAGATAATGGTTGAACCGAATCTCCGTATTTAGCTATGTCTCTGTCTGTCTGTTTGTTTGTTTGTCTGTCTGTATCTGTCTGCACAAACGAACTCTCCCTCTCTGTCTGTCTATCTCCCTCCTTTCCCTTAAGGCTTAAACACGGGCGCTTCTCTGTCTGTGCTTATCTGCCTCTCTATCTCTAGCTGTCTGTCTGTGTCAATCTGCCACTCTAGTTCGCTCTGGTCTTCTAGCCCGTCTCTTAAACCCCACACTGATTAATTATATTTGTCTCGACTACAAAGACTCGTGCCCTAATGATGCGTTGGAATTTTGCCTTGCATGTCTATAGGTCAACTGAGGTTATCTACAGAATGGAACTGAGTGATAAAATAGTTAAATGTGTTTTTAATATTGTTTAATATCCGAAGTCAGTGATTCGTCCTGGCACCAAATTTTCAAATTAGCCACTATACAGATACAAAGGCATATGTATAATTTTATCCACCATAAAAGTTCTATTAATTACTAGCTGAACCCGGCCACGCGTTGCTGTGGCAGAAAAGACCGTCCTCCTCTCCCCCACCCCCTCCCCCTCCCCCACCCCCTTCCTCCCCTTCCCCTTCTTCTTCTCCCCCCTGCCCCTCCTCCCCTTCCCCCTCCCCGGACAGCGACGCGGATAGCGCCCTAAAGCGCGTCAGTAAAAAAGGCCGCAATCAAATGTGTTGAAATGCGCTACATAAACGGAACACAATTGAACCACCGTTTGAAACGCGCACGAATTGAAAGGCAAGGCTTATCGACGGGCGCATGCGCATGGAGGGAGGGAGGGATGGAGGGAGGGAGGGAGGGGGGAGAAAGGGAGGGAGAGAGGGAGGGAGGGAGGGAGGTCCCTTCCCGGTAGCGGATTGCGGTCTGAAACGCTTGAATAAAAAGGCCTCAAGGGAGGGAGGGAGGGAGGGAGGGAGGGAAGGAGGGAGGTAGGGAGGGAGGGAGGGAGGGAGGGAGGAAGGGAGGAAGGGAGGAAGGGAGGG
Organism: Lumbricus rubellus; assembly: GCA_945859605.1. Classification (NCBI taxonomy): domain Eukaryota; kingdom Metazoa; phylum Annelida; class Clitellata; order Crassiclitellata; family Lumbricidae; genus Lumbricus; species Lumbricus rubellus. The sequence continues at coordinate 27,315,223 of OX243826.1, read as the reverse complement.
AGGTCCCTTCCCGGTAGCGGATTGCGGCCTAAAACGCTTGAATAAAAAGGCCTCAAGGGAGGGAGGGAGAGAGGGAGAGAGGGAGAGAGGGAGGGAGAGAGGGAGGGAGGGAGGGTCGGGCGTATGTTTTGAAAACGGTATAATTTGCAAAGTTGCTATGTGTTGAAAACGGTAGAATTTGATAATTTGCTTTTTTAGGCCGCAATCCAATGTGTTGAAATGCGCTACAAAACGGAAGACACTTATGAACGGGCGTATGTTTTGAAAACGGTAGAATTTGCAAAGTTGCTATGTGTTGAAAACGGTAGATCTGTCAAATTTAAAAATTGCCGTTCGAATAGGCGCGGGTTTGCATAATTCTTTTTTGCTAAAATCTTGAGAAGAAATACTTTCACTTCGATTCAAGCGATTCCGAGTTCAAATTCAACCCGTCAATAATTATGCATGCCTTGACCCAACCGTCAATAATTATGCATGCCTTGACCCAATTCGGGCTTCCGCAAGACTTGTATAGCGCATTTTGAACTCGAAATCGGTCGAATCGAAGTGAAAGTTGTTTTTTTGTTGTAAAAGATTTTAGCAAAAAAGCATTATGCAAACCTTCGCCTATCGAAACGGAACGTTTTGCTGCAATTTTGAAAAGAATCGGTCGAGGACTTTCCAAGATCCTTGGTCCCTAAGATTCGTGTAAACGCAGTTACATTTTTATTTATATAGATATGCTGTACTTGGCTTAGTTTCCAAATGGCAGTCTATGGCCTAGATGATTTAAAAAGCTAGTTTATCTAGCCATTCTAGGCGTCCGTGGTTTGGCTCACACGTTGCAACTTTCAAACAGTCCCCGGCACCGATACTGCCTTATATGTATAATATATATATATATATATATATATATATATATATATATATAATATGTATGTATGTACACACACCATAGGGTCTATACTCTATAGGCTATATATATACATGTATATGTTATAATATGAATTACCCAACGTTGCCCGGGAAATTTCGGTTTTTCGCCCCCTCCCGCCAAAGCATCATCCCACCACACACAAACAAACACATACATATATGTATATATATATATATATATATATATGTAGCCTATATATAATATATATATATATATATATATATATATATATATATATATATATATATATATATATATATATATATTGGCCCTGTAACGTGATAGCCATTGTCCGGTAATTTCATGAAAGTCATCTGGCAACCCTAGCACATTCTCATTTTATATATTTTGTTTTCTTGCTGTTTTGATTTGTTGATCTCTTGGAATAAACAAGTTTTTGATTTGCAGACGTCTGTCATTGCATGAATTATTATTTATTGCGCTTTTAACGCGAAGGTTCCAGTCAGAATCTTCTGGACCCGGCGAAGATGATGTCGCTGCAGGAGGACGCGAGGTCACGCAAGATCTCATCGGAAGTCATGAAGCACTGTCTCTACGAATCCGTTCTCTCGCCTTCCAAGCGCCGCTTCTCCATGCGACCCACCAACTACTGCGACATGACCGCGTCCGAGTACGGCGACGACCCGTCCGACCCCCACTCGTACGCGCGCATGGTCCAGTCGCTGCCCGTCACCCCCGCGCAGAGCCAGACCGTCACGCCCCTGCACAGCCCGAAGAGCAACCGGCGATTTCGCGCTTTCTTCTCGTGCGGGATGACGCCGCGGAACGGGACGCCGGAGGAGGACGAGATGAGCCTGGAGGTGGAGGAGGACAGCTGGAAGGGCCTTCCGAGCCTCTTCAAGCCGAGGCCGCGCTACATCCCGGCCAGCGGAAGGATCGTCGGCAAAAATCTTCTAGACGAAATGCAGGAGGACATGGAGTACGTTAATAACGAGAGCACGGCGGTCGTGCTCGATGCGCCGCCTAGGGGCCATCAGTACCGACCGAACGCACCATCCTAAGGGAATTCGACTCTTAACCCTTTAATGCCGAGATGGTAGTGAATGGTGTGGGAAATTCTATACCCTCCGGCATTAAAGGGTTGATGCGACGCAGGCTGCGAGAGTATTTCGGGACTTCTTTTGCGACAACACGTCGAAAGCTGTAGATATGTTTTAAACGCAAAGTTCTGCATCCTAGATGTAGCGCTTGCTCTAGTCTGTCAGGCCTAGGGTTGAAAGAGTTGATGTGTGTGGTTGTTCAAGACGTTATATATAATTAGCGTAAATGTTGTTTGCGTGTTAGAATTTTTCGGCTGTCGAAGACCTAGCGCTGTTGGAGAATATTGTATTGCATTGTATCTATAGTCTATACATATGCAATACAATACGATGACCTGTAAGTGATGGCTATTTCACTCTGTGGTCCTATACGTTGGAATGTTTACTGACCCGTCAGGGGCTTTTACTGTCACTTAACTCTGTTGTATTCATGTGCTGAACGGCAATAACGTGCAACTTTTTTGACTACATCCTTTATTACTGCTGTAGGCAGCGCTCGACGACGCAAGCTGAAATCAGGCTTAACCCTTTAATGCCGAGAAGGTAGTAAATGGTATGGGAAATCCTATACCCTCCGACATTAAAGGGTTAAAGTTGAGTCGAGCTGCCATTGCTAGACTATTGTCTTTAAGTGCTACTACTGCTGCTAGAGTAGTTGCTAGATGTTTCTGGGCTTTTGTCATCTGTTGTTCATTGAGCCTTGCAGTATTTCACAACATTTATGGCATTTTCACAGTAAAGCAGATCTTTATTTGACTAGAGAGGATGAGGAGGCATGGCAATTTCTTACTGATCATGCGAGATTGTTGGCGATAGTAATAGTAGTCATAATCTCCAGATTTCTAAAGCGCTACTTGAAAGCCAAGCGTGGGGCACCAGCTTATTCACGAGCGCTTACTTTATTTCGTCACGTCTTCTTGCTATGTGCCTGATCATGTTCAAAGCGGAAGTGGTTTTTGAAGATTAAGGTTGATCGTTTGCGATGTGGTCCAGATAAAAATAGTAGACACGCACTACGTAGCAGTAGTCATAATACTTTTACTTTCTACATGATCTTCACGCCTTCTTAATTTTTTGCTGACCACCTTAGTCACAAACTTCATTAACCCAGCATCAGACTTTGGCTGTTGTGGGTCCCTCAATGTGGAATCACCTTCGCCTTGCAGTTCGAAGCAGTATTCTGGTGAGGAATTCACCTGCATCTCTTCGCTGCTTGAAAACCTTTCTCTTTTCATGGGTCTAAAAGCTCTGAGTACCGTGAGAAGCGCTTTACAAATGTTCATGTCAGATTTATAGATTACTGAATTCTTCACAACATCTGTATCTGTGTGACATTTCATTCAGTATCTCTTGTGATCGGATACAGGTGTCATTGTACCGGGTGGTGTAACTAGGTGCGTGTGTATTGAAGATAATGGCCACGGAGGTTTCACAGTTCAGGAATCAATGTCAGTGTGATATATCAGTGGTTCCCAAAGTGGTGGTCCGCGGACCGGCGCCGGTCCGCGGAGGTATGATCACCGGTCCGCAGAGAAGAGTTAAAAATAAAATATAAACTTAATTATTAGTTTATTTGGTTGAAATTGTGAAATTAATCGAATTGTTGTCCAAAATTTATTCAAATTTCTATCTTAATATTAAAAAATTTGAAGAATAAATCAACGCTTTTGTTTGCCATCGCCAGTTAGGCCTAAGTTAGCGGTCCGCGAGATTCACCAAAAATTATTGCCGGTCCGCGGCCTGCTGAAGTTTGGGAACCACTGTGATATATGACATGGGATTCGAATTCAGGTGAAGATGATGAAAGACATACTGCTGGGTTACTACTGTGCCTCTTGTGGTGCAATACAGTAATTGACGAGCCAAAGCTTACTGTTGATATCTTGATTAGTGATGATTTGCACTGCCCAGTTAAAGGGAAATGTACATTAAAGTAGCACAGTTGTGGATTAGTAGCAACAAGGATGGTAGTATTGTTTTTTTCATTAAGTACTTGTTTTGTTTCAACAATGTTTTGTTTTAACAGTGCTCTTCAGCATATTCTCAAATATCTGGTATTTAGACTACCAAACCTAGTGTAGGAATAAAGGATAAATATTAAACTGTCTGATAAGTAAAACTTTTGTTATGATAATTTGGTATGTGGGCTCAAACCAGTACCGCTCCAAAGCTTGCATCTTGGGTACTAAATCATGGAGATACTTTGCAGGAGTTTCACTTCTAAAAATTGCATGTATCTGTAATAATGATAGATAAAGGTTCAAAGGTGCAATATCATGTTGTGTTCTGTATCATGTTGGGGACGATAGAAATGGGGGAATGGTTGCAACAGAGCTATTCAAAGTGCAGTGGCTGTTGAATTAACTGGTATATACCAGGTATATAACTTGTATATACCAGGTATATATATATATATATATATATATATATATATATATATATATAAGATAACTTTACAGATCATAACCTTGTTTTTTTTGGTGCCACATGTAGACCTATTGCGGCAGGAAATCTGGGTGGAAAATGTTCCCTTTGATGTACGAAATTAATTTCTTGCGGGAAAATGGTTGGCAAACTTCAGCCATTCAGAGACCAAATATTTGAATGTAGCTGGTTGTTGTTTCGCAGTTTTCATGTTTGTTTGCGGATTAATTTTAAATTTAAGAGTGATTAAATGAGACATTTCTTTAACGAGTTTACCGGGGCAGGTTGCTTGCGATAGCATTCTTATGTGCAATGTTGTGCATGTTAATATTGATAAGTTTGAAATTACTGTATCTTGTATTTTATTTTGAGTTACAAGTTTATGAGGTGAGGGTCCAGTTATTATGTTATTAAATGATTCTGTCTTAAAGATTTTATTTTGCACTCAGACTTATTAGTCGTATTGCAAAAAAAAACAGTGCTAGCTTTCTTTGTGTTCCAGTCTAACTGTTGCACCTTTGTTTGCTGGTTAATTCGACAGCCATTGGCTGATCGCTTTATGAAGAAAAACTGGTCCGTGTTCCTTATAAATCAAGATTTTTTTAATTTAAGTGATTAAACATTCAATGGCAAGCTAATTGTAGGCTAGTAGAAGTTCAGTTATATTTGACAATGTAGGTGTTTTTAGTGCATCAATTAAGTAGAAATACTTTAGAAGCATCTCATTATGTACTGCTAGCCCAAGTGACATGACAGTGATTACTATTAGTTTTTCTTGTAGATGTTGTGATTTAAGAAATCAGGTGTTGACTACGATCACTATTCAACGTGTTTAAAAATATTGCCTTTTTTTAAAGAGATGTGTTCTATATCCAGTGTTCTTTGCTAGATGTTCTGTTCTGAGTGAAACACGTCTCTTAGTCTAGATTAGATTTGATGTTGTTGAAGGAGAAATGGTCTATCTTGAAAACAAAACGAGATAATTAAGTCATGAAGTCAGTATTTCATAGTATTTGAAGTATAGCGTGAACTTGTTAACACGCTCCCACTTTACACCATTCTGTTTAATGCAAAATGGCATTGTATTCCCATGCTGTACTGGTTAACACAGCATAAAAGAACTGCAGTACCATGTTAAGTATTGATTCTGTCAGCATTATCCCTTTTATACATGCTGTATCATAAAGCATGTTCCTTGAAGAATTTACTTTGCTCTATTGCTATTCTTTGTAATATTTTACAGAAGTAGAGCAGTTTTGATGCAAGACATTTTTACAACAGTACTACTGAATGTTTACGTACGCATCTAGCATCGGTCTGTACAGTGATAGGACTTTGAATTTGATCGAAACCAGTTCTATTGTGACAGTAGTGTTGGTAAATGTGAATTGCTTAAAAATTAGGTTGTACTTTTTAGAGGAGGAGATTAGCTTTGCTTAAAGAAGATCATCGTGATTGGGAGATGAGATGCTGAATATATAATTTATACATGCACGTTGAAGTTATTCAACATTTAAAGAGAAATTGGCGGCTAGCTTATTTGTACCCACGCATGGGAGGGGCAAAAAACTACCGAGTACATACGGGGACGAAAATACGATTTTCTGCTTATGTTTCTAGGCTATATGGATGGCCCTTGTAGTGTAAACTGAAAACTATGGCGTATAACTGTTGTGTTGTTTTACGCAGGTGGGTATGCAAATGATGTGCATGCTGTAAACCGAGGAATTGGCCAAGTAGAGGATCTGTGTACTTACTTGAAGCATAAATGTATTGTGATCTAAGGTTGTTGTCACTGTCCGAAACTATTCAGTACACATCTTATGGCACAAGGATGATAATATTGTACAAACTTCATTAATGGTGCACGATATCCAAAACCTTTGCTGTCAGTTAATTCCAAAGGGAACATGTGTCTATTGATGTACAGAATGCAGCCCATGGAGAATATATTTATGTGTTATGTTGCACATTTCACCAAGTGAAGGCTGCATTATCTGTCATTGATGTAGAAATTGAGCAAGCTGTAAATGAGTATGTAATGTGTTTCTGGAACTTCTTTTGCGCCTTGTTGGGTATTTCTGAAGTAAGTATTTCAGAGTATAGAAATGTATATGAGTGTATAATGTGTTTCTGGAACTTCTGGTCTCGTTTTAGGTATTTTCTGGGTGAAGAAGTGCTGGAAGCAATTATTTTGTGTGTGATGTGTCACATAAATTTCATGAATGATGGAATGAATATACGTTCTTAGAAGCGTTCTTCGGGAGTGCTTCTGAGTAGTCATGAAGGGTCGCTATACAAATCCTCATAATGAATAATGGAATGAATATGTGTTCTTAGAAACATTATTCTTTTGTATTGTGGTATTAAACATAACTTAGGTTTGCGCATGTAATACGACTACTAAAGGAATCTGAATAACCTAAACTTTGTCAGAGTACTCACTAGCAGTTTCATTACGGTGGCCTGTTAAGTGTTTATACTAACGGAATGCCACTGTTAGGTCAAGCATTACTGGCGTTTTTACGTTACTTTTACCCTGAAGTCGTTTACCTCCATGAAAGGTCATCAATTTTCATTTCACAGAAGAGCAACATGCTACCCACAGTCACACATAGGTTCTTGTATCAATTGGTATTTCTCCAAGATATTAAAATACTGTAATACTTGCCATGTCAAGTTTGAGAGTGCTTTTAAGCATTTAGAAGATGCCATACCAATGTATGACTGCCCGAGTGTTTTTAAAGTATTGCAAAGTAGAATTACCTTGTGTTATATGCAGATCTTTTCTGCTTTCTAAAATTTCTTATATTTAGTTGCTCAAGTTGCACTCAAAAACTGGTTTCAACAAGTTTCAGTATTCATATGTCTCAGGTTTATTTGGCTTGCCTTGTAAGCGTGACCTTACATGCCTTGCTGGATAGAAGTGGGCATTGCAATAATGTCTGGTATTGCAGTACTAACAAGAGCTTGTTGAAGGCAATGAGTGGCCAGATCAACATGAAGGGGCAGAAGAGATTTTTATGCCTTTGCGTGTCACTTTTTTGATAGAGTAACTCTACATCCTGGGGTTTCAGAAGAGTCGCTGTTTGGTCTACGAATTATGAAGATGTTATGCGTGTTCTCTCTTTTTCGTTTTGGATAAGTTCTGAAGGTATATAATTGCTGTACAGCTGTGTATCGGACTAAACAAATTCAGTGTTATTTAACCAGGTGTAAAAACTTGTGACTGTGTGTTCCATAGTTCGTCATAGCTGCCTGCCAGTAGTCTTAACATTTTTCATCGGTTGGGCCTGATGTGGAACAATCCTTGAACTGAATGAGCAGAGATGACAACCTTTCCTTCCTCAAACCACAAGACTTAGCCTGTAGTAATCTTGAGCATCAAGCAATGCTCTATTGTGCTGGTAACTGTGCAACCCTAGTCACAAACAACAGTCGTCTTTGGGGCTGTCCGTGTATTTCATACGCATGAAGGGGATAACGGGATCTAGACAATTTGCGCACAGGAGGCAAGTGTGTAGGCAAGTGTGTAGGCTACATATGCAAAATAAATGTCTAATTATGATGTCCACATTAGCCTATTTACAAACTTACACAGTTGTCCGGTGGTATTTTTACTACATTATAATTAAATTCTGTTTAGATCTAAGCAGTAAACCGTAACAGTGAAAAAAGTTTAGCTAGCAAATATGATGCTCAATAACAAAAATAAATAGCAGCCTACGGTAAAATACATATTTCATAGATGACTTTTAGGCAAAAAGCCTTTTTGTAGAAGGGGGAGAATAGAGAAGTTTATTTGTACTACCCACGCATGGGAGGGGCAAAAAACTACCGAGTATGTACGGGGACGAAAATACGATTTTCTGCGTATGTTTCCATATGGATGGCCCCTTGTTGTGTAAACTGAAAACCGTGGCGTATAACTGTTGTGTTGTTTTACGCAGATGGTTATGCAAATGATTTGCGTGTTGTAAACCGAAGAGTATACGACTAGCGTGTGTAGGTTAGCATGTATATTAACATTTTAATTAAGTACAGGTCTTCAAGTTGTACACGACTTTGTCATGCACGTTGCGTAGATTATGTTATATATATATACACAGAAAGTTGCTGTACATAAAGATCGTCAGTCGAAAATAAATCTTCATCTACACTGCAGATTCGTTTTTTACTTCCACTTCATAAAACTTACTTATTTAATTTATCCATAGTATACAATTTTTGCATACTTAATACATGAATGTGCCCTTACATTAATTAATTGTTATTATTATTGATTATATTATATTAATTATTTTTTACGTTTCCAACGATCCAACATAAATACATAAACAACTTGCATAAGAATAGAATAGGTGCCATATAAATATTACATTATATAGATGAATGTTTTAGAAGCAACACCAAAAGTGGAAGGGTGTCATTGGAAAGGAACAGCGTTGTGACCTGTATCGCAAAACGAATTTATTTACAGCATCGCATAACAAATTTATTTACAACAGACAAAGACGTATCATCCCAAGTCAGTTCTCAACGCCTTCGTCACTGTCGTCCGTTTCATTGTCTTCGTAATACTGAACGTGGCGCCGATTCGGGTTACACACGGCGTCGGTTTCCGTCCCCTCTGCGTCGTCGCTTGAGCCGGACCCCTCGTTGTCGCTTGGCGGTAGCATGTCTTGCGGAATCATTTCGTTCGACTCGGACTTCTGACTCGACGGAAACTGCGTCGGCCTGGAAATATCAAAATTGCATTTGAAACGAAAGTTAACAAAGGATACGATAGTTTGTCATTTGTCGAGCGCTTCCAAAAGGCGCTATATAAATTTATGGATACAATACATTACGATAATTCGCTATGGTTGGTCCATTTTTCTGGAATAAGCTACCTAGCAGTCTCTATAGTAAACTTATTGAACTTATTTCTCTGACCCTTCAGAAGTAAAACCAAGCGTTTTAAAACCATTCGCTTTGATTGTGGTTTGGTGTGGTCAGGTTAATAATGACGACAATTTCTATGGCGCCGTAACACAGCACATGCCGTTACAAAGGCGCCTCTACAAAACACAAACGCAATTAGTCAAAGGTTATGCATTATGTCAGTGGTGCTATCAAAGTGATCGGACTAGATAAACCTATCTGCATTTATAAGAATGCAGATGTAACGTGAGGACTGACAAATACGACTCTGGATGTCTAGCATACTTCACGAATAACATTCAACATTGCAAACAATTATATAGTGGTAGTTTAACATGTTCTGATTAGGCGTCAAAACTGTAATGTACATGCACCAACCATAGGCCTTGCTTTTGAATGTAATCTATATGCGATTTTAGAAGAATGTGCGATATTTCTCCCTTTACTTTCACTCCCTCTTTGATTTGCTCCACCATGACAAAGTCACCTGAAAACATTGAAACATTTTAATAGCAATGCACAGTGCACACCGACCAATTCGGGAGCGCCTCTGAGTAGGGAGCTTGAAGGGGTGCTATAGGAATGAAATAAATAAATAAGTTGTTAAAATTGGCTTTATTGCCACACAATCATCTTTTCCGCTGATTTGCAAAATGACATCATAATCAAAACAATCGAATTACTTAGACAAATATTAGCACAAAGTTTCATGCTCTGGATGAATTACATGCTTTCTAATTGATTGCACAATACAATACACCTGGAAAATTAACATGTATACTTTAGCAAGCATCATCTACTCGTGGAATTATGCTTGTTGGTGGCATTTTAAAATCTTGCCCCCACAACCAACACACCCCACAAAGGTCATCACGTAAGCATGCCTGTCTAAGAAACCAGGTGCCACAATATTCAGCAACCAACAACAACAAATGAATACATAATTCATGAATACGTAATTAATGAATACATAATTAATGAATACATAATCAATGAATACATAATTATCAATATAACAATATCTGTAGATGAGCAGTAGGTCTACCTCGCTTGATCCAAACCAATTTTCTAAATTTCGTCGGCATGCTTGCTAAGAACATCTCTCCAGAAGCAGCTTCGACCTCGTGTAAGTTGTTGCCTTTTGATGCTATGACCTGAACGCAGAAAAATTAAAACCATGGTTTAGTTCAAGATTCTCAAATAATTCTGCCAGTAAATGTAATTAAAAATACTTTTAGGCAACTTTTTAGATAACTGCAGAGTGAATTCAAATGTGGCAATTTAAAACCTTTCCTACAAAACTGTAACAAATGAAAACTGTCAAAAACACACCTGCATTAAACACCTGGATTTTTTCTTATTAAAATCAATTAGCTACAAGATTTTTCCTAAATCTAATTCCAATTGAATAGCAAATTTCAATAGCTAATTCTAATTGATAAGCAACTTTTTAGCTAACCATGCCCATCTAAAGAAATAATGAAAATGCAAATCTTTCGAGCATGCAGCTGATACAAAAGAAATTAACAATGAGCTAAAAGTGCTTTTCATGCGCTAAAAGTTTCACATTTCAAAATCAAAACTAACTCGAACGATCTGGTGGTCATCATCTGGCAACGCAAAATCCTCCAACACTTCTCTGGTCACAAACTGATTTTTCTTAGTAATCGACATTCTTAATCTGCAAGCAAAAATTATAAGTATACAACATACTTGATAACAATAGTATGAACGCAATAAAACTACAATTTATAGTATGAACATTGAACAAATGCTCACAAGTTATTACAGAGTCAAATTTAACTGTTTGGCAGCGATGAAAGGTGCTCATCATGCCCTACCAGGCTACCACTCATTTAACCCATGCTACCTACTGAATGGAAGCTTAGTAGGAAGCGACCTCGCGTCCGTGCTCATCTTCTGCCCTTCGAACCAGAGCGTTACCACCCCCCTTGTACAGTACTCTCCAAACTTCGAAAGGGACACTCGACAGCCAAGCGTAGGGCACCAACTTCTTTTCGAGCGTCGAGTCAAAGCCTGCGGGGGTTTCCAAACGGTAGTCAAACGAGGGTCCGAGCCAGGCTTTCACAGGTCCAGCAGGCCTAGATGACGTGAAGCGAGGAGGCAGAGCAGCTGCTGAGCTGGGTGTTGTTTAATTTGGAAAGAATTGGAAAGTGAAAGATTCGTTTAATTTAAAAGAATCCACAACCTTCAGATATCCAACCTTAAAAACACTTGATTTCACGGACCTCAAATAATTTCTAATGTTACAATTAATAATATACTTCTGAACAACTGAATTCTCCATGTGCAATCGACTTGTGCGCTTAATCGAAGTTCTTTAACGGAAAGTTTTCAAAACATAGATAAAACTTTTAATGCGTATTAACCATAGATATAATAAACGGTATTAACATACGCAGGCAAGTAAGTTCAATTCCAGTAGAAATATTATTGGTGGTAAAATAATGAAAATATATTGCTATCCACTGCAAAACGTGAGATAAAGCAAATATTTAATATTAGATGCACTGCATCATTCAAAATACAAACTTTTTAATATAATTCATTCAAGCCTAGGCGCATCTGAGTGTTTAGGTGCCCGCGATACCGATGGTGCCTTACATTAGAAAATTCACTGGCTTTTCAAATGGTGTAGCAGTGGCACCCATTCACAGGGAAAGCAGTGGTGAGTCCCTCGAACACTTCACTTAAAATTATCAGGATCGAGGCCATATACTGATGCCATAGAAAAACGTGTTCATTTCTCGATCATCAAAAGGGCAGACTCTAATATCTTTGATTAGGCTAGATCCCAAACCTTAAACCATAGGCGTACGAGTCCAGTCTTCAGAGGGGCAAATGCCCCCCCAAATTTCGGGCAAGTCTGGTTTTTCGGGCAAACACAGCCCCCGACGATTAAAAAAGGTCGTCAACTTTTTACCGGATATATTTTTCGGGCAGAAGTTCAATCTTTGCCCCCTCCACTGCTTAAATCTCCCGTACGCCTATAGGCTACCTTAAACTATGCTGTCCTCGGTACCTCTAATCATCAGCACGTAAAATATTATAATCGCAATGGTTTTATAGTTTTTGCTTCAAAATAATCCAGTAGGCCTAATTGCTTTTAAAAAACCTTTCATTTAATTAGACAGCCTAATAGGGCCTACATCATTATTTTAAAAGAAATAAAAATTCCGTAGAAGAACTTATGCGCTACACCATCTAGAAAGTCAAGTGCGCATGTCCGTTGCTATAAGCAACGCAGCATAAACAGGTTGTTGTCCACACCGACGACAAAGTGAGACAAAGTGAGAATCAAAGACACAACAACGATGGAGTCGAAGAGTTTGCACCTAAGCATCGACGCCGTTGGCAGCAGCGGATTCATTCTCAGCCCAGAGCAGAAGGCTGCCCTCCAAACCTCGCTCGTCCTTCTACAGAACAACCAGAAGTTCGAGAACGTTGTTTTCTGGGGGAAAATAATCGGAGGCCGTGAAGACTATTACATCGCTCAGGGTACCACAAGGGACTACTTGTCAGAAAAGCGGACGCTTTACAGGTAAGCCAAAATATCAATTACAGGATTTATAAGACTGAAACAAAGGTCTCGGTCTTTTTAAGTCTAAATAAAAGCGAACTGTAATTTTTCTTGCAAATTGTGTATACCTAGGAAACAATTGTCTCAGACTGCTCTCAGTGGGCTTAAATCAGGCCAGCATTGTGTCAATAATGTCAATGGTGTCCTACACTCCTAGATGCTGCATTGAGAAATTTAGCTGGCCCACTTGTACAGCACTCATCTGTCCATCGAACGTGTATGTTAAGGCAATTGTTAAGGTCGTCCAGAGTTGAGATCCGTCACATATATGATATAAGATCTGCCATCTATCTGGAGTAAGAGATCCGCCACCTAAAATGGATACATTATTGCATAATACCTGTTTTTAGCTCCAATAATCGATCCTATATAGACACGTGCATCTTGTTTCATTCATTCGCCACCTATAATGGATACCCATTACCGGATTGATTTTAGCTACAATAATCAATTCAATTCAATTTTTTATTTTCCTGTATAGGCCTACACCACATAAACAATTATGGCAGTAAAAGAGTTTAGTATCCTTAAGAATCGATCCTATATATACACATGCATCTTGTTTCATGCATTATATTTTTTATGTCATAACTGCGGATATTGGCTCTGGATTCACCAGATATTAAAGTCAGGTTTTAGACTAGAAAAACGTAAGATCGAACGCTTTTGTTTGTGCTGATTAATTATCATTATGATGTTTGAATACACATGTTCTGTACACATTTTTCACAGCAAGGACTGCGTTCACTGGGGTAACCTTCCACCGCCAACACCAGAAACAAAGCAGAAAGCAAAACAGATAACTGGATATTTCACAGGAGATCCGTCCTTTGAATTTGAACAGAAGCTGATAAAGAAAGTTGGAGACGGAGATGAAGAAACAGAAGAAGTGGTAGGCCTACCTATATTCAAGTTATTCTCTGAGCCATAACAAAATAAATTTATTTTCAGTGTTACATAAAGTAGGCTAAATAGCAGAATAAACATATCAATAGTCATTTATATATCATACGAGTAATAAAGACTCTCCTAGTTAATGTGTCAGCATATGGAATCTCAAAAGAAAGTCAGAGAAAAGATTTATTTTATCAATGAATTTTCAACCAGTTGATGGATGAATGGTTACAGAATATAAATTTTCAGTTGTTATTGCAAGAACTGAGGTTAATTAGCACATATTATAATAGGAGTCTTGCTAATTTCTGAGGTGAGAAAATGCGAAAATGTCAGGTTAGATATTGAGTGCCTCTGTTGAATGGTATTCTACTTACAAATTATGATAAAATTTCACACTGTAAGTTTGGGAAATCGTTGCACTTTAGTGATAATGGTTGGGCACTGTTGTAAAACCAGTCAGAATTTTATTAAAGTGACGTCATAATTATATCAGGGATCCACAACATGTGTTCTTAAATCAATCAATCAATCAATCAATCAATCAATCAATCAATCAATCAATCAATCAATCAATCAATCAATCAATCAATCAATCAATCAATCAATCAATCAATCAATCAATCAATCAATCACTCAATCCATCAATCAATCAATCAATCCATCAATCATTCAATCAATCAATCAATCAATCAATCAATCAATCAAAATTGATGTGTTCATATATCTGAAGATCTTCTTTAATGTTTTCTCTTTGTCAGATAACTTTAAAGGAGGAAGATCGGTTGGCAGCAGTAATCAGTGAACTGGATCACGATGTTTCAATTGTTCCAAGAGGCGCTTTTGTTAGATCACCAACTGGTGAAATTTACCAGAACCGCGCATTCGATGGTAAATGTTATTTCGTACCAAGTGTTGCATGTCATTCACTTCCTCTCACTGGCACTCAATCCTATGTTTGTTTTTATGTGCACTTGTTATAACGCCCCTTCAAGCTCTCCCTACTCAGAGGCGCTCCCGAATTCAGAGCGGACACTGCATCAGAGTTTCACGCTGAAGCGCTGAGCAATTGTGAGTGAAGGACTTGCCCAAGGTCCTTACGCGACGAGGTGGATTCGAACCTTGAACCTTCCGGTTCCAACTTCCAAGGCAACGACACCACCACTACACCACTGCGCCCCACTATGTGGCCATCGCATATATTTATGTATGGCATTTCATTTGAGAAATATTTAAATACAAATACACGGTATACACCTAGCACTAAACTGTATGTTATTTCATACGAGGCAGATATGTAGATTTTATTTATGAAATAAGTTCATCCATATGCCATTGAATTTTCTGACCCACACGTTTGTTGGACCTGATTTTGGGAAACACCAAATTGTAGGCCTATTTCTCATATATCCCAAGTCAATACAAAAATAATATTACACTTTTATGTTCTAGTATATACAAGATTTAATATTATTTATGCCATATAAACCTGTCAGAAAATTTGACCGATTTTTATTAAGACAATTGTATAGCCTTGCTCTCGTGTTTCAGGTCTCTCGTTGTCTGAAGCGAGCCAACTGTACAACTTCCAACACTTTCGTAAAGCTGAGAAGTTGCTTGGAAAGACACTTCTGCAGCGGTCAAACTTAGACAAGTCTATTGACTTTCTGGACACCATTGAGGAAGACATACCAAAAGGTAACAAACAAAGTGCAAAACTGTTTCGGCTGATATAATTAATCTGCTTGTGTTCCTATCAAATTTACACAAGCACTACTTTGCAATAATGCTTCCTGTCATAAATAGTTATATGATGAAATTTTTAAAAAGTCATTGTAACAATGTGTTCAGCACCGTTATGTAAAGAAATTTTTTGATCAGTCTATGACAATCAGGAAATAACCTTAAAAACAGAAAATTTAATAGTATTAAATACAGGTGTAAAATTAAAATTGTTGGAACTCCATTGGTCATGAAAATGAGTGGAACTCTATCGGACATGTTTGATTGTTTCGGTTTTTGTTGGGTGAAAAATCGATTGCTTATGGTTTAGTGTTGAGGACTTCATATCTTTGCAATGGGCACGGTGGTCTAATGGTGGCGTCGTTGCCTTGAAGCCAGAAGGTTCGAGGTTCGAATCCACCTCGCCGCGTAAGGACCTTGGGCAAGTCCTTCACTTGCAGTTGCTCAGTGCTTCGGCGTGAAACTCCGATGCAGTGTCCGCGCTGTAGTCGGGAGCGCCTCTGAGTAGCGGTTGAGAGCTGGAAGAGGCGCTATAACAAGTGCGCATACAAACAAAACAAACACTGTAAGAAATTCCATAAAAACGCCTGTGTCTGCCTTGTAGGATGTTGGAGCCTGCAGATGGAACGTGGTGGTGGACTGGTGACACTGAGAAGCCTCCTCTGGTTGGGCTACGTCTTCTACCATGTGCCTGGCACCAGACAATATGGATCCGTATATTTTGGAAGAGGAGACAAAAACATCGACCTGCCATTCATGCTTTCGTAACTTCATGATAAATATCTTTTCTGTGTACACAACAACTGCAATGGTTGTGATTTTAAGACAGAAGTTATGCTATTTCCACAATGCCAATCTCTTTGTAACCAAAATTTGTTGCATAAAAAATAATGTATATGTTTCTGTAACATAAACAATCTAACAATCTACGAAAACTATTTATTTAAAAAAAAGACCCATTTGGCCTTTCCATGACCTCAGCCAATGATAATTATTTAAACTGGCTGTTGCAAAAATCAACGTATTTTAAAGCCTGCCCAACTCCCTATGGAATAAATTTGCTGAAATTTCTAGAATTATACAAACACTTGAAATACATAATTATACAAAACACCGTCTTGCCTTTACATGTTTGGTTTATTAAATACTTCTGTAATATCTTCGTGTTTTTTTAAATACAAAATCCTGCGGTTTACATTTCATCAGCTTGCACGGGTTCGTGAATTTCACGTCAACCGAAACCTAATACAAATAGCTTTTCTATTTGATCACGCAAATACAATGACTAGACATAATTTATTTAAAAAGTGCAAATGCTACGAAGATAATCTCGTATAAGCGTAGCGATGAAGTGAAACTTTCCGCAGTGGATCATGCACCGTTTTTATTGTTTTATCGTTGCCAGGGTGTAAACTCTTTGCTGACTAATATTGTTATTTTCCATCCAGTTTTTCTCCGATGTGTTGCTGTCAGCTTGCGAAACTTGATTCTCCTTTTCACTGTAGAAGAAAACAGATTTAACAACATCATTGTATTGTATTGTATCTGGCCATTTATAAAGCGCTTCTCGCAGCAAGAGCCTTTCAGAACCTCAGGGAAATAGGCAAGTTTTTAGACAAGAGAAAGACGAGGATACATGTGGTTGCTACGGCCAAGGACGGTTCTCTTTATCAAGGCTTCACCACTTGAAAACAGTAGTGGTGGATTTCGAGCACGGTGACAGTTAATAAATGGAAGAACAATGCATCACAAATACGGTTGCTCAGTGGTTAGAGAACAGCAGAGCTGCAACTTGCCTCCCAGTAAGTGATCTTCCTGCTGAACCGAACCCGACGCTTGCTCCTGCTCCTCTTACCACCTCTTCCCCGACGACACCTCGATTTCGAACGCTTCAAGATTCCTCTCAGGCTGCTGCTGCTGCTCCTGCTCCTGCTCCTGCTCTCCTGCCGTGTAGTCCTTCTGCCCCGCCTGCTCCTGCTGCAGCTCCTGCTCCGACTCCTGCTGACTTGCCGCTTAGTCCGACTCGAACTGCAAGACGCCGACCGGTCTCGGGCCCTCGCTCGACTTCGAGTCTTGGCTCGACTTCGAGTTTTGGCCCGACTTCGAGAGTTGGCCCGACTTCGAGAGTTGGCCCGACTTCGAGAGTTGGCCCGACTTCGAGAGTTGGCCCGACTTCGAGAGTTGGCCCGACTTCGAGAGTTGGCCCGACTTCGCGAGTTGGTCCGACTTTGAGAGTTGGTCCGACTTCGAGAGTTGGCCCGACTTCGAGAGTTGGCCCGACCTCGAGAGTTGGCCCGACTTCGCGTTCTGCTGTTGTTGTTGTCGTTACAGCCCAAGATCATCGGTTCGACTAGACGAATTCGAGTTCTGCTATTGTTGTTGTTGTCGTTGTTGTTGTCGTCGTCGTCGTAACTGTCCAATATCATCCTGCTGTTGTTGTTGTTGTCGTTGTTGTCCACTATCATATATTCAACTGGACTGCCATGCGTTGCATAGAGACCAGGGTAAGTCTGTAGATAGGGCTGACAAATTTCGTCGTCGCTAGTCAAGAATTCATTAATCCAGTCTTCATCACTTCCAGATGCATCGAAATTCTTAAGAAAAAAAATCACAAACTTTTCATTATTAAAAAATTAATATTTCTGGTGGCGTATACAAATAATTAATCAATAGTTTCAGTCAGCAAGGATACACATGTATCTCAAAGCTTGCCAACCTTCTGAATACTACACAGACGTAACAACTTGAGGTGAATCCAGCAAGATGCTGTACAGTCTGAGTAATTATAATACCTATTTAATAACTTATCCCATATAACAGGTACACCAAGTTTGGGGATCGCACCTCTGTTATTGCACCCCTATGTAAATGCCAAGATTTATGCTTATTTGTTTGTATGTGCACTTGTTATAGCACCCCTTCAATCTCTTCCTACTCAGAGGCGCTCCCGAATGCAGAGCGGACACTGCATCGGAGTTTCAAGTGCTGAGCAATTGTGAGTGAAGGACTTGCCCAAGGTCCTTACGTGGCGAGGTGGATTCGAACCTCGAACCTTCCGGCTCCAAGGCAACCAATACACCACCGTGCACTGCCCATAGTTTTATTACATACCTGAGCAGGGTTTCTAAAAGACAAACTGATTTGCGATGAAACACTAATGTTGGACAGATTTGCTGCTTTGTAAGTGCTCAGTGGTTTAAGTGGTTTGGGTGAGCAGTGGGAAATTTCTCCAACTCAGATCATCTTCCACAAGGGATAATTTTTTGCCAATGATTACACCGGTTAGATACTGAACAACAACACATCTACATCTGAATCGCTATCTACATATCTCTCTCTCTGTCTCTGTCTGTCTCCCTGTCTGTCTCTCTGTCTTTCTTTGTCTGTCTTTCTGTCTCTGTCTGTCTGCCTGTGACTCTCTTCCTCAGTATGAGAATTGTGGAAAAATAACTGGGGGGTTGGCCTATGATAAACTTGAAATTGGGGTATGAAAAACATACTTTAACATGGGGCTCTAAAAAAGACTGGGGGGGTTGAACCCCCCAACCTCCCCGGCAATTCTCACCCTGCTCTTCCTCCTTAAGACCTTTTTTTGCAAGATCTTTTTTCTCAGGAGTTCTCGCACTGGGTGTGCTACTGAATGGCCATGGCCGCTAGCGGTGCTATAGAAATTACTTATCAAGTAAATTTTACATTACGTTGAATACACGAAACGAGAAAATCTACAGTTCAGCAACTTAATGTGTCGCATAGTCCATGCTAGACATTTTCTTGCTACAATGATACTTGCTAGACACACACACACGCAAGCACGCACGCACGCACACACACACACACGTGAATGTGCATGCGTGTGCGCGTGTGCGACTGTGAGTGCGGGTAGGTATGTGTGTGTTTGGTTGTTTGTGTGTGTGTGCATGCGTGTGCGTGTTTGCGTGTGCGACTGTGCGTGCGGGTAGGTGTGTGTGTGTTTGTTTGTGTGTTTGTGCGTGTGGGTGTGCTTGTGTGTGTGTTTCTTTGTTACATACCTGAGCTGAGTCGACTAGCATCGAGTCGCATTTGGATCTTTTACATGGCGATTCAGTTTGTGTCAAGTCATCCGAAGCAGGGCGTTTCTTGGGTGCAGTAACATCATCACTGTCGTTAAGTCTAGCCCATTCCGGAATGCCCAAGACGGCCCCCTGCAGAGTTGGGCTACTCATGCCAAACTTTATCCAGGATACTGACAGTTCTAAGAAGCACTGCCTTTGGCAGCCACTCTGTCCAGCCCTCCGGTTGACGAGCGAGGGGAAATTTTCAGTGTCACCATACTCATCCTCGTATACATCTTCGGAAATCATATCACGCGAAGTTTGCAGATGAACGGTCTTCTACGTTTCTGTTCCCGTTAGACTCCAAGTTTGCGGAAACCTGTCTGAGCAGACGTGCTTTGCGGTTCCAGATTTATGGCCATAAATTTCTTTTTTCTTTATATTCTGTGTAATCTGAAATCGTAGAACGATAAAAATATTCACTGGAATTCAATCAAAGACTTTAGTTAAGTTCACTTAACTGGACTGTGAGCAGTTGGAATATTGTTTACACGTTTTAACTTCGTAAATCAAAGACAAACTGAGTTAATCACTTTTAAAGCAGCATATACTAGTTGACTTTTAAAAAGAAAATATTTAGTCCTCGAGTATCCCAAACAATCATTCTTCGCAGAGATTCATTTAATTTATTTTCAGAGATTTGTATAGCGCCCCTTCTAGACCATCTACTCAGAAGTGCTCCCAACCCAACCCTGGCTAATGAGAACACTCCTAAGAGAAGAGTTGAATGTGGTTTCAAAAAGGCCCAGCACTGTCTGGTAGCAGTGCGAGCTGTGGAACTAAAGTCCCCCCAAAGTGGTTTCTGGCTTGTTGGCTTTGGCTCCATGGCTTGCAAGTTCTCAAAATTCAGGATGGACTAGCCATACGTGCGTTGCATTGTTGAAATGTTTTTCAGTGCATCTCCTACCAAGTTACTGCACTTGTTTGGTGAATTGGCGATGTCTTCTTGATTGTGCTCCATCATACTTTTCTGATCCTTGTAGACATCTCTCTGACCTTGCAGTCCGCCGAGCTCTTCGACAATGGGGGGACTTTAGTTCCACAGCTCGCACTGCTACCAGACAGTGCTGGGCCTTTTTGATAGTGGGCCACCCATCTGGAATGGCCAATGGCCTCCCATTTGCCTTGTGATTGATACTAAACTCCTGCATTTTATAAGTTGCTCAAATTCTACCTTTTTAGCTCTCCCTGGGCTGGGAGCGCCTCTGAGTAAATCTCTTGAAGAGGTGCTATATAAATTCTCGAAATAAATGAATGAATAGTATACATATAGCTGCTTTTACTACAATTGATTATATATTTATGCTATATAACTACATTTATAAAACGAAAGGAGACTTGCCAAGAAGCAGAAGCTTGAGAGGAAGTTTATTCAGCCATGTTTTAAACTACACCAAGGTGGCTGTCACGTCCAAACGTTTGCAGCACAGGCTGCACAGCTTCAAGATGTGTACCTGAGAAACGACAAAAACATTAAGTTACAGCTACAGTGTAAATTTGTCATTCTTTTATCACGGTTCTTGCCTTCTATAGGACTGCTTTATGCTCCACAATCACAACTTGACCCATGTATTTCTGCCCCCAAACAAAAATAAATCCAGAATAATTCCACTTCTCTTTCTCCCGAAAAACACGGGCTACAATCACACATCAAATCATCTGGTGACACACACCAGACATCGGGAACAAAAAGATGGGCAAGACTATATGGTATCGGGGACCGATTGACGACGCTAAATGCAATAAACCTAACGCTAGGGCCTAACCGACCCTCACGACGCCTAACCTGACCCTAACAGACTCTCACGACGTCTAACATGAACCTAACCGGCCCTCACGACGCCTGACCTGACCCTAACAGACTCTCACGACGTCTAACATGAACCTAACTGACCCTCACGAGGCCTGACCTGACCCTAACTCACACGTCGGTCCCCGATACAATAGTTATGCCAAAAGGTCAATCATTTGATGATTTAAGAACTGTATACGTAGCCGGGCTTCTCTTCTCCTCAAAAGATCACATTTTCACTTGACTAGTAGGCCTATACTCTGCCTACCTAGAGAAGTCGTGGGAGGAAGCCGAGCAGCTGGGAATGGGCAGTAAGAGACGAGTGGACATGACATGTGTTGCCAAATGTGCAGTCATGCATGGGAAGAACCAAAAATTAAGTAGGCCAACAGTTCAGTCGCATAATTATACTTTGGGCGATACTTTGGGACCATAAATAAAAACCGCACATAAATGCGTGCCCTGTTATATCTTAAACTGTATGGACAATTTTAATCAGAAATGAGAAATCGTCATTTATTACCGTTTATATGATGTTTTAACGGCGAATCTAGGATGCTTTCCTTCCGGTGTTAAACGATGTTATGCAACGCTGTCTGCTCTTCGGTTGCGTGTGCACATCCGCCAACAATGTTATGGCTTTAAAAATAACGAAAGAGCCGTTATCCGTACTAACTAAAATATTTAACTCTAAAATATTTATAATAACAACTAATATGCACGCTAGCCTTTATTTATTTATTTATTTAAATGTGGCTTAACGCAATTTATTGACAAGATAAACCATATCAATACGCCATATTTAGACGTCACAAAACACAATCACAAACTCGTATTTTTTCTAATTGAATAGAAGTATTTATATAGCGTCAGTATTATTTCGGGTAAGGTTAGTTAGACACCGTAGCACCTAAATCCACAGATATTAATATCTTTGGTAAATCATTCGTCTGACGCAGATACTACACTAAAATATCTATATCTATAAAAAGTCAAAAGAAAGATCAACCCACTATGTACTGCCAAGAAGCCCTGCAGTAGTCTGCTATTTTTAACAGGCCCCAGAAGAATCCTTAATTCCTTATAACTCCATAATTATTATCCAACTCAGGATGATAAATGCCGGGTGGTGGTGGGCACTGGCGGAAACCTAGGGGGGGACAGCGGGGGACGGTCCCCTCCAATGAAAACGTTGGGGGGGGACGGCCCATGCATTTGTCCCCCCCAATGTTCAAGCGTTAGGACATGCATTGTACACACTCTTCAGTAGAGAAATAAAGAAAAAAAGTTTAGCAGATGAAGAAAATATTTATAATGATATGAATATTATTCCAAGGATATCTAGGCTCTAACCAAAAGCTATTAAGTCCCACGTTGGATAGTTTGCGAACATTATACTGTATAGATAAGACACCTTTTTAAGTTGTTGCCCATTTTTACAAAAGCCTTGACAACACCCAACGTCACACAAAACCCCACCACGCTGGTGAAAAATAAAGCATTCGCGCGACTGTGGTGGGCACTGGGCATGGGCGGAGCTTAATCTCAGCTCTTGGGGGGGGGGTTAAATCGTAAATCGCCTCTAGTGGGTTTGGGTATTTACCACCGAGCGGCAGAAGGTCGAGCGCCAAAACGCGAAGCACCAAGAGGGGAATGTGCAAAGTTTCGCCAAACAATAATTAAATAGACTAACAATGTCGACTATAAAAGGCCTACCAGTTTTAGTCTATGACGTCATAAAAGTCATTAACCTGTTAATTTCAATGTCCCGCGGATCTCTATAATAGTCAAGTCAACTTCAAGACAGCAGGTCGTTGATAATACTGGAATCAAAATGATGTCTTTACACAGCAGAAAATCGTTGATAATACAGGAATCAAAATGATGTCCTTACACACTCGAAATCGTCGATAACACTAAAATCAAAATTATGTTTTTACATTTTTACACACCCGAAAATCGTTGATAATACTGGAGTCTATATGATGGATGTCTTAAGACACCCAAAAATCCTTAATAGATTTGGAATAAAAATAATGTCCTTATACACCCGAAAATCGTTGATATAACTAAAATCAAAATTGATCTCTTAGACACCTGAAAATCGTTAATAATACTGGAATCAAAATGATGCCCTTAGACACCCGAAAATCGTTGATAAAACTTGAATAACAAATTATGTTCTTAGACACCCGTAAATCGTTGATAGTACTTAGACACCCGAAAATCGTTGATTATACTTCACAGATTGCAAGTCACAAACCAGGTCTCATGATCACGGAGCATTTTGCGCAACATTAAACCCATGAAAAAATTGCATTACAGAGGTGTCTATGTTAAATGCTTCGAATGTTTTTTTGCAAAGCAATTGTGTGAAATTTGGCACATTCAATTATTATAAAAATTCCTGATATAAGCTTTAAAAGAGGTGTCTAATACAATCTGCACTTTGATCGTGTTCAATAACAAATTACAGTTTGAACTACTTCTATCGGGACTGAGAAAATGCTACAATTAGATGTGAACATCAAAAACAGCCTTCCTTCACCCCTCCCAACTCGGCGCTTCGCGCTTCAGCGATCGTCATTCTGCCGCTCGTCCGTCCCCCCCAAAGTTCAGACCAGGTTTCCGCCCTTGGTGGTGGGTTTTAACCCCCAGTCTTTCTCAGAGCCCCATAATAGTCTCCTTTCGCACCCCAATTAGAAGTATATTATAGTCCAAGCCCCAGCTATTTCCCCATGGTTTATTATGGTCATTTTTGCATTCCAGCTTTAGATCCTTCAACCCTGGGCTCCCAGCAATTTCTTTACCAGCTCATAAAAATACGTTATCTGGCTTATCCTTAAATCAGTGGTTCCCAACCTTTTTTTACTTTACGGCCATTTTTTTCTAAGTTGGAGGACATGAGGGCCACATTTTCTTAGTTGAAGGGCATTAGGGGGCCACAAGGCTAAAATTTAATGAACTAAAAACATATAAAATTGTTATAATTGATTCAAAATGTTATTTATAGACGTGAAAATAAAATAATTTGTAATAGAAAATAATTGTGTGCTCTATCCTGTCCAAATTGTCAATTTTTTCATATATTTTTGTTAATTCTTTAGGAGATGAGGGCCATTTTTTTAGAACTGGCTAGCCACTATTGGCCCACCTGCCACAGGTTGGGAACTGCTGCCTTAAATAAAACAACTGATCTCACACACAATAAACTATTCACTTTAATTATCGCTTGACAATAAAACAATACAGCGTACAAAACTTATTTTAGGCATCATCAATACAAGTTATTTACATTGAAATAATTATGCATTGTACGACAACTTCCAATTATATATCTGGCGAAACAGTTAGTTAATCAACATGGAAAAAATATAGAGCTTCAACAACAATTGTAACAAGATATCATCTGTTGTTTCATAATAATAATAAATTATATCACAGTTCTTTGTTGCGTTATTTAAAAAAAGCATTATCACATGCTTGGGATTTTACGGCGCTCTCACGAAACAGTGCAAACTTTGGATCGAACAACTGCCTTTGGCGCCGTCGCCGCCGCTGCAGCCGCGCTGGTTGCGGCAGAGCCACCGCCACGAACTCTTGTATGCTCCGGAAAGAAATTTCCAGCAATCGTGTACTTTGCCTCTGTCTCAACTTCCGGTGACACTGGACGTTCGTCGACATCCATGAGGTCGCTCTCTTCGACTGTCTTAGACATTTCCTGCAACATCAACATAATTATAATGAAATGTAGGGGATAATGAGTAATTTCTATAGCGCCACTCACATGTAATGTAATTAGTAATTTCTATGATATCGCTCTCTTCGACTGTCTTATACATTTCCTGCGTCATTAACATGTATAATGTAATGTATGAGATGTGGATTTGGAGGTAAATGCTGAGAATATCTTGGATGGAAAAAGGACAAATGAGTGAGTACGCATAGAGATTGGTATTGAAAACAATGACTCGCTACAACAAACAGTGCTAACAAGAAAGTTGGGTTTCTTTGGTCATGTTATGCGCTCAAATGGACTGGAAAAAGATATGATGTTGGCATACGGAGAGAGAAGAAGGAAACAAGGGCGGCCAAGGAAAAGGTGGATGGATGAGATTCACGAAACAACAGGAATGAGTTTGGAAGAACTAAGGGAAGCAACATCAGAAAGAAAGCAATGGAGAAAATGGATCATGTCGGTCGCTAGAGCTCAGAGAGCTGAAAGCACAAGGTAAATGAGTAATTTCTATGGTGCCATTCGCATGTAATGTAATTAGTAATTTCTATTGTACCACTCACATGCAATGTAATTAGTATAATTTCCACAGTGACAGTGCCACTCACATGTAATGTATTAGTAATTTCCACAGTGCCACTCACATGCAATGTAATTAGTAATTTCCACAGTGCCACTCACATGTAATCTAATTAGTAATTTCTATAGCACCACTCACATGTAATGTAATTAGTAATTTCCACAGTGCCACTCACATGTAATGCAATTAGTAATTTCTATTGTACCACTCACATGTAATGCAATTAGTAATTTCCACAGTGCCACTCGCTCAGCAGTGGGAATGCATCAATGCACGCACAGAATTTCGAGAGCAGTAGAAACACCGTTCCCACCCACTTTAAAACTTCTGGAAGTACATGTATTGCTGGAAGTGCATAGTTTGGATTGTTACTTACCTTTTTGTTTGCATCTTTAATTTTGCCCTCCGAAACTGCTTTGGTCTCCTTCGCTGCTGTTGTTACGGGTTCGTTAGTAAGGCCATCTTGAAATATGAAAATTAAATATTGTGAGTTAGAAATCCAATTAGCATACACAAAAATAAGATAGTTCTTTATTAATATAATCTATGGTAACTCTTACAAAACACTACTACCTAAGCACAAGGGTGTGGTGGTCTAGTGGTGGCGTCGTTGCCTTGGAGCCGGAAGGTCCGAGGTTCGAATCCACCCTCAAGCCGCGTAAGGACCTTGGGCAAGTTCTTCACTCACAATTGCTCAGCGCTTCAGCGTGAAACTCCGATGCAGTGTCTGCTCTGCATTCGGGAGAGCCTCCGAGTGTAGAGAGCTTGAAGGGGCACTATAACAAGTGCACATGCAAACAAACAAACAAGACCCTTGACCCTCCTCAAAACACAAGAGTACGTCCAGAATGCCCAGAACGCAAACCTGGCGCCACGAAACTCCAAACTTTCTTTCTGCAGTGCTTCGATTAAAATTGTACAAATTCATGAAGCAGATACAGGCGTCATAATCGTCGTCATCACCACCACCACCACCACCACCACCACCACCACCACCACCACCACCACCACCACCACCACCACCACCACCACCACCACCACCACCACCACCACCACCACCACCACCACCACCACCACCACCACCACCACCACCACCACCACCACCACCACCACCACCACCACCACCACCACCACCACCACCACCACCACCACCACCACCACCACCACCACCACCACCACCACCACCACCACCACCACCACCACCACCACCACCACCACCACCACCACCACCACCACCACCACCACCACCACCACCACCACCACCACCACCACCACCACCACCACAACCACAACCACCACCACCACCACCACCACCACCACCACCACCACCACCACCACCACCACCATCATCATCATCATCACCATCATCTACCGTAATTCTAATTGCTACTTGATCATCTGCCCCTAATCTTAATCAATTTAGATACCAGACTGCTAATTCCAACTCTAATCTATTAGCAATTTAACAAATCTTGTAGAATGTAGATCTATATCCAAGGCCATAGACAGGGGGGGGGGTTGGGTGTTTGAACACCCCCCCGAAATGGAAAATGCAGAAAAAAATCTATTGTATTTTTTAGTTCGTGATGCAAAAACCATGAAAAAGCCATGAAAACACCCCCCCCCCCAAATGAAATAATAGATTAAATTTCGATCTGAAAAATTGAAGTTGAGGACTAAAAAAAGGTCATCAGAAAATTTCGCCGATAAAAATGGAAACTTTTCAGAAAATTCGGCCTCCCCAAAACTGAAATTCTGACTCCCACTGAAAAAAACCCCCGAAATAAAATCCTGGCTATGGCCTTGCCTATATCCCATACATGTTTGCAACACTTCAAAAATAACCTGAAGCTAAGCCAACCTTTCTGGTCTTGCAGATCTGCCTGTATTTGCCATTGGGTCCGGTTTGCCGTTAGGGAAGTATAAAGAGGTGATATGCCAGGCTCCACTTTCATTAGAAGCTGCAATTAATTAAGAAATTATATCATGCACTACAGATAAAGTAAGCTTGAAGAACAGCAGCTTGTCTAAAATTTTACGTGTATAACTGTATATAGTCATATATATATAATTATATATATTATATACACAATATATTTATTATATACGCAATATATATTGCATATATACATATAAGTATATAAATTTATTTATGTGTATTCCAGATTGCTAATACTTACATGATATTTGAATATATACCATCTTGCATCTGAAGCTTGCATAGGTAGCCCTACCAGTGGGACTCTTTAAGTCCCCTCTGGGTTTCCGGTTGTAACCAACTGTTTTGTGTGTCTACTCCGACATAATGTTTTGTTAACTTGGTGCAATAAAATTGATGGCTATGGTTATGGTTATACAAATACAGTAGGTTTCTTGAAGTGGCTCTATATAAATTCTCGAAATGAATGAATGATACATACATACATATATACGGTATATTTACTTATTTGTATACAAACCTTGCACATACAAACACACACACACAACATAATAATTATAAGCACTCCTTCCTTTCATATAAATAATCATATATGACTTGGTGATGGACCAGTAAGCAATCAATCTACATGATTACCACACTAAAAACGAATACCAACCTGAAAGACTGGGGCACAGATGGTGTCGATGAATCCAACTTGCAGCTTTGGAAATTCTTCCAGCTTGCGCCTTTCATTTACGGCCTGACTTATGCGCCTATCCGCTAAGCTCATGCGGTGCTCCTAAAACACAACCCACAATCCCATATCCCAGATTATTATTAACATAGATAAGGGGCGGATCCAGGGGGGGCAATCCGGCCATTCCCCCCATTTAGAAATCCCATGTATATCGTGTACCCCCATTCGGTTCGAACGTTTGAACAAAAAAGGGCATAAGCTTTTTAGGGTATTTTAGACATTTTTACCCGGATGACTAAAAAAAAGTCGCCAGAATTTTTCTGCCGAAGATCAGCAAAATTTTCCGCACCCAAGGTAGAAATTTTGGCCCACACCCTTGAAAAATTTCTGTCTCCGCCCCTGACATAGACTGTCATAAACTGTCGTAGACAATAATCCACAAGTACTAGTGCCTTCGTGAGGTTCTGAATGCATGAATCCCCACTGGTGCATAAATCTGGACTTTCTGCAGTGCATCAGTTGACATGTAAGAAACTCTCATTTATAATATATAACAAGAAAATTAGAAAACATGCAATGAAAATGAAGAACTATTTGTTGATTTTGAATAGCAATTTTGCTGTTTTTAAATGTAAAAATACTTGTTTTGGCTGAATTTTGATGTCTAATGTTGATTTTGACCTTAGATTCATATTATTCGTGTCAGAAATATATAGAAACGACACCATACACGAGATGATACGATGATTTATAAGAATTTCTTAGCCTCAGGCCGCCATTTTGAAAAAAGCCGCCATCTTGAATTCTAAGGGAAATTTCGGATGACTCCCCTTCTTAAAATGTTCGCTTGGGTCCCAACTACAACTGTGCCAAGCGGCAACCGGTGTTCAAAAAATGCAGTTTACTTTTGTGTACGGCTTAGACTATAAGCACTCTGAACTTGGCCGTGCAAGGTAATTAAAACACACTGTGCAATCCTACTATTGCAAATATATCACAACATAACATTTAAATACAATGAAAGCAACACACCTCTGATCCTATGGCAACTCGACCCGGACCACCACAGACTACTCTCTTAGACAACCCTTCTGACTCAACGCAGCGCTCGTGAATAAGCTGGTGCCCCGTGCTTGGCTTTCGAGTGGCGCTTTAGAAATTTTGAGTTTACGATTACGATTACCAACACAAAAAGAATGGAATCTGTTTCTCAACAACAATAGGTGCTCTATTACAATAGGTGCTTGTAGGCACCATGCAAACAATCTCAAATCTGTCCAATTCTATAAAATACTAGCTGCACCCGGCCACGCGTTGCTGTGGCTGAAAAGAACGTCCAACCATCCCTCCCCTCCGCTCCCTCCCCAATTTAATGAACGAATGAATGAATGAACGAACGAACGAACGAATGAATGAACCCATGAATGAATGAATGAATGCATGAATGAACGCATGAATGAATGAACGAATGAATGAATGAATGGATGAATGAATGAACGCATGAATGAATGAATGAATGAATGAATGAATGAATGAATGAACGAACGAATGAATGAATGAACGCATGAATGAATGAATGAATGAATGAATAGTTGAATGAATGCATGAATGATGAATGAATGAATGAATAGTTGAATGAATGCATGAATGATGAATGAATGAATGAACGAACGAATGAATGAATGAACGCATGAATGAATGAATGAATGAATGAATGAACGCATGAATGAATGAATGAATGAATGAATGAATAGTTGAATGAATGCATGAATGATGAATGAATGAATGAGTTACCTTCTTGTGCTCGTGCTTTCCATCGCCCTGGTCAAAGAACTCACTCATCACCAGGTGAGTTATCTTGAATTGCATTTCCCACGGTTTGCAGACGGACGCAACATCGCATGCAGTCATCATCATAGCCCTAAAACACAGATGTACAAACAAACGCTCATTAATACATTGAATTTTTAAGAAGGGCCCAATGATTGTAAAGGATCTAGTTGAGCAATAGTGGTCCGAGCTCAGTTAGAGTACCTCCAATGATTGTACTCAGAAGTGACAACTAGGCAAAAAATTTGCGATTAAAATTAGGTATCTAGAATCATATGAGATCATGTTTTAGGCGTGAAATCCCGATGCAGTGTCTGCTCTGAATTCGGGAGCGCCTCTGAGTATAGAGAGCTTGAAGAGGTGCTATAACAAGTGCACATACAAACAATGTAGCATTATGCTGAATGTGCGAAACAAGAAGTTAAGTCTTAACTGCTTGAAATTTTTTTTTAGGCTCTTAGAGACTTCTGAACAAGGGTGTGATAATTAATTATTCCAAACACACAGACACACACAGACACACACAGACACACACACACACACACACACACACAGACACACACACACAGACACACACACACACACACACGCACACACACACACACAGTGAAAGAAATGCAGAAAAAATTCTATGTGGAATTATTGCAGATAAATTAACAGTGAAAATATCAAACACCTAATCATTTTTTGCAATACCTTAGCAATTCCTTTTTAAACGGATCGGCCCAATGCTTTTCGCCCTGTGCAAGAGTATCAGAAAACACCTTTTTCTTCCTAAAAGACATCAATGCAAACAATTGGTCAGGCAAGTTTGCACATAGGAAACAATAGCATTCAACAACAATAATGATTAATAGAAGTGTTTTTACTTCCATGCACACAAAAAACCAACAAAAAAACAAAACATGAACCTTGAAGTGAATACTGCAATAGGCTAATATATCTGTATTAATAATAATTTGCAATTCAAAATAATTACAAGAAATAAATAACTCAAAGTATATAATAAAATTTTATTGATGCACAATTATAATGATTAATAAATAAACCTGCTGTCCATTTCATGTACGGACCTACAGGCAGGCAGGCAGGCAGGCAGGCAGGCAGGCAGGCAGGCAGGCAGGCAGGCAGGCAGGCAGGCAGGCAGGCAGGCAGGCAGGCAGGCAGGCAGGCAGGCAGGCAGGCAGGCAGGCAGGCAGGCAGGCAGGCAGGCAGGCAGGCAGGCAGGCAGGCAGGCAGGCAGGCAGGCAGGCAGGCAGGCAGGCAGGCAGGCAGGCAGGCAGGCAGGCAGGCAGGCAGGCAGGCAGGCAGGCAGGCAGGCAGGCAGGCAGGCAGGCAGGCAGGCATGTGAAAGCAAGTAAGAAGGACGTAAAAGCTTAAGTATAAAGTAAAAGTAAACGTGAAGTCATACTTAATGAAGACAGCCATGTCGGTAGCAATGATTGCACTTTCAATGATATTCATCATCTTCTTGTATTCCTCCACAGATAGATTGGCAAAGATGTTGTTTCCCTGCAAATAAACACAACAAGTCACTCACCAATCAGATACATCATGCATTTGATCATATCCAAGACATATTCAACGAACAGCTAAGTCCTAAAGCAATTGGGGAGTGCTCTTGGTCCCGTTTGCTCGTACCTCCATATCATGCAGAGTCGTGCTTTTTCTGTGCTTGGCCCGGTGGTATGGAATGCCCTCCCACTTGAGCTGCGCCTGTTCCCTAGATCGCTCTCTGACACATTCTATAAGCACTTAAAAACTGTTCTATTTGGCCATGCTGGAGTCAAGAGTGCCTCTGAGTAGTTTCCTTGAAGAGGCGCTATATAAATACTTGAATGAATGAATGAAGAATTAATTATTATTATTATTACTGCATTGTAATTAGTAGCCTAAATTCTACAGCGTCACTGGAAAACAGCTATGGCCATTCAGTGGAACTCCCAGTGCGAGAACCGCAAAAGACGAACTAAATTTTAAAACAGCACTGTAGACAGCAATACAGAAAGGCGAGTTAGACGCAGAGTGGAGGGAATACCCATTCGTAAATGCTCGTTGTTAAAGGGTTAAAGTAGGTGAGCAACAAGCAAGGGGAAAAGGAATGCCTTACTTCACCGCTGAGGATCATGACACACTGGTCGTAGTGATGATGCTCCATTAGTGAACTCCCGTACAGAGTAGCTAGCGGAGAGTCAGCCCTAGGGAAAAAAACACAGAAATTAATTATGAAATATATTTATCAAGAGTTACTCGTTCTGCAATATTTTATTACTCGCATTTGTTATAGCGCCCCTTCAAGTTAACTACAGCACAGACACAGCGAGTGAAGGACTTGCTCAAGCTCACTACAGGGCAGCTTGAGGTGGATTTGAACTTGGAACCCTCCGGGTCCAAGGCATCGAGTTAACCACAACACCACGGCGCCTCACAACTTTGTCTCATTTCAGCAAAAGTAAACTACAGTAGTGTAACTTATTCCAAATAGCAAGCAAAAATAATCACTCCTCAATTCATAGGCGTAGGGGACATTTTAGCGCTGGGGGGGGGCAAAAATTAGACTTTAGTCCGAATTTTTTTTTGTCATCCGGCTGAAATCTTAAGAAAAATTTCCGTTACGTTTGCCCGAAAATTTTGATGACCTTTTTTTAGTCATCCGGCCGAAATCTTCTGAAATTACCCGTTACTTTTTGCCAGAAAGGTCTGACGACCTTTTTTTGTTTGGGAAAGTCTGATTTTTCGGGCAATAAGACCCGGAAAAATTAAAATAGTAAACAAATTTTAAAACTTTTTTTATTTTTCCGGGTCTGCTTGCCTGAAAAATCAGACTTGCCCGAA
The DNA here is from genome assembly GCA_945859605.1 of Lumbricus rubellus. Taxonomy (NCBI): domain Eukaryota; kingdom Metazoa; phylum Annelida; class Clitellata; order Crassiclitellata; family Lumbricidae; genus Lumbricus; species Lumbricus rubellus. Next base: position 27,282,179 of record OX243826.1, on the reverse strand, counting down.
ATTGGGGGGGGGGGCATTTGCCCCCTCTGGACCCCCGTCTCCTACGCCTATGACTCCTCATCATAACAAAACATAATTATGATTATAATTCAGTATAGCAACAAAATAAGATGCTGAATTGGTAGCACTATACTTACAAGCTGCTATATTACTGTATATTATCATGATACGTACCTTATAATTCATTCATTCATTGTGAAAATTTGACTCATTACAGAGTACCTTAAAGGCTGCAACTCAGGAGCACTCCCAACTCCAGCACCACCACTGAAAAGGTCAGTTTTAGGAGAGCATAAGAGGAGTCAGAGTGCAGAACAACAAAGACAGTCCATTCCAAAGTGTGGAGTCAAAACAGACGACTAGTAGCATTGAGCACACACCTGCAAAGCAATGTAATGTAAATCTTCGAGAATTTCTCAGCGTCAACAAAAGCCACGTCAGGGAGACCAGCTTATTCACCGGCGCTATATCAAATCAAGTCCGCAATAGCCAGAGCTGCCAAGATAAATTGACCCGGTGCACTCAATCAAGGCGGGCATCAGAGGTCAACAAGAAAGACCAAGGTGAGGCCCAACAGAAACTACAAGGTCTAAGCGATGATCCAGCGCGAGATCCACTTTCGGAGAGGAAACCAGTGGAGCACATCCAGCATATAAAAAACAATGATGATACATACAGTGGGGCGCGGTGTAGTGGTGGCGTTGTTGCCTTGGAACCGGAAGGTTCTAGATTCGAATCCACCTCACCGTGTAAGGACCCTGGGCAAGTCCTTCACTCACAATTGCTCAGCGCTTCGGCGTGAAACTCCGACGCAGTGTCCGCTCTGCATTCGGGAGCGCCTCTGAGTAGCGGTTGAGAGCTTGAAGGGGCACTATAACAAGTGCACATACAAACAAACAATAAAGAACAACTGCATCGAAGACAATTAAATTACTTGGTAAGCGCTGCATTGTTCGTTCCCCTGTGGTCGATGTCATGACAGAGACAGGCGACGATCAACGCGTACATCTCAAGATCCTCCATCAGACGAGACAAATTGCCCGTCTGTAAGTAAGATAATCCAAACCAAACACTGAATTGACAGCAGTTTTCTCACACGTATGTTTCATTTATCGAGTAATATTCAAAGAAAACTACTCGTCTAAAGCCATGGCCATACAGTAGCGCTCCAGTGCGAGAACCCCAACAGAAGAAAAACCCAAATGATAATATTTCTCAGATATCTAATTGCGACTTCTTTCAGTCTGCATCCATTAAAACTGCGTTGTAAATTCCGCATGTACTTACGCAAGATTGGATACCAGAGACTAAAGAAGTAGGCCCAGCGGAGGGAAGAGTGGCGACATTGGACAGCCGAACCTGGCTAGGGGCAGACAAAAAAAGAGGAGGACTTACACAGAGCACGGCAAACATTGTCTGCGTCACGTTCACTGCGTGTCTCCAGTTGTGGTAGGAAACCGGTCGATAGTTCTTCTTCACCGTCAGCGTAAAACGACAAAGCACCTGGAAAAAGATTTCTTGCACCTGCAACAGTCAGATCTTCAGCAAAGTCTGTAAAAGTTCCGTAGCACTTACGTAGAAGTACCAACACATTCTCATGCGACTAGTTAGATGACTAAAAAAAGTCATCAATTTTTTTGGTGGATGAGATGGTATGATTTTTCCGAAAATTTCGCCAGATGACTTTTAAACACAAATTTCCCGAACAGGGCCCCCACATTGCTTAATCCGGCCCTGTACGGTTATAAGAAATGCAATTAGATCTGGCGAAGATAACATTTCCTACATTGTAATGAACTTTAAAAGCCTTTAAAAACCTGCCTTCGGGCACAGAACCATCATCATCATTAAAATAGTCTAAAATTTGCATCTACGGTTATAAGAAATGTAATTAGATCTGGTGAAAATTAACATTTCCTACATCGTAATGAACTTTGAACTTGTTGATGACGTTTAGTTCCATGAACATTCGAAGGACGATCTTGCACGTTTCAAAGTCATCGAACGCCGTGTCGTCGAAGTCAAAGTCGTACAACTTGTAGTCGTCCGCATTTGCAAGCGTGCTTTTCTACACGTCAACAAAAGTCAGATACAAGTTTTATATACCGGTATACATGTATGTTAGAAAGATAAAATGCATAAATTTTTCATCCAAACAACTCAGAATTCAGTTCCACTGAAAGTCCTTCTTTTAGGCACCCAATAAAAAAAAATTAAATGCATGTTTGCAAGCATGCATGCATATATAAATGTATGCAATGTACGCATGCATGGCATTGCAAGTACACATGCATGTATAAATAAATGTATGCAATAAAGGCAAAACTAATGACTTGTCTTCCCTCATTAGTCTCTTACTCTTTAAAGGCATTTCCCCCAGATTTTCCATACTGAGATCACATCCAAATAGCCATTCTCCTAGAGGTGCTATATAAATCTAAATGAACAACACGATAAGTATGAACATATGCATGAGAAATACTGCAACTTATGGATCTCTCAATGACAGTAATAACAGCGATGATTACGAAGGCAGTGGAAATGGTCGTGCACAATGCACATACCGATAGTTTCTGAACATCTTCTGGACTGGCCATCGCATGAAAAGCGAGAACTTCTAGCGCAACCTTCTGTCGCGCCATAAGCTTCATGACGTTCTCGTAGAGCTGGCAGTTGTGCACACCCAGACCACAGAAGATGGCAAACGTCTGTCAGTCAATGTCAACAATCATTTATTTATTTAAATAACCAAATACTTTCAACACAGAGGAATTTACGATCAAATTAATGGTGATTCTAGTGAATATATGGAATACTGGAACAACTGAAAATTCCACTGAAGATGCCTTTGAGCAAGCAGTTAGTAACTAAGCAAATGAAAGCGGTTAGCACGTACATGAGCAAGCGAATGAGCAAGCGAATGAGTAAACAAATGCATGAGTAAACGAACGACTGAGTGGTTAAACGAACAACAAAAGTACGCGCAATGAGTGTCCGAGCCAAATGTTAAACCATTCATCCAGAAATATGTTCCAAAACAAACAAAATATTATCTCAGTACAAAACAAACTAAATATCCAGCACAAACAAAAGAGCAGACCTTAGGCTAGTCCAAGAGGCAGTCCTTCGTATGAAGCATTAGCTAGCAATGTTTTCATTAATTTTTACTTAGTCATAGTGGTCAATCCTCTCCTGGCCGTCTGTTCCTCCCATCAACAGTTTACTCATTAATGCTGAGTCCATTCGTTCATTCATTCATTCATTCTATAAACTTACATAACACCCCTGAAAAATCTACTCGGAAGCGCTCCCAGGAATGGCAATGGAGAAAAACGACTTGAGAGATTTGTGAAAGAAAGTTTGATTGGTCTGAAGTAATAAGCACACATAGATCTTTGAAGGGAGATCATCCCAGAGGAATGGCAATACAGCCAAGTTGTCAAATTTAGATAGCAGAAAACTTGTGGGGTTTTGAACCCCCAACCTCTTGGATCACAGTCCAGCATCAAATCACCAGGGTTGTTTTAAAGAAATTTTTAGAACTGCACAACCCCTTCTTTCCTTTCCCATCCTCCATGGCAAATTACTTCCAGTCGGAGGACAATGACCTTTTTTGCTAGTTTTAACTGTACAGAAGTGCTTCTACGACTGCACAAATCCATTTAGAACTGCACATTTTGTGTACAACTGCACTTAAAAAAGCCCTGCCAACCACTAGACTATTCACACATCACTAAGCGACAGTAAACAAAGCCGAATGCTGAGACTTTAGAGTAACCTCTACAGTGCTTATGTCGCTTTCGGTGATAGACTATTCACAAACCGCTAAGCAACAGTGAACAAAACAGAAAGCCGAGACTTTAGAACAACCTCTACAGTGCTGATGTCGCTTTCGGTGAACGGCTTTCCGTTCGCTTTGTTCATCATCTGAACAACTCCGATCACTTTCCGCTTTCCGTTTGTAATTGGAACGCTCAGCAGACTCTTGATTCTGAATCCATCGTAGTCTTCTATCTACATCCAAATCAACAACACAACTATTGCCCATTACACAGGCACCTTAACCCTTAAAATTTTTACTGACCTCGAGTATAGGATTTTCACATACCAAGTCCTTCGCTCACAATTGCTCAGCGCTTCAGCGTGAAACTCCGATGCAGTGTCCGCTCTGCATTCGGGAGCGCCTCTGAGTAGAGTGAGCTTGAAGGGGGGCTATAACAAGTGCATATACAAACAAAATGTAAGAAGCAATTTCTATAGCACCACTCACATGCAATTATCGAAAAATTATCGGAAAATTATCGGGAAAAATGTATTGAAAAATTATTTAAAAATTATTGAAAAATGTATTGAAAAATTATTGAAAAATTATTGAAAAATTATTGAAAAATTATTGAAAAATTATTGAAAAATGAGCAAGATCAAATCCAATACATAAAAGTATGTACAAATTCTACATTTGCACACATGAAGTTTTTCACATTCGATGATCAAACTTAATAGGTTGAAGCCAAGGGCTTTTACTGCATACCAATGGCAAAATCTGGTTGAGCCACTGCTGGGAAAAAACACTAATTTACGAAAAGATACTCTCTCTTATAATAGGAAATAAAGGATCGAACTAAACTTCTTACAGCCAGACTATACAACAAAAAAACAAGAGTTTTCAGGCAACGTCTGAAGAGAAAAATCCCCTACCTCTTTACCAAACTTTGGATCAGACACAGCATCTGCAATATTGAGAATCTAAAGACACAACAATAACACGAAAAATTAACAACCAAGTTCTGTACAGAAGCTTACGGTAACTGGAAGTCTAACGGTGAACCTAATACCTTTAACCTGCATTTGTATAAATGCAGCATAGCATTATATTATGTCATGGTTTTTGTGTAGACGTATAGCACAATAACACCTCAACTGCAGCACTTGGACTTCAAACAATAAAATAACCTTGCTGGCTTTTCTTCGAATAATGCCACTTCGCTTACCTGCCAAAAATTTAGCTAAACACAGCACAGAATTTATGCCAGTCATCAACCCTCCATATTAATATCTTATCATACCATTCCATGAAGCTATGCAGTCTTTGGCAAGTTAATAGTTAATACCCTTCTTCTTTTCCTTCAGGCTTGAATTAATCCCTCTCTACGGAGGGGCCAGCCACTTCGATCCTCCTCTTCCACTTTCCTCTGTCTTAGGTGTCTTCATTTTTCAGTTTGAGTTGTTTAATGTAAATTTCTGAAATAAATAAAAAGTTAATACCCTATAGCTGTAAATTTTCCGAACATATTCTAAAACTCGAATTGGAGAAATTAATTACCTGAGCTGACATGGCCACAACACGAGCAAACATGGCAGACCGAGCCCTCTGCAGAATTGGAACACTAGAACAAAACCACAACAATATTATAAATGGACCAACTTTACTTCAATGCATCATCACATTAGACTAAATTCATAGATATGACACAAACCTAACGTTAAATTTCCACATGATAATGCAACATTCGCCACATCAAACATTGTAAAAATTGTAAGTGAAGGACTATCTTAAGGTCCCTATGTGGCGGCTTGAGGTGGATTCGAACCTGAAACCCTCTGACTACATGGCACCAAACCCAACCATATACCACCATGCCTGCCCCACACTAAAAACTGGAAAAAATTAAGCATTTAATTGTATGACTGTTTTTTTCTCCATCAGTTCTGTCCTCCAGCCCTGCACATGGATGCAACTGCCTTCCTCTGTACCCTCACCATAACTCCTGGACAGAGTTTCATTGTCTCAAGCTTTTGTTAAGAAGCTGAGATCTAAGGTCTTCACGATATGTTTCAGCTATTGAATTAAGTACCAATGTTCCTAAACTCACCTGGGAATAATGATATTATCCGGATTATCAGCATTCATTTCAAAAGCTTTTGTTATCTGGACATCCTGTAAATTGTAAAAGCTATGTTATATTAATTTATTCCACATAATAAATTAACAGGATTAACAGATCAGCATAAATCACATTGCGTTACAAGAATGACCTTCCCAAAAAAATACCCTAAGATTGCCTTTAGTGCTTGTTAGAGTACGATTTGAATATCTTCCTATTATTTCTCGTAATCATACTGTGGTTTGAATTGAATCAAAGAATATTATTTTAATGGATTACATTGCATGCATCACAACAAAAGATGCAAAAGGATTTAAAACCCAGACAGAAAGTCCGATGTGTCAGACAGGTCAGAGCAGTGCTTAAAGTGTCGAAAAAGAAGTGCCTGGACGCTCCTTACCTTTCCCTGTTGTGCGGGCCAAATAAGTGGCAGGACGGTGTACAGATTTTAAAATAAGTGCATGGACGCCGTCCATGACCGTCCAGGCACACTTTAAGCCCTGGGTCAGAGGCACACATGACGAGTTCTCTCGACGAAGAGCTACATAAGTTTGTGCAAAAACAACTGCAACGTTACAATTACTGTAACGTAGTTCACTTGTTTTTGAATCATGTGTTACCTGACCAGTGGTCGTTACGAGGTAGACGCTACACCGGAGACATTTGATCAGATCCTGCGCATCCAACATGATTCTCTGAACCAACTTCTCCAGACTTGTCTGCTCAGCAAATATACCTTTGGCGAGCGTCAGTAGCAACTGCAATGCAAGAAAAGACATTATTATTGTATCGTATCATATTGCAATAATTGCATCTAACAGTTTGTAATGTGCCTCTCCAAGTACAGCATAATCAGAGGCACTCCCAAATGCACAAGACCATGAGAAAAGAAGTCTTACTTAGACAGCAAGTAAAGACAGCAATGCCCCACATGTTGTGAATTGCAAAGGAAGATCATTCCAGAGCAAAGAACCAACAGAAGCATGATGCTGGGCAGTAGTGGTTCGAGATTGGGAACAAGAAGATGATGATGATGATGATGATGGCCTAATTAACGAAAACAGCGGCCAAGGACAAGTGAAACAGGTAAATTATGGCTAGACCCAAGAACATCCACATGGTAATCAGCAGAATTTTAAAATGAATACGGGCATTAAGAGGAAGGAAGATGCTCAAACATGAAAGTGTAGACATGGAAATAGCGAGGAAGGCAGGCGATCAGACAGGTAGCTGCTTTTAATCACAATTATATCAATCACAGCTAAAGCGAAAGAGAAGCATAAGGAAATGGGAATATAGTGAGGAAGGCGGGAAATCAGAAAGGTAGCTGCACTTTCAATCACCATAATTACCGGTATATCAATCACAGGCGAAGCAGAGGAAGCATTTACAGGAAATGCCTGCTGCATGACATACAGTAAAACTGCATTGGACTTGACGACTGTGGAACACAGTGGACACATGACTAGAGATGTAAAAAAACATGTTTTTTTTGGCGTTGAAATATTTCAATGAAATATTTCAGTTTTATTTGAAATATTTCAGTTTTCTTTGAAATATTTCAAATAATTTTTTTCTTTACATTTTACAACTAATTACAACCATAATAACAGTTTATTTATTTCTCATATTACATATTATATCAGGGGTGTCAAACCTTTTTTAGTGGCGGGCCAGGGTGAGCATCTTCTAACAAGTGGCGGGCCAGGGTGAAGTTTTTCAAACAAGTGGCGGGCCAGGGTGAAGTTTTTCTAACAAGTGGCGGGCCAGGGTGTCGAACTCCTGTAGCAATTTGTCTTTTGTTTCTATCGATCCATGTATAAAATGGAGTCATACTCTAGCAAGATAGGCATACTAATAGACTATATAATTTACATACAATAAACCATGAAGATTTGCAAGATATTTGGCACTGACTGTAAAATTAAAAAATTTTAACTTTTATCCTCTAATTTTGTAATCTTTTGGGAAGGTTCCGCGGGCCAGAAAAAAATCATCGGCAGGCCAGAAATGGCCCGCGGGCCAGCTCTTTGACACTCCTGTATTATATGCATTATTGTGTTAGTGATGACCATTCTCGAGATACTCAATTTATTTCTAATTACCTGTTTTTAAGAATGACTTTTATGAGAGTTACATTATATGTTGAAAAACATGTTTTATTCACCAAATGTCACAAATTACAGTTTGATCTAATAAAGTAGGCTAGATGTTATTGTTCTTTGTTATGCTTAACATTTATTATTAATCACTTGTTTTGTCATAAATGAAATAAATGTGATTTTAGCTAAATTCTGCTAGCCAAGGACACAGTCAATTGTATAGAATTCGAAACACTTTAGTGACTTTACAAGACAAATTATAAATCACAAATACTATGTCAACTAGACTCAATAATAATCCGGCAAACAAAATTTTACAAAAAGTTCTAAGAATAGAACTTAGAACACAAACATAAATAGTATTATAGTACTATCAGTCAGACAGAGTAAACCATCATTAATAGTAATTATACTGCTAAAATCTGTCAGTTACAAGATTTCCTCATTGTTATTCATCATCGTCCATGTCATCATCTTTGTTATCATCGTCAACTAGAGATGTAAAAAAAACACACATGTAAAAAAAACGTTTTTTTTGGCGTTGAAATATTTCAAAAAAAAACTGTCAGAAATGAAATATTTCAAATGAAATATTTCACGCTCACATCACTACACATGACATGCTCTGCACGACTCACTCATTAAATGCTAGAACTATACCAGTGAAACTCCTAATCACTCAGTAACGAAAACTTTGTTACATGGCATGTACATAAGCATGTAGGTCTACATAATAATGACATCATACATGAATACGGTACGTATGTATACATGCATGCATCAAGTCACGTTCTTAGAAGTGCACTTTCTTTAATTCTTACATAGTTTTCGAGACATCTCAGAATCCACAAGTTACATCCACAGTTCCACACTTGTCATATTTAATAAACTGCATTTAATTAATTGGAAAATCACGAAAAGTTTATCAAATGGCACCTGATTCTGTTTAAATTCACCAACAGACATCTCAAACATCTGAGCATTGGTCAGACCAATGCCACAGAAAGTCAGGTAGTTCTTGAACACCTGTAAAACATACAGAACAACTGAAGAACATACAGAACACCTGTAAAACATACAGAACAACTGAAGAACAGTAAGTTCTCTCAGTTTCAAGAACGTGGAGGTATGTAAAACTACTGATATTCTGATCGAAATGAAACCACAGCAACAGCAAAATCCCGTGTATTGGAAAGCTTATTCCATCAGATGTATGTAAGCATGTGGACTTGTATAGCGCCCCTGCAAGATTATACTCAGAAGTGCTCCCGACTACAGCACGGACACTGAATCGGAGTTTCACACGGAAGCGCTTGAGCAATTGCAAGTGAAGGACTTGCTCAAAGCCCCTACGAGACGGCTTGAAGTGGATTTGAACCTGCCACCTGCCGGCTGCAAGGCAATGAACACACCCACTACGCCACCGGAAAATGACTTCATACTGCAATTTCAATTTCACACACTGTGCCAGATACCACAACATTTTGCACACTAAAACAGTCAACTCATTCCGCTTGGTTAATGTAGACACTAATCAAACTATACCATTACACCACAGAAATAATTTATAGTGCATTCAACATGTAGCTTAAGAGGTACTCCAAAAACTTTCTGATAGAATGTATTCATGCAACAGACATGGAAGTACACCGGTAGTAATTGGGTGCAACAGGACGCATTTTCTCCAATCCCAGTACAGCAATATGGACTGATTTATGTGATTGGTCACCGTTTTGCTGCACTCACCTGGGGTTGGAGAAAATGCTAACTGGACTTGCACAAGTTTCCCCAGCCTCTATTATTCTCCAATTTCATTTACTATTTTTGGACCAGGCATTATGAACAAAATCCTTAACTCTGGATGGGTATTGTGTACAGAGTGAGAATTGCAGGGGGTTGGGGCTTCAACCCCCCATCTTTCTTAGAGCCCCATTGTAAAGTCTGTTTTTCACACCCAAATTCCAAGTGGATAATGGTCCAACCCCCAGTTATTTTTCCACAATTCTTACACTGATTGTGTATGCTAGAACCCCTGAGCAAGATCGTCTCCAGCTCTGCATGCACCACTTGGATCCAGAGATAAGAGTGTGTCGGTTTTTTTTTAGCTATATACACATTTACACAATTGCAGTTGATAAATAATTACTAGATCAGAGAGAAATTAAAGTTCTAATGCCTGGAGTAAAACACACACACACACACACACACACACACACACACGCATGTCTTCAACATACCTCTTCATCTTCTAAAGTGAACTCAGTACCACCGTCCATTTTGTTAATTATCTGTGCCACACCAATGCATTCACCTTCGTAGTCGAGAATAGGCATGCAGAGAATGTTCCTCGTCCTGTAGCCCGTCTTTTTATCAATGTCTTTGTTGAATCGTGCATCCTATAGAAATGCAAACAAGAAATGTCCGTTATTTAAGCCAAATTTCGGCTGCCAAGTAAAGATGATACACATTTCAAGTGGGGTGCAGTGGTGTAGTGGTGTGTATTGTAGTGGTGTAGTGTGATTCCCATGCAATTGCCACAATGCCACAATGCTCCCGCGATCGCAACGCGTCAGTATCCCAACGTTGATGAGGATCTTATGGCAGAGAACGTTGACATCCAACTCGTTGGCAATGTCCCTGATCAGCTCCATGAACGTGGGGCGCGGTGGTCTAGTGGTGGCGTCGTTGCCTTGGAGCCGGAAGGTTCGAGGTTCGAATCCACCTCGCTACGTAAGGACCTTGAACAAGTCCTTCACTCACAATTGCTCAGCGTTTTGGCGTGAAACTCCGATGTAGTGTCCGCTCTGCATTCGGGAGCGTTTCTGAGCAGCGAGAGCTTGAAGTGGCGCTATAAAAAAACAAAGTGCACATACAAACAATGGAGTGGCCTAATTTGCTGTGATTCCCATGCAACTGCCACAATGCCACATGCCTACCTTAACTCATTTTTATTTTATTTTAAATTTCTCAATTGCTCGTTAACTACTTTTACCGACCTGATACGCATCCTTGATGTTGATAGCCAACTTCGTCAGAGCCACAGTTCCCGCAATTCCCCTTCCAAACGGCACGGTGATGTGATTCTCCTCCGTATGAAGCGTTTCCTCGATACTTGAATTTTCCGTCACGTCAAACAGCTTCGACACGAGGTACTTGCTATCCCGCGTGCCACGCGCCAGAAAGAGGCTTCCGCGGTCGCAACGCGTCAGTATCCCAACGTTGATCAGGATCTTATGGCAGAGAACGTTAACGTCCAACTCGTTGGCAATGTCCCTGATCAGCTCCATGAACATGTCCTGCTGGTTCATCTTCAGCAGTTCGTTTCGCGTTTTCCTCAGCGGCGCCGAACGCTTCGCCGTGCCTTTTACGAACTGGTCGAAAAAGTTTGTGGCCTTAGCTTCTGGTGCGGCCTCTCTCGTCATGGTCTGTGTGGCAAGTTCTAAAGTCGTTTTAGTCTCGACGGTTATCTCCGAAACGAACTTCTCCTGCAGCCACTGCTCGAGCACGTTGCGCTGGATGTTCTTCGACACCCATTCTTTGATGAATTCCGGGTCCGAATTGAGGTATTTCTCGATGTCCGCACGAGAGATGCCCTTCACCGCCATCGCTAAGCCTTCTTACAGTTTCCACGAAATTATTATGCTGTATGTGGATATCCAGTTGTTAAACAATTCTGACAGTATATGGTGTTATTCCATGTCAAGCAACACATACAGCTCCACTCTGATCTGCACCAAACAAATATTTAAAAAAATCATAATTAGCAAACTACTGGACATCATTGATGTCAATGCTATATTCAGATAATTCAGTCTCAAAGTGTATTAACCTTTATACACTCTGATTCAGTCTTTAAGCTGGTGCAGATAATTAACCCTGAATCATGACGAACTGAGAAAAACAGAAAAATGTTGCAGAGGCATTTAAACATTTTGTGCCAACACTTTAATGGTAAATCCAGCTTAATTATCTTTTTATTAATTCGTTTAACTGGTAGCAAAAACTGATAGACACACTTTCAAGTACAGGACAGGTACAAAAAGCAGTTAAAATCAAATGGAATATATACCTAAGTTTGTCTTTGTCTATTGAATTCATCTTAGGTTGAGTGTAGATAATTTAAATAATAATTACTGGAAGAATGAATTTATGTTTATATACTAGGCCTATATAGGATGATGAGATTATATCATTTGTTATAATTAATGATAAAAAGGTGGCTTTCTACACAAAACACGTAAGATATGTAGAGTTGTAATTTTTCGTTGGCAATACAGAGTTGTGGTGTAGAAAATCATTAGCCTTATATAATTTTGTGGATTTGACTAAAATGTGCTTTCGCATAGGGGGTCATTGCATAATTACGTAACGCTCGAGGGTGGGTGGGTGGGGTCATTAAAAACGTTACGAAACGTTACGGGGGTGGGTGGGTGGGGGAAGCTGAACGTTACGTAACGCCTTAAAAAAATTTCAGCAATGTGTAAAATTTTATTCTTGCGGTAAAATTTTGGAAAATTGCAGTTCACGCATGACTTCATTTATAATATTATAAATAAAACATTGTGTGGGCCTATATAATAAGCCTAGTCTAATGTCAAATTATAGTCCTAATTCACATGTAGGCTACGATATGCTTATAGGCTACTATACGCGCTCACATAAGCCAATAATAGACCTATAAATCTCAACTGAGTTTTCGTATCAATCGTTACGTAACGCCGGGGAGGGTGGGTGGGTGGGTCAAGGTAAACGTTACGAAGCGTTACAGGGTGGGTGGGTGGGTCAAAAACGGTCATTTTTAGCGTTACGTAATTATGCAATGATAGTCCAGTAACCGGGCTGCAGACCTAGAAAAAAGTAGTATAAAGACGGTTAATGGCTCGTTTGATTCAGTAGGAAGTCCTGAACAACTGAGAGATTTTCTGCAATAATCCCCCTTGAGCAAATTTTTTAACAAACATTTTTCCGAACGAACGCATAATATGCAAAAATTGCTGGTAAAAGGATTGTTAAAGACGCTAAAATTGACTTTTCATGAGCCAAATTAAATAAGAAATATTAATGGGATGTGCTAGAACACTCAGGACAAATATATCTGTTGGGGGCAGAGCCCTAAAAAATTGGGGGGTTACATTTGGGGTTTTCCGGCAAAAATGGCTACAAAAGCACAGAATTTTTATTATTCTCAAATTAGTCATTTAGGGGCTTGAATCCGGAACAGTTTGAACCCGGTAACCCACCCACCCATTCTCAAAAATTGTTGGGGGTGGTCCATTTTGGGTTTTCGGCAAAAATGGCCACAAAAGCACCCCTAGGAATTGTAAGGAGATATACACACAACACTGTATAAAAACTTTAAACGTGTGTTTACTATTACCACATGCTAACATTCAGATTCACTACGCGAAAAGTAACCCTGGCACATTCGCGAGAGCAACTATAGTTTTGGAAAACCCTAATATTAGCCTACAAACAATTATTAATCAGATAATAAACAATAATATTATTAATCAGAATCAGACGCTATACCTTCTGCTGTTAATCCTACTCCACCGTCTTTGCCGAGAAAGCAACCTTATTGAGCAGCGTGACGTACTAATTTAATTGTCAATATCATTAGTAATTATTTATTATTTCACTGCCGTTTCAACGTTGAAAACTTGTAATAGCAATTTTCTGAGAAGAAATAATAATAATTATTGGTAGAAGGAAAATAAATATTATTGTTCTTGCATAGTTAGCCCAATCATCTTTTGGTTAGGGTTATTATTTTAAAATTCATTAATTGTAGCTCTAAGCCTGGCTCTTGTTTTAAATGAAAAAGAGCCCAAACACATTAAAAATATTATTTAGAAAATAGTTTTTGTACAAATTGAAGCGAGATTGCTGTGGCCTAATATTATGTCGGCGGAACTTGTTGACTTTTTTGGGTTTTTACTAGAAACATAATTTTATATTAATTAGACACCTGCTGGGAAGTGAATTTCCTGGGCTTAAAGTAGTAGCACAGTATAAATAACAAACTAACTTTGTTTTGTTATTTATACTGTGGTAGTAGCTTGATTTGTAAAAAGTTTTTTTGAGAAGTCTTCGGTAGCGGGCAGATAACATTAGGCCTATCTAGATTCCACATAACTGCATTCTCTACGAAAAGAAACGCTCAAGGCCAAATTATATTTAGAATTAAAACGCAGCAAAAATGCAGTTTAAATTCAGTTAATAAAAGAGGTAATTTCTAATCATTATTATTCCACTCAGCAGCTGGTAACGAACACGATGGCGCTAGTTGGCACAGATAGTCTACGTTTTTAGTGTCAACTCAATAAAATATGTAATCTATGTAATGGCTAATGAGGATGGTTTCCTGTTAGGCCCTATAATTTAATCGTGAATCATATTTTCATATCATCAACACAGAGTGTTTTGTTTTCTGATCAAAATATAGTTAAATTGATAGTGAAACCTGTTTCCTGAACTGTTCCTGAATGAACCTCGGTTTATTAATAAGCAAAAAGTAGGATAATGGTTTTCGGCGGAGTGGGCGGTACTTGTTGTATGGAGGGCACATGGAATATGTTTATCCTAACGTTTTATAGCGAACAAGTCCTGTAATTTCACTTACAATACAAATTGATGTGCTGTCTTTGAGAGGATTCTTGACATCAACCAAGTCTAGGATGATATGTGCTTCAGTGGCGTAGACAATCATCATGGGATCTCGAGTCAGGTATTTAGAAATATGGACGTTTTATAGAAAATCTACTGTTTTTTTATCCAGAGTTTAGGCAATCAAGTTGTACTGTTGAATTGTTAATGCAATTGTTTCAGCTGGTGACATAAAAAAGCACCTGCTTGCAATTTCCCTGCTTATAAATAAAATAGACACCAAAGACTAAGACAATTAGAGTGCTGTAAACCAGTGAAGCTAAGTAGTTGATCAGTATTATTACTTAGTATGTAAAAGAGTTGTTTCAATACTTATATTTATATCGATAGCTTAAGTAATTGGGTTCGGTAAGATTCTTTGAACCACATAAGAATGTTTCAGAAAGTTCTCATTCTGCATGCCGAACTCCTGCAGGTGCATTTTGGAAACAAATCACTACCGATTTGTCTCTTAAATTTGCATGAAGCATGCTTTCTTTTGTTTTCCACATGCAGAGTGTGTGTGTATCTAAGCAGAGCCTGAAGGTTACGTTAATGCACAATGGCAGAGGCAGAATGCATGAAAATGGTTGCCTTCTAAGTTTGCCAGATTAAGATAAGCTCTCCAACTGTCAGATGTATATCCGCCAGATATATGATACATGTGCGTTCCCTGCAGGACGTAATTTAATTCTGTGTCTTCCAGAGTTTGTGACCGTTTGATTAGAAATGGCCGAAAGGAGTAATTCAACATACATGAATGCTTTTTTGTAGTGCTGTGCATGTCATGATGGAAACTACTTAATTGCTAATTTTACTTTTCATGCTCATCATTCTGGGTGCAGGCAAAACAGCAGTTGTCTGAGGCCTTTTTGTATACATGTAAGGTGACCACACATGGTTTCTTTCTGGTAGGAAATGCATGTTTTGCATTAGGAATAGTTGACTGTCATGGTGTCGTTGGTGTGCTGTTACAGTCTCTGTTTATGTAATGATGCATCTGTTAGATCTCATAGGGCGGTGATTTTAAAGGTGCTGTGCAAAGTTTAGTTACATATATGTATGCCATATATGTAACTAAACTTTGCGGCGCGGTGGTGTAGTGGTGGCGTCGTTGCCTTGGAGCTGGAAGGTTCAAGGTTCCAATCCACCTTGCAGCGTAATGACCTTGGGCAAGTCCTTCGCTCACAATTGCTCAGCGCTTTGGCGTTAAACTCCGATGCAGTGTCCGCTCTGCATTCGGGAGCGCCTCTGAGTAGAGAGAGGTTGACGGGGCGCTATAAGAAGTGCACATACAAGCCACATCTGCGTAGAAACAGTTAAAGCATCTATGAGCCTCTGAAGATGCAGTTATCATTTCCATATATCAAGTGCATTCAGTTTATCGCAGAGCAGCTGACTTTTGTTTACTCTTCTTGCCTCTCAGCTATTGTTGCAACGGGGCATTATCAGATTTCAACTGTAGTGTATTGTTATATATTTTGGTTTGGCCAGCCTCCTCTGGCTTGGCTCACATGTAAACAATTGTGGCTGAGGTTCATCTGGTGCAGCACTTGGTGTTGAACGCATTTCAAACATCCTCAAATTCAAAAGAGAAATTTCTGTGTTTACGTGTACATAGTCAATGAAACCTGCTTTTCACAGACTTGTCTTAACAGTTTACAAGCTTGTTACCCAGTCGTTATTTATTTAAGAGTCACTGTGTGGATCCTGCAGTGCTCAATTTTCTCGAAAAATCTGAGCTTGTTAGATTGTATAATTCATATGCAATGCCAAAGCAGTTACTTCCTGCATTTGCTGTGGAAACTGACATTGACCGTTTGCAGCGCCACTCAAAGTCCTGGCCATTCAGTAGCGCACCCAGTGCGAGAATCCCGAGAAAAAAGGTATGATTCAAAAGAGAGCGAGAGATGTAACTCAGTGGTTCTCAAACTTTGACAGGTCACGGACCGGGAACAATTTTTTTGGAAGCTCGAGGACCACTAACTTATGGTGAATGCAAACAAAAAGGATCTACATATAAATTATAAAAAAGACGGTTAGGGGACCTATGGCTATTCATTATTAGCAGCATTTAATTTATTTACCCATATAATTCTCAATTCACTCGCATTGTTGAAAGTTGAATTCAAGGTCCCGGACTAGATTGGAAGAGAATTTAATTTAATTTGATATAGAAAGTGGACTTGTAAAAATGTAGGCTAATGACATTACTGAGATTACAAGTGCATTAATAAATTAAATGCATGCTCGAAATAAAACACAGTAATCGGGAAAAGAAAAACAATAATATATAGATTTGAAAAATTACAGTTTATTTTGAACTCTCCTCCACGGACCGGTGATCAGCACTCCGCGGACCGGTGCCGGTCCGCGGACCACCACTCTGAGAACCACTGATGTAACTGACATTCCGGGTTGACTTGACTGCCAACCTCCACTGACTAAGCGTTCAAGGCGTTGTGTATTGTAAGAAGTGGTGTGCACTCAAGAGTTCAATCAGGACATACAGATGAAAGCATTATTTCTAGAGCTATCTTGGTTAAAATGTGATCAGTAAAAATGGTTTGTGTCTTACTGCACAGTATTGTGGTGCTGAGGCCAGAGTTTTGCCCAAGTTATCTTGTACCAAACATCTGCATCCTGCCAGCTGTTGTACAAATTGCACAATTTTCACTTTACCTCTGACTTGGAAGATTTTATGAGTTGCATCATGAATTTATTTTGCTGTTTGTCATGTAAGCCAGGGCTTGCACAGTTTTCACTTTTCTTTCCTGATCTTCAAAATCATCCATGGTGGCATACAAAACACTTCAGTGCTTCAGCGTAGCATGTATACTGGCTGTCATGTGCCATTGTGTTTTCTTTCATTTTACATGATTGCTGGGTGGTCCTATTAGCGGGATTGTCCATCTCTTCTGGGTCTCCCCTTGGTTACCAAATTACGCTAAATTATTATGTTCACTGTCATAATTGTATTATGTTTTTGGTTCAGGAAATAAATAAAATAGAAACTTGTTGACTTAACTATGTAAATGCACTAAAGCACTTGCTGAGTCATTAGGCGTAAAAAATGTTGTGTATCCGGTAACCTGACCGACCCTCTTTTATGGCTGCGACTCAAATAATTTTGTAAAAAGAATTTATTTACAAAAAAAATTAATTAAAAAAAATTTTTAATAAAAAAATTAAATTATTTTTTAAATTATTTTTTTACATTTGTATTGACATAACAGAAAAGACGTCAACAAAATGAAATTAATAGGACTGTTTTCTAGAGCAGTTTTAGGTGCAGACAGTCGGGAAATAGGCAGTTTATACTTGCTTAGAACACATACTTTGTTGCAGCGTGTACCATTGGGCAAAAAAGTCTAGTGGGGTATACTTTTTCGGATAGTCACTGCATAACAATATTTTACCAAAATAAAAATATTTTCCGACCTACCTACCCAATTTTGTTTAGCTCTGTTACCGGAAACACAACATTTTTTTAGGCCTTATGAGTGCCCTTGTGCAATGTGCATGTAATAAAGTGTTTGCACGTGTTTTCGAAGCCTCTTTAAACTTGGATTCAGAGAATTCTGGTGGAGCTATTCAAAACCGTCAGATATTTACTTTTCCCCTAATAAATCCTCCCCACCGAGATATAAACGGATTGGAAGCAGAGGAGGAGGCTGTTTACGTAGTTAGGCAGAATTGTTAACTGGATATTTACTATTTAATCACCATTTAGGTCATTCATTTTCCAGTTCAAGCAAATATCTAGGCCAGTGGTTCTTAACTGGTGTTCGACCGAACCCCTGGGGTTCGGTGAGCCATTGCCAGGGGTTCGGCAGAGGTCCTCTGAAATATATACATAATCAGTGAAAAATCATCTACCATTTTTTCAATTTTTATTTAGTAAATTTTGTTTGAAACCTTATTAAATTCAAAGCTGTTCATCCTGTTAACCTTAGTTTTGTCTGACTGCATCAGTGCAACTCCCGATAATTAACACCGGCAGGCATCTTTCTGTGAAGTAATATACATACATGTAAGGTATTACAGATATGTAATTTTTCGTTGTTTTTCTGCAGAAATAGCATCGTATGACGTACGCTAAAAGTAACTATTACCATTTTCTTATATACTTATACCACAGAGTATGTCGAACAAAAAAGAATTTTTTTTATTCAAACTTGAGGGGTTCGGTGAATGGTCATAGATTTCTCTTGGGGTTCGGCTCCCTGGAAAAGGTTAAGAACCACTGATCTAGGCAATGTTTGCTTCTAAGTCAATTCATTTTTCCTCTTTCAGTTTCACTTATTGATGATGTGCTGATAGCCTAATTATTTTTTTATTGCCATTTAAAAAAATATTTTTGTTGTTTTTAGGCTAGACCCTGATCATGTTTTCGAGGTATTTCTGGAACTTGCCAAACCTTCCAGTTCCAAAGAAGAGCCGTATATCCTGCAGATTTTTCCAGACAACTACAGTGACGAGGTAAATGTGCATTGCAAACATTTCCATACAAGGATTACCGTATTTTCGCGAATATAACACGCACACGGGTATAACACGCACCCGAATATAACCCGCTACTTTTTGCGATTTCAGTAAAAATTGAATTATATAAGACGCATCTGACTATAAGACGCACCCATTTTCGTGCATCAAACTACACGTGATACTCAAACGTGTACGCTAACGTTCATGTGACTCATACATTATATAATTTTTGCCTGTGTATATTCGTAACTGGTTCAATTAAACGCAAATTAAAATAATCTTTTTTTTAAATGGAAGATTCCTGCTAAAATGAACGTTTCAATCAAGTCTACTATAATTATAAATATAACGATTCCTTGTAAGCGCGAATTATCTTGTTTCCGATTCTTTGCTGGCACCACTTAGGTCTTCACAAGGTAAGGTATTCGTCGTTTAAAAATTATAGGCCTAACCTGAAAAAAAGACTTCGACATAAGCCGGTTTCATTAAGCAAAGCGATCTTGTTAAAAGTATTTTTAGTGAATTTAAGTATGCGCCCATTGTAATATTTTATCGACAATTCAAGTTATATTGAAACCAGAATTTGTTTAATCAACCCCACTTCCATATAACCTTAAATTACTAGCATAATATAACCTACTATCGTGACATGGGGTAATGACGAGCTTATGCTCTACACTTAGGCCTAGTATTGGCGTTCTCAATAACGACGGTTTTGACCAGAAATTGTTTAAAAAATCGAAAATTTACGTCTTTATGCCAAGAAAACATACTTAAGCGTGTATATAAGTGGAAGATTATATTTAAAGTGGGAACGAACGCGCGTTACTTTCACGAACGCATATTCGAATAATCCAAGATGGCGGCACTTGCGGAGGTATAGATTCCCGTATAAAATCGCCATTTGCTTGAAGAACTAGTTTTAAATGACGCCAGTTTTGATAAATCTAGCGAATAATAATTGTTTGATAATATCAATTGACGAAATAAAGTGGGTTTGGCCAGGAAATTCTGACTTTTACACGGGTTCACAGATGGCTTTCACCGCATTCGCCGTGTCACTGCACAGAAGTTGGGATGAAACAATTTGGTAATTAGCAAGCCATTCTGGCAAATTTGTACTTCATTTTTGATGCCATGGACAATATTTATATTCTAATGTGGAAGAGCTAGCGGATGACACTAAAAAGGAGAATTAACGACTGTGTGAAAACCGCAAAATTATGCGCTATAACAATTCAAAGCCTTAATTTCCTGAACTCCATACCTGCGCTGTGCGAGCGATAATACAGAATATTATGTGTTCATTCGTTTATTTAAAATTGAAAACGACGGACAATTACAATTTATATACAGTAATATTTGACTTTTATATTTAAAGTAAAATAACATTTTTTCCATTTTCAATTGTGATTTTCTGCGGCTCTGACATTTTATTATAATGATGATAAACGAATATTTGTACTGACGTCGGACTTTACGCCCTATAATTTTGTCGACGTCCATGCCTCTGTATTGTAAGTAAAAGAAACCTGTTTACAGCAGTTTCTGACCATGACCTAAAAATAATCTGGTTCAAAATTTGGCTGTGTAAAAAATAATTTGTATAACACGCCCCCGAGTATACCCCGCGGGTAGGGTGCGTGGTTTGTAAAAACTTATATAACCCGCGTGTTATATTCGCGAAAATACGGTACATGCAAAGGCTACTTTAAAACTGCCTGCGTTGTGGGGTGCGGTGGTGTAGTACGTTCGTTGCCTTGCAGCTGGAGGGTTGCAGGTTCGAATCCACCTCAATACATATGAATAGCCCAATCTCTGACATTAAAATGCGTCGGGCTCTTCATTCTGCCGGGAAGGGGAAATTTCTAGTTCCACGGCTCATTTTGCTGCCAGGGAACACTGTGCTTTCTCGGTTCTATAGGTCGGTCCATCTGGAATGACCCATTCAAAGCATCTGACCAATAATTTTTGTTTCATAAACTCTGAAGTCTTTTTTTCTGCCATGGCTGGGTTGGGAACACTCCTGAGTAGGTTTCTTGCCGCACTATATACGTTCATTGAAAGAATGATTTCACAATTTTAAAAGCTCCTTGAATTAAGTTCTCAGTTGTCCATTTTAAATTACCTTCCTTCTAAGCTGCGTTTATTACATATTACCAATCGAACTTTTTTCATGAATCTCTCTTGAAAGTCTTTATTTTTTGCAATGGCTTGGCTGAGAGCACTCCTGAGTAGTTTTATTGAAAGTGAATGAATGAATGTGCAATTTAGCCGCTGCAACCCAATGAGGTGAAGCCTCTGTATCCTTCCAACTTGCATTAATACTCGCATACAGACCATTAACCCTTTGTTAGCCAAAGTGTAGTAAATGGTATGGGAATCCTAAATATTCCTTTGGTCGGTAAAGGGTTAAAGGCGGATGGAGGACTGAGATCATCCATGAATGGTCATCAATCTGAATACTAAACAGTTCCTACTCTGCTTACATCAATGCTTGCATCACATCGTAAATTGTATTAATGTGCAAGTTTAAATTACATGCGATGCACTGTCAGCTGATATATTGCATCATGACATAAGTTGCTAATTAATGATTAAATATTATAATAACAATGATTATAAACTAATGCTGCCAGACTAAATATCCAGGTTTAAGGCTTCTGAGGACTTTACATTGTAAGGGTAAGGTGTCATAAAGTGAAATCACTGAATTGAGAGTTGTTTTGTGGCACATTAATTTGCTTTTGTAGTGAAAGTGCTAGACTGGTTTAACCCTACTTGTGTGTGTCATATGTTGCTTCTATTAATTATTTGCAGTCCTTTCTCTGGCACTTGTATGTCTTCTGCTTAATGTGCTTAACATGCTCGGCTGTGGCAGGAATTTTATCTGCCATTGATGTTCAAGCATTTCAGAAAACATATGCAGGTTGCATACATTGTCCATTCTGTATTGTTAATTTTGTTAAATATATATGTATAAGTGAAAATGAGGTTTGCAATTCATAAATTAATAAAGAAAATTCTATTCTATTTGAAAGCACGATCTGACTGTTAAAGACCTAATTTGATGTGGTTGATACAACTTTAGACTAAAATCCTTAAAATTTAAACTCACCATTAGATTATGTTGTGGCTGTGTTACCAAGAACGTAATTTCTCACAAGCAGAGGGTGAGCTTCTAGTCTAAACACCTGTCCTTGTGAGTTTGTACCTCTGGATATGATATGCAAACTGCTACACTAGCGTGGATCTCCAATTACTTAAGCTTATACTTCAAACATGTGAACCAGCGTGTCTGTCCAATCTAGAATGCTGTTTAGTCAGCATTCTGTCCATTTTAGTATGCTGTTTAGTCAGCATTTTAATTAACATCCTAAAATTTTACAGTAACTTTCCATCCATCCGTCTTTGTGAAGTTTGTGTGGCAGGTATGTACATCAATTTGCAAAAGCAGCTGTTTAACCCTTTAATGCCAAGATGCTAGTAAATGGTATGGGAAATCCTATACCCTCTGGCATTAAAGGGTTAATGAGCATTGTTTATAAAAAACAATGCAGTTTTTGGCTTGGTCCTTATTCCTCATTCTTGTCAATATTACACTGTGTTATGCTGAATTGTTCTTTTATACCGGCAGCTATACCTTCTGTTGAACTTTCATGTTGTATTATCAGCTCTGTGATCTGCAGAACTGAGCGCATGTGACATGTGGGTACACCCACTGCTGCTTATTATTGGTTTCACATAAAGAACACCTAGGATGGTATTGGTGGCAGTGCTTACATAAACAGAATCCAACCGGTGAAAAAGATTTTATTGCTCTTGCCATAGTGAATTGGAGCTGGCCGTGCCATTTGAGTTATGCGCAGAAACATCCCTAGCTGATTAGATGCTGGTAATTTATCTTGAAGTGATCCGCAGCATTACATCGGATTGACGTTATACGTTATAACGTGCTTTGTTATATAACGCGCATTGTTATGATGCAAGTTCTGCTGTGGTGTGGGTGGTGTGGGTAGAGATGCGGATGCCAAGCTTCGTTCACGGTCGGGAGATGACCTTGTTATTATGTGGCTCTGTGTGCTTGTGTCTTTGTCTGTGTGTGTATTTGTGTTTATGTGTGTATGTGTCTCTGTGTGTGTGTGTGTCGTTGTGTGTATGTGTGTGTATGTATTTGTCTCTGTATCTGGGTGTGTATGGGTCTCTGTGTATGTGTGTGTCTGTTTTTCTGTGTGTATGTTGTCCTCTGTTTATGTGTCTCTGTGTGTTTGTGTGTATGTGTGTCCTTGTATATGTGTCTCTGTGTATTTCTGTGTTTCTCTATGTATGTCTTTGTGTGCGTTTGTGTCTTTGTGTGTGTCGTTTCTGTATGTGTGTCTCTGTATATGGTGTGTCATTGTGTGTGTGTGTGTGTCTCTGTATATGGTGTGTCATTCTGTGTTTGTTTCTGTGTGTATTTGTGTGTTTCTGTGTGTGTGTGTCTTGCTGTGTTTGTTTATCTGTGTGAATGTCTGCTTGTGTGTGTCTGTTTGTCTGTGTGACCTTCTGGCTATTTGTGTAGTGACTTTTTAGAACCTTGCAGGGGCACTGAACATGGTTATCTGAGAGATCTATCTAAAAAGGGTTGACCTAGATTGATCAAAGCTATTTTTATGACCTATCTGCCAGTGGTGGTACCATGAACATGTCCCTCAGTTGTACTGTTGTATTAGACGGGCAGCACTATATTTTTTCATATGATGTACCTCAAAAAAATTTGTAACAAGCTGGATTTGCGTTAAAACAATTTAGAATTAAAAGTTATACATGCAAAACAAGATAGCACGAAATATGTACATTGCTATCTTAGTAGGAACATAATAAACGACGCACTCTTTTTCTTAGCGCAAGTGGACGTTTTGCGTCATTTCTGAACGATAATAATGAGTAAATGGGCATGTTGATGTTTAGCGGTCTTTATCGTAGTTTCATATTTTCTACGAAATAATCAAAATTTCTTGTTTTAATTTGAAAATATTATTAGTTTTATGTAATTAATTACGGTAAAGGTGTATTTTAGCGTATTTTATTATTTCCAGCTTAGGTAAAAATAAATAGCGTATTTTATCGTCTGTGTGCGTTTTCGAACTTCCGCAGGTATTTTCATCAATCCGACTTCTACATTGGCATGTATCACTGTCGGCAATCCAGCTTCTGTTGTAGCAACAATTTTTTTCATCATTCCTGATTCTATTTAAATAACAATTATTTGTCATCAGCCAAGCTCTCATTTCATTAAGCATCTCTTCAGCAACCCACTTCTATTTAAGGGAAATAATTTTCATCAATCCAACTTCTATTTCTCAAGCAATCGTTTCATCAGTTCCGTTTCCATTTCTCGAGCGTTATTTTTGTCCATCCAGCTGCTATGTCAGCCATTAGATACCTTAATCCACCTTCCATTTCTCAAGTGTTTTCTCATCAATTCAGCTTCTATTTCACCAAGAAGTTTTCACCAATCCAGCTTTCAATATACTTTTCAAAAGAAATATGAACAGTTATAACGATTCATCAACGAAATATGTAAATACATACGCTAAATAATAAAATACGCTAAAATACACCCTATCGATTTCGAAATAATAAAATACGCTAAAATACACCTTTACCTTAATTACCGCGAGTTTTTCCTGGGAAAAAGTTTGCTAAGAATTGTGGACTTTTAGTATTAGTAATTTATATTGTGATTGTAAATGGCCAGGGCCATGGTGTGTGATGATCCAAAGCCGATTGCTTTTGAACATAATAGCCTTGTTCAACCAAAACCTAACCTCTTATCATCTAGCACGGGTGCAACCACATGTTATTGAGCACTCTCGAGATAAAATGGTGACCCACACGGTAAAAGTCTAGACGACTCGGTAGCATGTAATCAGTACGGCCGTCACAGATATAGGCAGAATAGAGCGGTCTCACCTACGGCGATCGATAACCCAATGTTTCTGGGTCCTGTAACCTACCTCGATCGATAACCTAAGGTTAACGGGAAAGTTAGTGAGTTAGTCATTCATCAGAGCAAAATGTTTAAGAGGCAATCCTGTCACGCGACACCGGCATAGGTAGATTTTGCTATATTTTTTAAGCTTATTTAAGTGTATATTAATATTTATGAAAATATACCTTTTCATGGCATTTTGGCTTACTTACTTTCACGGGAACATTGGGCTATCTATCGCCGTAAGTGAGACCGCTCTATTCTGCCCTGATCTGTGACGACCATACTGTTTACTTGCTACCAAGCCGTTCTAGACCTCTACCCCCCACAAAAATTTCCTAATCAGTGGGTTTTTGGGGTGGAGTAGGTGGGACCTCATTTCTATCTAAGACACTAAAATTATCTCCAGTTTCTCCATTACCTTGGGCAATCTGGTCTTCTACCTGCTGATCAGTCTAACTTTAGGGCCCATCATTCCACAGGGACTGATCTCCTCTATAATTATATATTCTCTGAAAGCTATTTTGCAAATTTTAGTGATGAGGCGATGGAAGGGCAAAGTAGTGTAATGGAGGATGAGACCTGTGCGTGTTGAATGAAGAGGCTGGATGGTGAACAATTGATGAAGATAGGATGGCTGCGATGATTGA
The DNA here is from genome assembly GCA_945859605.1 of Lumbricus rubellus. NCBI lineage: Eukaryota > Metazoa > Annelida > Clitellata > Crassiclitellata > Lumbricidae > Lumbricus > Lumbricus rubellus. Next base: position 27,256,435 of record OX243826.1, on the reverse strand, counting down.
AGTGTATAGTAAATGAGTGATAGTACATTGTGTTCTATGCGTTCAGACATTTTGATCCAGTGAAGTGATTTCATGACAGTAGTGATGTGGTGGTGTTTGAGGTTTAGGTGATAGCACAGCACAGACAATGTCATTCTGGATAGCTTGGAGGTGGTTTATTTGGGTGATATCAATGTTTAGGAAGAGAGAATTGCAATAGTCAAGTTTTGCATTAACTATAGATGTTACTATTATGGATGCAGTTGTAAAGTTGAGAATAGGGTGGATTCTGGGATGGTCGCGGATACGCATGAAGCAAGAGTGGGAGCGATGGGTGATGTGGTCAGGGAAGCTAAGGTTTTGATCAAAAATCACACGTAAATTTCGAACAGGAGAATTTACAGTAAATATATGAGTGGATGCACGGTCAAAGTTGATGGAAATAGAAGGATCTGGGATTTTGAGCACTGAAATTATTAGCAATTTTGTTAAGATAACAGCTTAAAATGTCGAAATTTGTGTGCAGCTCCAAATAATTCAAAGAATTGGGAGGCGACACTCTGGAGTTTTAAACCATGACAGCATTGAAAAATAAGCAATTTTATTAAGCTGACAGCCAAAAGTGCAACTATTAGGCTACCGTGAGGAATTTTTAAAAAATTAAACATTTGTGAGGGAGCATTTTATTGAATTCTTGAGCCTTATCTCTAAGCACTGAAATTAAGTCTTATGAGAAAATTTTGTTGAGATGGCAACTTTAAATGCAACCACTGCAGTTTGGAATTTAGATTTTTAAGGCAATGGGTGGGACAATTTTGAAGTCTTAAACCACGACTATCAGCACCGAAATGACGATCAATTTTGCTAAAATGGCAGCTTAAAATGTCACTATTGCAATGTGAAATTTCAAAAAAAATTGATAATGGGAAAAAAATCAAAATCCTCCCTCTGCTGAATAGATTTATTAAATTTCAACTTCAGACATACAAACAGGTTGCTCTCATTATCTCATAATCGAAAGAGTCAAGAAGCCTCACACAATCCTATTGTCAAAAGCGGTTTTCAAATTATGAAGTGAAAAAGCATAACAGTGGACAATGGTAGAAAAAATGCAGTGAAGGAAGGTTAACTCAATCAGTTTTGTTGCTGGGGGTCGTCACAACTTTCAGAATGTCACCAAGGGGTCGCCGCACTAAAAAGGTTGAGAACTGCTGTTCTAGATGTTTGACAGAGAATGAGTGGGGAGAGAGAGATATGATTGAATCCACAGGAGAGCAGTATCGGTAAATCCAAACCAGAAAGACAGTCTTTGGAGTAATATCAGGTGATCAATAGTGTCGAAGATTGCAGAAATATCAAGGAGGCAGAGACAGGAGACTTGTTGATGTGAAATGGTAGAGACAAGTTTATTGAGATATCCTATGAGCTTTAGGTCCGTCTTTGCATTCAATCTGTCTTTAATGCTGCTGGTCGACTGATTGCTTGCTTCCTGAATACTCTCATAATATAGCTTATGGTCAACCAACTATACTGACTTCCTCTCTCTACCCTCATCCAATATTTATTTCCATTTTTACTGTATCTATTTAACAGATCTCTCTCGGAAGGCTGTCTTCCACTTTCACAAAGGCGAGCTCTTATTTTTCCTACCCTCAAGAAACCTAACTTGGATCCCAACCTCTGCCAGAATTACCGCCCCATATCCAACATTTCCTTCCTCTCGGCTGTCTTGCAAGGATTCCAATGCATACTATATAATTATGTTTAGACACCAAGATGATGATTCTAAGTGAACTAAATGCTGAGATACTGACGAATCTTTATTTTTGGGTCAGCCATTTTGGAAAATGGCCGTCACTGAGACCATGACAAAATTTGTGATGACTACTTTGGAATTCTTACCCCTAAATATGTATCTTTAGACACCAAGATGACGATTCTAAGTGAATTGGAAGCTGAGATATTGAAAAATCCATATTTCGGTCGCCATTTTGGAAAATGGCTGCCATTGTGACCATTGGGAACTTTGTAATGGTCTTGTTAGATTCCTTGCCCTTAAATGTGTATGTTTTGACACCAAGATGACGATTCTAAGTGAACTAAATACTGAGATACTGACAAATCCATATTTTTGGGTCAGCCATTTTGGAAAATGGCCGTCACTGAGGCCATGACAAAATTTGTGATGACTACTTTGGAATTCTTACCCCTAAATATGTATCTTTAGACACCAAGATAACGATTCTAAGTGAATTGGAAGCTGAGATATTGAAAAATCCATATTTCGGTCGCCATTTTGGAAAATGGCTGCCATTGAGAACTTTGTAATGGCCTTGTTAGATTCCTTGCCCTTAAATGTGTATGTTTTGACACCAAGATGACGATTCTAAGTGAATTGGAGGCTGAGATATTGAGAAATCTGTAAATCGGTCGGCCATTTTGAATTGGGCCCTATAAAACAGGGCCCGGTGGCCCAATTTTTGGCTATCTTCACTACAGTGTATTACAGTATATTACAGTTGGATTTGGCATATTTTCAGCTTGTTACAAATTTTTTTGATGTATTGCCACCCAACGACCCTACTATATGATTAAAATTTAATTCATGATCAGCATCCTAAGCATTGCTTTGTAAGTTAGGCTTATTGTTCGAACGTAATTTATGCACAGTACACACACACACACACACGCACACATGCACGCACACATGGCTAATACCATAAGGCCTAAAAAAATAAATGTCGTGTTTCCGGTAACATAGCTAAAAAAAATTGGGTAGGTAGGTCGGAAAATATTTTTATTTTGTAAAATATTTTTATGCAGTGACTATCCGAAAAAGTATACCCGACTAGTCTTTTTTGCACGCTGAAACCAAGTACGTGTTCTAAGCAAGTATAAACTGCCTATTTTCCGACTGTCTGCACCTAAAACTGCTCTAGAAACAGTCCTATTAATTTCATTTTGTTGAAGTCTCTTATGTTATGTCAATACAAATATTAAAAACAAATTTTTGAAAAAAATAAATAAAATTTTTTTTAATAAACATTTTTTTTGAAAAAAAATTTTTTTAACAAAAATTTTTTACAAATATATTTGGGTCGCGGCCGTAAAATTGGGTCGGTCGGGTTACCGGAAACACAACAATTTTTTTTTTACGCCTAACGACGTGTTCAGAATGTGTTTAGCAGGCTTTGATTTATTTATTCCCGTCGTGTTGGCCGCTTGTTTTACTTTAGAATTATAGTTTTTTTGTGTTATGTGATGTTAGGCCATAATTATGTGTTGCTGGATATATTAAAGTGATAACATGTTTATTTGTGTAGGAAGTTCTTAGGTCAGTTCCGAAGTTTGCCTTTCCATGCCTCTCTGATGATTCCAAGTAAGTTTTGCTTCCGTGTCTCTGATCTAGTTAAAGATCTTTTAGGTAATTGTGATCATTCACGGTCTTACTTAGCAGCAATTATCAGCCGTCCATCTTTTGTATTACATGTGTACAGGTGTCCTTATTTATTGGGTACAGTTTCCCTTCAGGGCCTATTCGTGTGGCCTTCCCCCTCCCCATTGGTTGCATTGACAATGTGACATGTAATTTGTAAAAGTTTTGTAGAATGATTGATTGGTTAATGGTTACACTAATAAATGATTGATTGATATTTTGATTGATTGATTGATGTTCCCGCATCTTATTGGTTTTTTCTCTTTTGGTTTCTTTTTTGGTTTATCTTTGACTATCATGGTTGACTGTTTAATGTTTATGCTAAGTCTGTGTGACTTATATAACCATTAATTTTAAGTGTTTGTGACTTAATGTGTGGCTGTTCTAGCTAAGTATTCTTGATGTATGTTCACGACTGTTCGTGCTAAATCTTCATTGGCTGACGTAACAGTTCAACGTTCATGCTAAGTTTTCATGGCTTGTGTGACTGTTCATGCTCAGTCTATTTCAGATTCATTCTGCTTTCTATCATGTTGCATTGAACGGTTCATACTAGCTTAATTTGTTTAATATGCCGCAATTAGCCAGTTTTTTCCCTGGCCTCTCTTCAAAACATGATTGCTTTGGTTTACAGTTAATGTTGTGTTTATCTGAAACAGCAGTTTCCTTTTACAGTGAATTGGTAGCCACTATGCTCTTCATTTGCAACTTAGGTCTGTTTAAAATAATCCTGAACTTTTCAGCTGTAATGCATCCCTTGGGTAATTAACTGTCATCAGCATGCATTATACTAATAAGTATAGCGGTTATTACATGTGAAAACTAGCACTCTGCTTTTAGCTACCATAGCTACCATCAACTTTCTGAGCACTCTTCGTGTTTCTTTGGAGAAGTGCTGGCAAGATTGCATTTTTCTATCAATGTCTAAACTACCATATTTGCCTCTGTCTCTGCACGTATGATATTTTGCACTGGTTGCCTGTAGCATGAAGTATTTTGTATCGGATTGCTGCTCTGGTTTCACGCTGCATCCTTGGTTACGCTCCATCTTACTGACACAATCTCTGTCACCAGTCTCTGACGTTGAAGCACGTTGGGCTCTTTGCTCTGCTATGAAAGGGCAACTCCTAGTTCCATGGCCTCGCTTAGCTGCCAGGCTTGATTTTAAGGCCACCCATCTGGAATGACCTCTCTTCAAAGCTGCATTTATTACATCTGACCATTCAAACTTTGTTTCATAATTCTCTCAAGTATTTTTGCTTTTGCCGTAGCTGGGTTGGTGGGAGTGGTCATGAGTAGATTTCTTAAAGAGGCGCTGCATATGTCCATAGAATGAATGAATGAATGAATGAATGAATGAACTTTTGCCAGTTACATTAATGTTGTATAAAGAGATATTACAAATTTCTTCACTTGGGCAAGAATTTTAAATGTCTTTCTGTTTTCGCTTAATTTTAAATGTTTTTTTTATTTTTCAGCAGTAAGACAGACGAGCATTTCACGTTTGTCCTGACGGACATCGAGAGTCGATTTAAGTTCGGATTTTGTCGAACTTCATCGCAAACGCAAACATGCCTGTGTATAATTAGGTAACGTTGTTTTCCTGTCACGATTTGTTTTCTAGTTTTTATTAAGGTCTTGGTTGTGGTGAGGATTGGACCCCTTACCTCATATCGTATGACCCGTTGCACCCTCGGTATCTTCACTTTCTGGTTGCCCCAGTCCACTCGGCTGTCACAGGCCTCATGGTTGCCCCTCCCCGCAATTACAGGGCCACTGCTCAGTGTAGAGGTTCTGGTATTGGTAGTGGACCAGTGGTAGTAACCGTTTATTGACAGAACATCAACCAAAAATAAATAGCAGCAATCAGTAAAAACCTAGGGACTTTCAAGTGATTGGTGCACAAGTCAAAGGATCAATCCAAAAAGGTCATATGGACTTCCTGCGGTGGCTGGATTGACCCTTTCTTTCTGGACCTAACATTGGATTAATCCAAAAGGGTCATATGGACTATATTGATCCTTTCTTTCTGGATAACATTTGGCAGTGTCAGCATTGCTGCATGTGTGTTTGAACCATCTTCCACAGGAAATGTGGCTTCAGCTACTCAGCGTTTCCCTTTCCTCCTTTCCAAACATGCCTGAGGTTCATTTATTTGTGAGAGATAGCATCAACGTGGGTCGGAAGAACATTTGAATCATTGAGTGTCTCTCTTATAAATGTTCCATACAGTTGCCTCTGACTGACAACACAGCTGTGCGCTTGAAATTTATTCTGCAATTTGTTTCAAAAAATAAATGTGAAATTTTATGTGTTAAACTTCAAGTTTATCGAAGTATTGACAATTTCCTTTAAAAATTATGTATATTAGTCTATATTTTCTGAATGGTTAATGAGAAAGTGAGTGATGTACTGCATGACCTAATGCAAGACTGGTTGAATTTACACTGGCTTGTTATCTTTATTCATATAATTGTTTGTTCATTCATATGCTTGTATGTTGTTTGCCCACTTAATTCGTTAACTTTTTTAGACATCTTGAGGTGTTGGTAGGAAATGAGTGAATGACACCATTTGATAATGGTAGAAACTTTGTCTTGGATAAGTTTTGCTCTACAGTGTATCTACTGCTGTCCAATTACTGTCCTTATCAGTTTTCCAGTCTGTTTTCTGGCCCGAAGCCCCGTGTATCTGTTACCCTGCCGTGGGATAATATGGTTAAATTTTCAAGTCCTTTGCAGTTGTTTAATTGGTTGCAGGTTTTTGACAAGTTTTACCCTGTTGATCTTTTCTTAACTTAATTTTTTCAGAGTTTCTCCTTCTGTGGAATGTGTTTGACTTTCAATTTAAGCTTTTGTGGTAACAATGGCCTGAGACTAATTGTCTGCATATGATTGATTGGCTGTGTGAGAGTCTTTTGAGGATATAGTGTTAAATGATACAATGCAAGCCCTGGTCAAAATGGTGAATTTTCCAGTATGGGTAAAAAGAGTAAATTTCCTATTATGGAAAATTCACAGCATCCTTAGATGGAAAGACGATTAATTTTTGCAGTTCGGGTCAATGGGGTAAATTTGCCAGTATGGATCAGAGGATGTAAATTTCTTATTATGGATCAAAAGGGTAAATTTACTAGCATGGATCAAATGGTGTAAATTTCTTATTATGGATCAAAAGGGTAAATTTACTAGCATGGATCAAATGGTGTAAATTTCTTATTATGGATCAAAAGGGTAAATTTACTAGCATGCATCAGAAGGTGTAAATTTCTTAAAATTATGGATCAAAAGAGTAAATTTACTAGCACGGATCAAATGGTGTAAATTTCTTAGTATGGGTCAGTGGGGTAAACTTCCCAGCATGGGTCAAAGTGGTAATTTTCCCAGTATGCCTGATTTTGTGCTGATGTATTGCAGCTGTTTGCCGTGGTATGAAATCTTCTACCGTACACTTGACAACATCTCTAACCAGCTGAGTTGCAGAACAACTTCGTCAGTTCAGCCATTTCTCAATGCTTTCTTCACGTTGCAGTCCTTCAAAGCGGGAGAAAATGTTGCTATTGCCAACGAGGTATTAGATATGTCATAATATTCTCAGCCTCTTGTGTGTGTATGGCCAATTTGCCATGTTGATTGATTTACGTGGAACCTTTCGGCTGAAGCAAGACTGAAAACTGTGTGTGTCACTGTTGTGCTTGAGTAGATGATATTGATGCAAATTCTCAGTTAACATATTTTATTAATTTATATAGATTGGGAAACTTTTAAAATGCTCTTTTTTGTCTTTTCAGAAACTCACCTTTATTTGTCCGATTCCAAATCAACTGCCTACGCTACCAGAGAATGTGAGTGAAAATGTTAAATTGACTGCTAGTTGTAATGCTTTTTTTAACGTGCAGTTGTACACAAAATGTGCTGTTGTAGAAGCACTTCTGTACAGTTAAATCCAGCAAAAAAGGTCGTTGTCCTCCGATTTTAAGTAATTTACCATGGATGATGGGAAAGGAATGAAGGAGTTGTGCATTTCTAAAAATTCCTTTAAAACAACCCTGCTCTAGGTATATGATGCACTTACAGTTGGTCATGCTGCACAAGAATATATCACGCGATAGCACTGAGTGAAAATGACTTGATATTAATAGTGCAAGTGGTAAAAATGGCTTGATGATGGTAGTGTTGAGAAATAATAACTTGATGGAGGGTAGTGTTGAGATATAATGACTTGATGATGGTTGTGTTGAAAAATAATGACATGATAATGGTAGTGCTGAGTGAAAATTACATGATAATCGTTATGCAAATTCAAAATGAAGGAATATGTAATATTAATAATGGTAACTCAGAGTAGATACACTGTAATGCGCTGTCATTAATATTGAGTGAAAACAATTTGGTGTGTTGGGTGTTTAATTTAAATTCAGAAAGCAATGTTTTCGTTGTTTGTTTAGCAAAATCTAAACGAGTTCTGCAGTTGTTTGGATGTCAACAACATGATGACCGTTTTTGCTAGGTGAGTGAATGTGAATGGTTGACTCTTTGTTATTAATTGCGACTTAATTATAATCGGCAAATTGGACCAAGTAACACTTGCAGTTATGCATGACGAATTATTAGTGCACTTGGTGCTTCAACGTGAGTAGGGCTTGCCAGAAGTACTCTTGAGAAGTTCGTATGAGGTGCTATGAAGTGTTGACATAAATACTTATGTGAGTAATACGTATGTATGTGGTTAAATACATACTATGTATAATATTGTATATACATATGTGTGTAGATTATATATATATATATATATATATATATATATATATATATATATATATATATATATATATATACAAAAACATGGCTTAAATGCATACTGCCTGTATATATGTACACAAATTTACGCATTTGCTTACATGAATATATACATTAGCACATATATGTAGGATATATGCTTGCCTGCTTGCATATGTAAATATGCGTAGTCAGCTTATCAATTGTTAAATTAAAACAATATGACATGATAATTATAGGGTGTTTTGTTTCGTTTGAGCGTATTGTGTCATTAATTCATGCCGGTATTGATCATCTGCTGTACAATTTGATGCTGATGTGAAATATGACCTAGTTTTATCATGACATTGTATGCCTTCCTGTTTGTAGTGTAGCTTAGGAAGTGTAAGGGACTTCAAACAAAGTTTGTGTTAGGCTGCTTGCTAGTGAATGTATAGCTAGGGAAAGCAAAACTGTTGTAGGGCCTTTAAAGATAATATATTTAGTGCATTGCTGTGCTTTTTAGCATGCAGTTCTACACAATATGTGCAGTTCTAAATGGGTTTGTGCAGACTTTGTATAAGGACTTATGTCCAGTTAAAAATAGCAAAAAGGTCATTGTGATCCTATTGGATTATGGATAGGGAAAGCAGTGGCGGATCCAGAACTGTTTCAAGGGGGGGGGGCCAAAATCTTAGATCTTGGATGGGAAAAAAAATGTTTAAAAAAAGTTTTTTAGTCATCTGCCAAAATTTTCGGGAAAATCATACCATTTCATCCGCCAAAAAAGTTGATGACTTTTTTTTAGTCATCTGCCAAATTTTTCCGGAAAATCATAACATTTCATCCGCCAAAAAAGTTGATGACCTTTTTTTAGTCCTCAACTTGAAAACCGAACGGGGGGGCCACGTCCCATGAAATTTTCCGAATAGGGGGGCCAATGTCCATTACACCCATATTCGTATTACTAATTTCAGACCAAATGGGGGGGGGGGCCACGTCCCATGGCAGTTTTCAAAGGGGGGCCATGGCCGGATTGGCCCCCCCTGGATCCGCCCCTGAGGGAAAGAAGGGGTTGTGCATTTATAAAAATTCTTTTTATAAGCCTTGCCTTGTTGCATGTACAAGGGCATAAATTTCTTTCAAGATATCAACTGTATCTGCATCCTTCTTAGCTGGCCCAGTCATATCACATGGAAGACATTTTCAGCTGTTAAATAATATAATAATCTAATTAGCACTCTGATCGTACACTGTTGGTGGGCAGATGAGATGGTGAGGGAGAGGACTTGCCACCGGCCCTCATTTGCAGAGGCTGAGAAAAGAAAGTCGCTAACACTTCATGCCCTTTGCTGCCTCTTTGCTATTGCTAAAGGGACTTCTCTTCTTTGGTACATAGGTACACATATGCACACATACTCGCTTCTATCCGGGTTTTTCACACTGGGAACGCCTCTAATTGGTGTGCACTGAGAGTTGCTTTATAATTGTATAGATACAATACAACACGTGATATCAACTGTGTCAGCAGTATAGTGGCTGTGACAGCAGTGTGTGTTTTCTTTCAAATTTTTTATCGTGTATGAACTTTTTTATCGTTGCAAGGTCCTGTGCACATGCTAGCATTTTTGACCATTGTCAATCTGTGTTGCTACATCAAGAGACCAGAAACATACTGTGACGCATACTTAACTTAATAGAATTTGCCTAATCTAAGCTTCTAATCTAATCTAATCTAGTCAATAACAGGTTATACTTGACTCAGAGAACTTATCAATCTAGAACAATGCTGAACATTTGCAGTATTGATTATGGACATTCTCATAATTTTGTTTTTAAAAGAAGGTTGAAAGATAAAATTAAGGCTGACTGCAGGTCTACAGCAGACCAGAGATTTTATCAGTTAAGCTTTGATTGAGAATTTTACTGGTAGACAGCACGTCTGTTGCATTAATTTTAGCTCTGTGTTTGATCGTTCATATTGACTGCGGCAGAGCATTGGGGTGATATTGTCAGACATTGGCCATGCTACCTTGTTTAATAAACCTCCAATATCAGCAAAGCAACACCATAAACAATTTTCTGTTTTGCGCCATCTCGTTAGATCTTTCTGGCTTTTTACCATGGCACTGAAACATACCCCAAAATCATGCCCTTGCAGTTTTGTTTTGACTAAGCACCAGTTGATGACCTAAGTGGTACCAGTGCAACCTTTCTGTGGGTGGCAGTGAGACACATATTCTGGTTACAGTACACTACTAAGACTGATTGAGTTGTGTTAATAAACGAGCGATAACAGTATGCTACTATGTTGTTGTTGTTTGGTACTTAGTATGTTGCTGTTTGATACTCACCAGGTAGTATGTTGTTGTTGTTTGGTACTTAGTATGTTGTTTGGTGCTTAGTATGTTGTTGTTTGGTACTTAGTATGTTGTTTGGTACTTAGTATGCTGTTGTTCTTTGGTACTTAGTATGTTGTTCGAGAGAAGAATCCTTGTAGTCAGCCAGAGTCTAAGTCGTCTAACCGCCTGCATACCTGGAGCAACCCTCCTGCTACATCCGATGAACTGGTAACTCGTTCTTATCTCTCTCTTATCACAAACATCCACCAAACAATTTTTTGTTCTTGTGGGTCATAATTTAATTACATCAGAACAAATAGTATGCATTGCTGTTTCCAGTGAAGCGTAGGTAATAGGTGAGGCTTTAATGCTTTATGCAATGCTAAGTGTGAGGTAACTGGCTAAGGAAAATAGTTGGCTCTAAAGAGGCACAGTGGCTGAGTGGTTAGAGCGGTCAACCTGTAACGCAGAGAGTTTGGGTTCGATCCCCGTCCAAGGCGGTTACTGTGTATAGGGACTTTGAGCAAGTCCTTCACTCACAATTGCTCTGCAATGCAATTGCAGTTGCGCCGTTGGGGCGTGTGTGCACTTCTGAGCTTTGTAAGTAAAGGAGGGCAATATCAAATTTCAGTTGTATTCTATTTTAGAAAGAATATTAAGCTCTCAGAATGTTTGGCCTACCCGGCTTTTCAACTTTCTTCATCTGTCTGTCTGTCTGTCTGTCTGTCTGTCTGTCTGTCTGTCTGTCTGTCTGTCTGTCTGTCTGTCTGTCTGTCTGTCTGTCTGTCTGTCTGTCTGTCTGTCTGTCTGTCTGTCTGTCTGCATACCAGTATATGTCACTGTGTGCCTGTCTGTCATTGTGCTTCTGGTTTCTCACTCCAACAACTGACTTTATAACATCGAGCATCAAAAAAAGCTCTCGTACTGATTACTATATAGTTTGTAGAATTTTGACTAAAGTTGTTATATTTTTTATTATTTTTTCTCCAGGCAACATCTCTACATTCCCGTACTTCCACCGCATCTGCTGGACTACTGTAGGTAAGTTACTTAAAATCTTATTTGTTCAATATTCGTTTCATTATTCTCCCAACATAGAAGGCTTGCTGTTATGTTGCTGATTTTACTGCCTCTTCAAGAGGTTGCTTTGCTTTGCTTTCTGTTCATGCTGAAAATCATCTCACAATTAAAGGCAAACTGTTTTTAAGATGCAGTCAAGACCTCTGTTACTTTAGTAATACATACTTGTAAGTGAAATCTAACTTGGTTGATTTTTTGCTTGGAGTTGTGTCATTTGGCTTCAACATATCTACGTTCTCAATTTATTTGCGGATAAATGAACTCAATAACGAAAAAGAAATTATGAGTGATTTATTTATACTGCACACTTAGATCGCTTTTCTGGCAGTCTGCCAAGACAAGATGGCAGACTTTAGTAGATGAAGATCTGATTGGATGATTTGATTGGATGATTTGATTGGATGTTTTCAGTGCTCCGATGCCTTATCTGATTGGTCTGCATTCATCTGTTATGAAGGTTAGTTGAACAATGTTCAGTCATTCCACTGTGGTCCATTTCTGACATTTTCATACAACAAAGAATGTCAGTTTGAAGATATTGACATTTGGCGTTGTCTGAATTTTGATTGGACTTTTTCAAAAGAAGATTTCTGGTTACAGTTTCATTTGCAGTGAACATTGCCTTGCACATCTGAATTTTTTGCCGCCAAAAAGCTGAGTGGGGAAATCAGTTTTTTTGCCTATGACTCAACTGCAACAGGTTCCTGACTAGGAATAATGGAACATGTTACAATAACGCTAACCAAAATTAGTGAGTTGGCTAGTTCTAATATTTTCTAAACTGATCTACTCTGGTGGATTTTGTTATTGTTACTATTTCTTGTTATCATAATTTTTTAATTTTCTAATCTAGAAATTTCTAAGCTGCTCTCACTTTTATTGATGCTGGTGTTTTATTTCTTATTTGGTAGAAAACGAGAGTCCAGGAACTTGGTGATACGGTGATTTTGTATGTGGACACGAATACAGTGGAATCCGAATACGATGATCTTGCTATGCTGCCTGACGAAGTTGTGAGTGCAGTGGACAGTGCGATATTTTGTATCACATCTTATTTATACTTTAGTTGGGTGCTACATAAATTTGTCAATACATTAATGGTTTTTAATATATAATTACTTGTATGGTGGATATTGTTTGCAGTCTTTGGGAATTTACATGGCTCTTTTCCCAAGAAATATCTAAAGCAATTGTTGGTGGTAAACATGATTTGCACATGACCGGGTGGCTGTAAGCACTTTCGTGTCACCACTGTTCTACCTACCACATCATTGAAGCCAGGGGCGGGTCCAATCCGGCCATGCCTTCCCCCATTTAGAAATGCCCATGTATCGTGCCCCCCATTTGGTTTCAACAAGCTTTCGATCAATGTGTAATGGTATATTCAGAGGACATTTGGACTGGACGACTATAAAAAGGTCATCAACTTTTTTGGCGGATACGAAAGAAAAATTTTCCCGACCCAAGGCCAAGAATTTTTGACCCACCCCCGTCCAAAGTTTCTGTATCCGTCCCCTGATTGAAGCAGTGGTTGCTGTGCTGTTGTATTTTATGATTTACTATGTTCATTCATTCTGAGAATTTATATAGCGCCTCTTCAAGATATCTACTCAGAGGCGCTCTCTGCACTAACTAGCCGAAATGATGTTAAGTTAACAGTCATAGCGAGCAAAAAATAACAACAAGTTGCAAAACAAAACACAGTTAGCTGAAAGAGTCACCGGTGGCGAGCCCTCGCAAACACGTAGAGTTGACCATCGGATTCCCGTAGAGCTGGTAGATGGCGTGGTTGATCAGAGTCTCTGGTAGGTGGTAGATGACTCCCGTCCGATTAATCGTTGAAGCTCCAGCAAGGATGCGCGTAGGAGAAGGCATCGTCGCTTGTCGGTCAGTTGTTGGAAGCGCCGCCGTTGACAACAGTCGAGGTCACTCCATGCGCTGACCCGCGTGAGCCGTTCTCCGGCTAGATGTAAATACCGGCTTGCAGCGGCGTACACGCACGGCGTATATGGTACGACTCGGCTGTGCTGTCTGTATGCATCATAGGGATGGTCGCTGATGCACTCACGTGGCCAAGGCGACTTGCAACAAAAACCTTCTAACCAGCGCAAAATCCTTGAGAAATCCCACGAAAAGTCCAGTACGCGAGTCTAGAAGCAGTAAACTCCAACCTGTCTGAAACAACTGTGAAAATTCTGCGTTTTGATGAAATAATCCGTCGAAATGACAGAGAGGTCGGTAAACGACCACATGGCCGCTGACCTGCGCAGTTGTGATTAAGCAGATTCTGGATGACCTTCTGTGTTATGCTTTCTGTGAAGATTAATATTTTAATGTTAATTGGTCAATTAATAAGTTATTTAGCTTTAATTGTTAGTGACATTATACAGTTTATACACATTTAAAATAGAAATGAAAAGGAAATTAGATGGGCCCGACCCTGTTTGCGGAGCGATATTGTTCCCGTTTGGTTTACCCTTCGACACCCATGAACTATTACATTTACTCATATTTTGGTGATCAATAAAACTTGTGGGGCATGGTGGTATAGTGGGTATATTTGTTGCCTTGGTGTTTTTGATAATGACAATAACAAACATTTTTATTCCCATGAAGCATATATATCCGACTTGTTCCAACAATACTGTTTGATTATGCAACATATTCCTAATGCATGATAAACGCAAACATGTTTAATTTGTTTATAATATAATATAAAAACACCTTCATAATGTAAGATAACTTTTTAAGATGACTCCTTGATATTTAATTATCAGCTCATTATCTGTAAATGATGTGTTCTGTTTGACTGAAGGTTTCAAGTCTGAAGAAGCAGCTGAAGCATCAGGACAAGATGCATGGCAATCATCTGGCAGGCGATGGAATTGCCCGCGCTTTTCTCAAGGCAATGGTTGCGTTGATTGGTGAGAAAAATCATAGTTTTCTTCACAGATTTTCATGTACGCATAATTTTTAGAAATGCAGCATTGAAAACATCATTCATCAGAGACTTAAACAGCAGCTATTACCATGACCAAAAATTTGTTGCTTTCAGCATCATACAAACATGACATATACAAATGAACTATGATATATTGATCAACATGCACATGAAACGTATAGCAACTGATTATGTAAAATAATTATAATTGGAGAGCAGAGCTTAACTTGTTTCCCCGGTAATTAAATCTTAAGCATTAAATGCAATAAAAGTCTGGATCGAGCACAGTGTATAAACACATTAATTCACACAGGGCAGTAAATTGCAAAAATATTGGTGGGATTCAGGAATTCAAGGCGAATTAATATAGCCATGGAGTTTTCTTGTAAGCATTGGAATGGAAGGTTATTTCTGGCTAAGCTAAAACTTAGATTGGCAATTTCAAGACTTAAGTACTGTAATCCTGATCTATAAAAAAACCTGCACTGAAAGTGAAGCTTTTGATGACTCCTACACGACTTGCTAACTGTTGACAGGCGGCTACCGAGATGCTCTGAGGTTTCGACCGGGTGAACCAATTACGTTTGACCCAGACGCCTTCGTGATCTCTCGTCCCACCAGCATGCAGCCATTTCTTAAGAAGATTCTACAATTCCAGACGTTCCAGCAGTTCATCTCCGACCGCCTCGACCTGCTGAACGCAGGCGAGGGATTCAAGGACGACTTCGACCTGGAAGCCAGTGCATACAGCGACAAGTGGGGGACGCAGTCACGATACAAAGACTGGAGTAACCATATGAAGGTAGGTGGTGGCGTTGGTTATGTATCCACTCTGAACATGTATGGTCTTCATGAATCGGCAAGGATTGGATCAAAGTACCTGTAGCGCACCTCTGCTGTTCCATTCTCTAGACTATCTTGATCTCTTTCTTCCTCGGGCATTTAAAAAAAATTGTTTAAAGAATAAAAATAAATAATATCTTGATCTCTTTTTTCTTGGGCAAGTACTGGTACTGCTATGGCGCAACATTGTGCCTTCGCTGTTGTGGGTCTTTAATCTTGGAATGACCTTCCCCCATCTTTACATCATAAGATTTCGGCTGGAGTCTGTCCCTCATCTGCCCAATGCTTGAAGACTGAAGACTTTGCACTATGGAAGTAGTGTGTAAGTTCATGTTGAATGACTTTGTTTTCTGAATACATTTTGATGCATGTGGAATAATAATATTAATAATATTCATTTGTTGAACAATCCAGTTGACAGACCGCAACCAGTTAAAGTGCAGTCACGTTACAAAGATTGGAGTAACCATATGAGCCTTCGTGAGATTCTTGTTAAGGCGCTATATAAATGATAATATACATACAGCTATGCAATTGAAACAAATCAGAAGAGCACAGATCACAGAAGACATAAATCTCAATTAGGTACTGACAGAACAGACAGCTACAATGGCTTTGAGCATTTGGAGAGTGCCACAATAGATACATCTTGCACTCAAGAGGTATTTTGAAACTTTGAAGGTGCATTGCATTTGATGTGCTTTTTGTTCTTCATTGGAATCATTATAAGTTGAAAGTAAAAATCATCTCTGTGTATTTTTTGTCTAGAAACAAGGAAAGAAGCTGAGAAGAGAAGGCAAGGACAAATGGTTTGAATTTACAGCAAAGGTAAACAGAATGGACACATTGTTTTTCTTTGATTTAAAGTTTATTTCATTTTGCACTTGTTTAACTCGATCCTAAACAACTCTTTCTGATTTGAATGATCATGTTATGAATTCACCATAATTGCAAAGTAATAAACCGATTTTGATGCCGTTTGCTTTAATTGATTCAGAATATATTCCTTTGTCGCTTGGCAAAATTGCCGAATTTAATCCATTAGTGACTTCTAAGGTCTTTGATGGCATGGACATTGAGAAACTTTTATTTGATTTTCTCACTCTAAGCTAATGAGAGATTCAAATGGGTATATAGGGAAAAAAATATTTTCATTCTGTAAAGAGTGCCCTATTTTGAAGAACAGCCGTTGTAGCATATGACTGAATAAAGTGGTCAGAAACAGACATATGACGGGTTTTGAGCCCTTGTTGCACATATGTGGGGGCTCTGTTTAATATGGCAGCCAACAAATTTTACCATTTCATCATAACATTTCAGGTGAAGGAAAGAAGTAAGAAGACGTTTAAAGAGATTGCAACAAGAATTGAAGACATAAAGAAGGTAAACGCGTGAACAGCATCTCCTTGATTGCTTTCTCAACTTGTGATCTGTACATTGAATTGTTTTGTAGAGAGCAGACTCATTTTTGTTTGGCAGATTGAGATGGTTGCTTATCCACTCATTTCACTGCACATATTACAAACATTTTCAGTTTTGTAATGTGATGTAAATTAGTAATATCTATAGTGCCGCTCACAGCCATGGCCATTCGGTAGCACTCCCAGTGCGATAACCATATAGAGAAAAAATAAGTCTTTAGAAAAGAGAGATATGCTGATAGTGATCCAGAAAGTAGAGTCCCACGCAGAGTTGTAAGTTTTATGATCGGTAAATTTGAAATGAGTGTCTGAAAAAGCTGACGTCATGGTCCTGAGTTTTTTCTCTGCTCCAACATAAGTTAGTTTCTACTCCAACATAAGTTAGTTTCTACTCCAACATAAGTTAGTTTCTACTCCAACATAAGTTAGTTTCTACTCCAACATAAGTTAGTTTCTACTCCAGCATAAGTTAGTTTCTACTCCAGCATAAGTTAGTTTATGCTCCAACATAAGTTATTTCATTAGATGATTTTCTTTGGATTTTCTAGATGAATGTGCGTGTTGCATGTGTGTATGACTGTACATGTGCATAAGTTTACTGGTTGTGCTTTCTTTTTTTGTGAGCAGGAAGATGCAAATCAGCCAGTTCGAAATCACAAACAGTCTGCAGTGTTGTACGGCCAACCACATCGGGTAAATTATTACTTCAATGCTGTGTTCATTCTCTGTGAAACTATATCCAAACTCTGTCAGAAAATCTGAAATTATGCAGCTCAATGAGGATGATGATGAGTTCTCTGCCCGAAGGCAGATCCTTGGAGTGGGGTTGAGATGAGTGAGGTGGTTTCCCATTGCCTTCCTCACAGACAATTATGGGTGAGCAACTTGTCCAAGGTCTCTGCACAGTGGCTTGAGGCAGATTTGAACATGCGACCCTTCGGTTACAAGGCACGAAAGTGACCAAACATACCACTACACCACCGTGTCCCATGCAGCTAGATATATTGTTATAATTGTGAGTATGAATTATATTTGACTGAAATATTTACTTTAGATTCTAAATTCCTGACAAATTTAGTTTGCTATGAATTTAACAAAACTGTATTAGGATTCTTCATTATAAGGATTCTTGGGAATGCTTCTGGCTTCCTAGGTTTACTGACTGAGCTTTTATAAATATATAAACTATGAATAGTAATGTGAATAGTAATTTTTTTAACAGCCTCCAAGACCGCCTCCTCCAAACTTCAGCCGAGCTCTCGGACCAGTGCCAACTCCAAGACAGTCAACCATTCGAAGACAGTCATTAGAAAAGTTAGTCTTGATCCTACGGAATAAAATATCTTTTTGCATTTATGACAGATGAACTGACTTGTTTTAATGTTACTTCAGTATGCAGCAACCTTCTGAAATTTTTAATGTTATGATCCTTTATTCTACTTTATATGGACATATTTAAAGATAAGATGAGAAGATTCTTTAATTGACCAATTTCTATCCGCATTTGGTGTACAGACATGGTGTAATAAATGAACATTTGCTAATTTGAGCGAGCGTGACTGAACGGCTTAATTCTGTCCTTCGAAAATTTATGAAAGCTTAGCTTCTTGCTCTCTCTAACTCCTCTACTTTTGAAAACCGACAGCGCTGTATTTGCGATTATTCTGGCTAACTCTGGACGTGTCCTCCATGGTTTACTCCCTCCTGTTCATCAATCACTAGAGCTTCGCATAACCTTGAAATTCCACGTGCTGACCTCCTCAGAAGAAATGATTACATTATTAGAATGCTTTATACTTGTTAGGTCTAACATTTGTTTTACATTACTTTTCAGGTATAATGGTATATTACTTAAATGTATTATTACCTCTATGTGTTATATTGCATTATTTGTTGATGTCCCATTGTGTGTTTGCAAATGGAGTAATACTTTACTTACTTATTTATCTTCAATTGATCCGATTGCTCTGTTTTTGTGAAAGTGGCAGAACTTTTTTGTGTCATTTTTAACCTTTGTCTCTGTTTAAAATGCTCAAATAGTTTTTGAAATTTAAAAGAAACTGCATCTTTAGGTGAATAATGTGATTTTCAACCTTAACCGTTCATTTTAAGAATTCGCTGGGTTTTGTTTATTTTTCAACTCGCGCAGGGTGCAACGCTACCACCCAATTTTAGATGACAGTCTTGCTGGCAACGAGCTGAAGGTCGAACGACTTTCAATCGATGAAACCGACTTGACGTTTAACCCCTTGCGACGTATCAACACAGATCTGATGGGCGATCCAGACATTCAGAAGGCGTTCAGAAAGTCGTACAGCCTGGAGGATCTGAACGCAGGACCGGCTCTGGTTTACGCGGACGACGATGAACAAAGCGACGTTGATGGAGGAGTATTATGGGTAAAACAATGTATGATGTATTAGTAAAGTAATTGATAATTTATATAGCGCCGGTTCAGGAGAGATTATAGTCAGAGGTGCTTATGCAGTGGAACTGTGAGCGAGCAAACGTTTGCGAAAAGATGCAAAGAGAAAATGAGAAGCTCGTGACGTAGCTTGTTCCAACGTCGGCAGAATTTCTGAATGCCCCTCTTGCCTTTGTGTGCGCTTACCCTCGCTTGAATCTCTAAGTAGGTATCTTGAAGGAGTGCTATAATCAAATGTTTGATTTATTTAGTTTTATTTGATTGAATCCTTCTATGATTTTGCCTTTGTGTGTGTCGTATCAAATATCTTCCTTTAATAAGACTTAGTGTTGGAAAGAAATTATCGTAATAATTTACTCGTTTGTTTTGCTATGAATGATGTTGTCAAAGAGTTCTCGTGTGCACATGATTTTTACTTTGAGTGTAAACCATGTTTTATGCCAACAGTAGACAGGATATGTAAGTTTTAATTTTAAGCTTATATTGAATCTTTTTAAAACTTTTTTATTTATTTTAAGTTTGAATATTTATAGGTTTAGATTTTTCTTTTCTAGGATCATCTGTCTGAACGTTACAAGTTTAATAATACTAATAATGTGTAAGTTTAAAATTTAAATATAGGTTTAAAGTTTTCTTTTCTAGGATCATCTGTCTGAACAGATGAACTTCACGGCTGGCAACTGGTCACAGATGAACAGCGAGTTAAGTCTCGATTCACGATCGTCTGGTTCCGCGACCGGCACTGGTTCCATTGCGTCCAACAGCGACATCTGCCGGGTCCGACCTATATCGATGCACGCCCCACAGTCCGCCGAAATCGTGGATTTAACCGACGACATTGCAAAGCCTACTGCAGTTGATGAACCTCTGATCACGTTAGACACGAGCAGTTCCAATTCCTTCAACTCGCTGGAAAACATCGAATTCGATCCTCTGAAGCGACACGGTGTGCCATTTCGGCAGACGTCGGCCGTCGAAAGCGGCACGAAGTTCACGCCTCCGATCCCGAAACCACGTCTTTCAAAAGCGAAACCGAACGCCGTCACCCCACCTAAGCTTCCGCCGAAACCCGACACCACATCGCAGACCCATTCGCCGGCCATCTTCCGCCGGAAAGGCCCGTCCCCGCTGGCGTTCGATTTCCAGTCGGTGCGGGACGCGCGCGCCGCCTTCATGCAGGCCGAGGTGACGAAATCGGTCATTCCGCAGCGGCAGGAGAGTCTTGACCAGTTCGACCCGCTGGCCAGCGGTCAGCTGGTGGTGGACATGCCGGGCGAGCTTCCCTCCGGGCGGTCGGCCGCGGAGGACGAGGACGACCTTCTGAAGGAGTGGAATCTCGACTTCGATTCGATGAAGCACACGACCCCCAGAGACGCCAGCGCCTTGAACGTTCCCCCAATCACCGCCCCGTTCTCTTCCATGCCGAACCTCTTTCCAGCACCGAGAATCTACTATCCACCACCTTCGGGCGGATCGGGATACTTCGTCGGATATCCGCCTTCGGTTCGGCCGCAAGTCGCCGCGCCGCAGTGGATGGGTGCCGCGATGATCGGACATCGTACGTCGGGACTTGCGAGTCCGCAGGCGATCAGTGGCGTGGCGCAAGGGAGACTACCCATGTCGTCGCAACCTCCTCGTCCGCCTCCCCCGAACGTATTGCGTCCCAGTTTGATCGCCGCGGGAGCCAACGCTTCCGCGCGCAGTTCCACTCTACCATCCAACCGCAATCTAAGTCCGGACATTTTTAGTTTGGGCGTAGGCGAGACGTCGCAAGGGTCGCAAAGGTCCACGGTTGCGTCGTTGTCGTCGCAACGGTCGTCGGAGTCGTTTGTAGACGGACGCAATAATCACCGTTTCACTTCGATTGCGTCACCCTCGTCCGCCGCGGTCGGGGTCGACCTCGTCTTGCAGAATAACAACCAATGGGAGAAGTTCGAGTGACGTTCGTGTTCGTAGTTCTTTATCATAGATGCGTCGCTTGAATACATGTGTCTGTTTGGTGTTTGATGTCGCTCGTGGTTCTTCTCGCGTGGTGTGGAGATACTCTTCTGCTCAAGGCCGTAGCTAGGGGAGTGTTTTGGGTGTTTGAACACCCCACCACCCCCGAAATGGAAAATGTAAAAAATGATGTACTCCATTTACTAGCACATGATGTAAAATCCATGAAATAAAACCATGAAAACACCCCCCGCCCACCCCAAATGAAAAGTGTAAAAAATAATAGAATGCATTCACTAGCATATATTGAAAAAACATGAAATTAGGCGAAAAATGGTAAGAAAGCCGCTTCCAACGACAAAAGGTCGTCAGAAATTATAAATTTTAACGACTAAAAAGGTCGTCAGAAATAATTCTCCGCCGAAGAAACACCCCCGAAATCAAATTCTGGCTACGGCCTTGCTTCTGCTTAGTTGTGGAGCAGAACTAATTATGCTTGAAGTGAAATAGTTAATTTGTAGGATTGCATCGGAGTGCTCTGATGTGTTGCGGTCATCTCAGCTCGATTGATCAAAATGAATTTCGTCGATAGAACTTCTTCGCTAAACAGTAATTTATGAATTGTTTTGTGCGACCTGGTGGCGGACCGGTAACGCGTCGGCTCGCGGAGCGTGAGGTTGCGGGTTCGACTCCGGGTAACGACCTTGGGCAAGTTGTTTACGCACACGTGCCTCTGTCACCAAGCAGTATAATTTGGTACCGGCGTAAGCTGGGAAGTAAACGGCAAGTCCTGTGATACACTGGCCCCGTGTCCAGGACCTCGGGATTCGTCCATTGCCGGCTCAAGGGCCTAGAAAAGGAGATGAGCGCCTCTCCAACGGGCCTTCGGCCCTGGGATGTCTTTACTTTTTACTTTTTTTTGTAGTAGATGCAATTCACGGTTTTTAGACTATTCACGGTGCGACTTTTGTGCTGTAGGTCCTGATAGACTTACCAAATATCCATGCTTTGACTGACATACCTGGGATGTCTAAGTTACCACCAGGTCTAAGTTCTAGAAGCCGTGTCGATATATAGCCTTATAACGTCGTTGCTATCATAATGAGGTTTTGTTTGAAGCTGAATTGGGTGTGTTTGGTGTCCATATTCCTGTCCTCATTAAATCCATGCCACATTTATGTGTTCATGTACCTCTATGTAACTCATATTCGAGGTTGGGGATATTTCATTTGCAGAAAATAGTTCCACATGGTCTCGTTATGATGCAATTTTAGAGCATTTCTTGATTTTTTTCCCAAAGGCAACATTATAAATGAATTTTCAGTGTATAAAGTGTCACAATGATGTGTGTTATGGAAGAACTGTGGTGTACAGACATGTAGGTGTTTCATCTGCAGTCAATGCCACCACTGTCCACCAGGTTTTAGTTTGTAGGCAATTTGTACCCAGGTCACTGGGTAAACTGGATGGGTTAAGAAACGTAGTGAGATCTGATAAGTGTAATGTGTTGTTGATGCTGTTGGTGTTAGCGGTACAGGAAAAATGTTTTGCTTGGTTTCTGCATGAATTTGTTGACTGGATTGTAAACAAAGCAATTGAACAAGATTTGTTTCATCATTCTGCTTCCGTGAATTTTTCTTCGTCAATCTTTTCGTGACACAATTGCGAATTTTTGCTGACTGTCACAAAAACACAATTTGGACCGTTACTAATAAAGAAATTCAAACGTGTAGTGCTAGTAGAAGTTCTCGTTTTATATGTGATGGCTGCACAATTAATTTGGTCCTGTTTCTTGGAATTAAGTCCCAAATTATATGCAGAATATTTTATTTTATTTTATTGCGTGTATTACGCATGTACAAGGTGAGTGAATCTGAAGATCATCGCTGTTTTTAAGGAATTTTTAGAACTGCACAACTCCTTCTTTTCCCTCTCATCCCCCATGGTAAATTACTTCCAATCGGAGGACAATGACCATTTTTGATAGTTTTTATTGTACAGAAGTGCTTCTACAACTGCACAAATCCATTTAGAACTGCACATTTTGTGTACAACTGCATGTTAAAAAAAGCCCTGCTGAGGATGAGATGTGAATAAATCAATTAAGAGAAGAATTTGCTCAATGTCCCATTGTGTCCATTTACTATCTCAGAGGAGACTTGCTACAATCTGAATGCTCTAACCAGTTGGCTACCATGCATGCCTCCATTGTGTTTTGAACCCGAGAAGATTTTTACCTGGTAACATTACATTTTAACCCACGCATGCTTCTGATCAAAAGTCAGGCTGTATCCCTTAGATGACAGCACCTATTTATACTTGTTGTAATGTTTCTGTGTACTAGTAATTCCATTATTTTTCTACATGGGTTGATACATATATATATGCATGTATATATATACATGTATGCATACACACACACACACATGTGAACTATCAAACTGAATGCCTGTGATTCTCCTTGTTGCAATGCATTTGAGAGTTTAATATGGCGAGTGTCCCATGCTGCAACATGGTTCATTTTGGATAGATCTTTAAATTTGTTCTACTGTGCTGTAGGAGAATTTGTGTTAAAATAAAGTGTGTTGCAAGGAAACTTCGGTTAATAATATAACCGTGATGCTGGAATAAAGATTTTAAATTTACCAGAAAAAAGACAAAGTTAAAAAAGGGAACAGGAAAAGTTCTGCTCTGGTGTATGTTATGAAGTCGGTGTTAAATAGCATTCAAATAACTTGATTTGATGGTTTTTATTGAAAGGTTGCTGTTATCTCTTCTGTCACTGTGTTGCCCCTTCTACATGTTTGGTCTTTGATCACTGCACATTCATGGTATCTAGACATGTTTTTGGAATTTCATTCATTACTGTGTCGAATCTTTAACAGAGTCTCTTCTTTCCGAACTTGGATCTTGGCTGTTTGACGCATGTGGGTTGTAGTCCACGTGCTTTCCTGCATAGGCGTAGGGGACATTTAAGCAGTGGGGGGTGGGGCAAAAATGAAACTTTTGACCCCAATTTTTTTTCGGTCTGGCCGAAATCTTTAGAAAAATTCTCGTTACGTTTGCCCGAAAATTCTGACGACCTTTTGTTTAGTCATCCGGTACTTTTGCCCGAATTTTTTAAAATTTTGTTTATTTTTCCGGGTCTGCTTGCCCGAAAAATCGGACTTGCCCGAAATTTGTGGTACAATTGCCCCTCTGGACCCCCCTCTCCTACGCCTATGCTTTCCTGTTAATGGGTTTCAGTATTACCAGTACATACTGTATTGTGTGGCCATTTGGATTAGAGAAGTCTTAGGCATGTGTAGATCCAAGTGCTCAGGCATTTGTTTTAGACTGCAGTTTCACGCACGATTTTGTTGTGTTCTTGTAAAGTACGCTTTCCAATTTCAGGCTGTAAAACTGCATCTGAGTCTTCAGTTGTTGAATTTCTAACTTCCTGCGGATGTGATGCAGTGACAGCTTGCTGAAGAGTTGTTTGGAATAAATGCTTTTCGAGAGTAGCGAATCGTAATCTCAGGATTCCTCAGGCGGCACCACACCAGGGCTGCTTTAAAGGAATTTTTAGAACTGCACAACCCCTTCTTTTCTTTACCATCCTCCGTGGTAAATTACTTAGAATTGGAGGACAATTTCCTATTTTTAAAATTAGGTTTAACTGTACAGAAGTGCTTCTACAACTGCACAAATGCATTTAGAACTGCACATTTTGTGTACATGTACAACTGCACGTTTAAAAAAGCCCTGCACCACACAGAAACTGCTGAGAGTTCAGATTACATACTGGCACTATATATCGAAATGGAATCTACAAGGTTTGGAGAGTTTAAGGAAAGGGTGTGATGTTATGCGATGATGGAATCTCTGTTTTTGTTTATGGTCCTTTGAGTCAAGAGCCGTACTCTATGACTACTGTTTAAGGAAAGGTTGTGATGTTACAGGATGATGGGATCATTGTTTTACTTATGTTTAAAACAAAATGGTCATCAAGTCAAGAGCCACTATTCAGCAATAGTCTTAGAGTAAGGAACCTTACTTCAGGACTATGGTTGAATGGTGGCTGTAATCGAGGGTATACGCAGGCATACATCGTGTACTCGCCTTGCAAATATTTGTGTGTAGTGTACGGGAAATTGACTTGCTACAGGCCTAGGCAATTGTAGCATGCTCTCACCACTAATTTTGCCACTACAGCCACTATAATAGTGGCATCAAAGTGTAAAAATGGTGAGAAAACAACTGGGGGTTGGACCATTATCCACTTGGAATCAGGGTGTGAAAAACAGACTTTAACGTCGGGCTCTAAGAAAGACTGGGGTTGAACCCCAACCCCCCGGCAATTCTCACCCAGGTGGCACATGATAACTGAATGGTTACTTATTCACCTTTGATCTATGCTTCATACAGCGTACCTTGTTGCAATAATTGTTCTTCTGTGGTAGATGTTTTTGTGCGTTACAGACTTAAGCAGTTGTATCAGTTGTATGTTGTTAGGTTTCTGTGAAAATCTGAATGCTTGAGTGAAGCTGCATATCAGTTGTCGGTGTTTTTGAGCATTTTATTCGAATGGGAGTCGGAAATACCTTTAACATGTTTCTTGTCTGTATCATACTTTATGTATGTATGGACATTTTGGATTGCGTGAAAAGGTAGAGAAAATTGAGCGTGTAAAAAATCCTTTTTGCGAACATTTGGACAGTCAGTAGAATACCTTAATTGTGATGCTAAGTCATGAATCTGTTTGAAAAGTCTGTCATGTGGTTTTAAAATTGTCTTCGAAAATTAAAATGTTGCAAACTGTTGTCATGTTTTCTATTGAATACTTTTTTTAATATACGACAGAAATAGATGTTTTATTATCGACATTCTGATAGTTATTATATATATTGCTTTATCAAAGCATCACATTAATGGATTTTAGCTCAATTTATAGGTTGGATTAATTCAAGGAATCCACCAAGTCGCCACGTAGGGACCTTAGGCAAGTCCTTCACTCTCAATTGCGCTCTCAAGATAAGAAAATGTTTTAATTTGTCGGAACAAAATATCCAGAACATTTCAATGTCTGCCTAGCCTCGATCTTTACCAACTAACTCCTTACAGTACAGTTGTCAGCCTGCTTAAACCACCCATTCTTGACCTGCACAAATTTGATCTTGTCTGCCTAACGATATTGTTTTAACCTAGAGTCTGTGAATAAGCTGGTGTCTAAAACTTCACTCTCGGTGTTGTAGAAGAATCTCGACTCCCAACCATGGGCGGAGACTTAGGGGAGGGACGTCCCCTCAGTGCATGTGGTGGTGTGCACCGTCCGTTCATTTGTGCCCCCCCCCCTCCCCCCCCCAATAACCATGCACACTTCATGAACACACTTGTGACGTTATACCGTTAGAAGAAGGGACCTTAGAACAAATGACGAAATGACTAAAAAAAGGTCATCAGCTATTTTGGCAGTGGAAATGGTAGGTTTTTGAGGCCATTTCGGTATACATGCATGGGCGTCCGCAGGAATTTTTCTAGGGGGGCGCAAACTTTTAGATAATTGTCACATGGTCTAAATTTAATGGGTGACAGTTTGAATTTCCATATTACCACGAGAGAATCCTTTAGCCTACCTATACGTTATGCGTCCAAAGAAAGATATTACAGGTTCAACTTGTAGAACGAAACGATAATCACATTGAAAATCGTGTTGTAACAATCACAACCAACTAATCTAGATTTATGTGCAACTATGCGAAAAATCCAGAGGGGCGCACTTGCGCCCCCTTGCGCCCCGCTGCGGACGCCCATGTATACATGTACAATCAGGGGGCGAAAATTTCTTACTCATTTTTGCAGCGCCGTCAGCGTTGTCATTGCACGTCTTTTTCGTGAGGGTCGGTTAGGGCTCAGGTTAGGCATCGTGAGGGTCGGTTAGGGTTAGTGTTAGGGTTAGTTTAGCCATTAGAAACTCCGGTGGTTTGATGGCAAAAGACACTGTGTATATTTCGCCCCCTGATAGTACATGATCGCCGAAATGTCGACCAAATGACCCAGAAATTTTGGTCGGCAAAAAGATGGAAGATTTCGTCGGTGACTCAGCCATTCGTCCGCCCCAAATCTCGCGTCTTCCTTCGACCACTCGTTTATCTCCCGCAAGTTGTAGATCAAGTCTCCGCCTCTGCTTTCAACATTTCGAGAATAACGAATAAATTAGTCGTTCCTACGCTACCTAGCCGCCAGGGGCGCTGCAGTGCTTGAGCTCTTTAAGTCGTCATACGATAATCCATAGAGATGTACGCTATATATATAAAATATATAGGCTAGAGAGAGTATGGCCTATCTCCTCTGCATAAAAAAGTGAAGTCATCAACGACCTTATATATATTAACGGTAATCACGCCAGTGACGTCACAAGTGATGTACGATATATATATAATATATACGCTAGAGAGTATGACGTATCGGCCCTGCAATCAGATTTGAATTCTCTAATTTACGTCACCGATTTAAACGACGGTTTGTGTGAGAAATCACTTTGATTGGTTTTAGACAGTATGTGATTGGTCGGATCGGTTTAGACAACGAAATTCAATGTATAGACGTGATACTCCCTCTAGCGTTATATTTTAATACATCTCTATGCGATAATCGATCGTTTAAATGATGACTTTCCAGCCTTGCGTTTTATTAGTCGTCGTTGGTCATCGTTGGTGGTCAATTAATATATTTAACTGGTTGATGTGAATAGGAGACAAAGAAATGCAATTATTCGTGACAGTGTGCAATTGAGAATGAGAATGACATTTTGGTTGGTATCTCCTGTGTATTCTAGTCTTCTTGAGATTACTGATATAGTTTGATTCGGGCTATTGATATAGTAATCGTTCAGTCGGTGGCTTTCATCCATCGGACAGGTCCCAGGACAGTAGGGTAGCTAAATATTTGCGACCCTGTTGCCCTCTCGTGAAGTCTATTATTGAGTGGACGGGCCATGTAATATGCCCTGCAAATGTCCATGCACGGTCGAGTGTTTATAAGGTTACCAATATGACGGCGAACGACATAAATGGCCCAACTTGTCTCTCGAATTTGTTTGACTGAGCGCCGGTGAATAAGCTGTTGTAGGATATTTTTGGCATAGCTAGTTGAGGTCAGAGCCTGATTCCCACCATTCATTTAGTACTTTGTCATATTTTCATTTACTCTATTGCCTGCAATACTGCAGCGCTTATTATTATCATTAAATTTTGCATAGATTTGGTCCCAAGTTGAAGTTCTAACTGTCTGGAATAGAAATTAATAATAATAATAATATATTTCTGGATACATACATACAAATTTGTTACTAGCAATTAATTAATAGTTCGACTCCTCTACAATCTGCAGTATTCACTGCTAATTTAACATTGCTTGGTTTCTTTACAGATAGTAAGAACAGATTATTGGATGGAACTGAATTAACGCAAACGTTCACGTTGTTCTCCGATACGTGATACTTCGATGCTGTACAACTTCAGCAATTTCACACGATCTGTTGCTCCATCTGAAAATGGCTTCACCCAAGATTAATCCTCAGGATCGCAAGGACCTCGACAAATTCTCCAAATACCTGGTCTACAAGTGCGCTCAGATCATCATCCAGTCGCGCAGCGGAGAGAAGATCAACACGCAGTCGAAGCTCGTCTCGTCCGGAACCGACTGGTTCAATCTTTCGATACG
This sequence comes from Lumbricus rubellus, assembly GCA_945859605.1. Classification (NCBI taxonomy): domain Eukaryota; kingdom Metazoa; phylum Annelida; class Clitellata; order Crassiclitellata; family Lumbricidae; genus Lumbricus; species Lumbricus rubellus. The sequence continues at coordinate 27,227,569 of OX243826.1, read as the reverse complement.
CGACGACCCAGACATTCTAACGGAGATCCGGAACATCTACGGGAGTTCTAACCTGTTGGACGGACAGAAGGTGTGCTTTGAAATATCGGCAAAGACTGCGGGAGGGGAGGAAACCGTGCTGGAAACCTGGTACCTGGAAATGACCGACTACTGCGACCCTTCCAGTCGCGTGTCGTGTTCCGTTTACAGTCGTATGGGCGTGCTCTTAAGATCTCTGCTTATTGTTACGAGGGCCGTACCAGCGTACAGGGTTTCGCGAGAGCAGGGATCCGACCGGTACGTCATGTGCTACCGGATCTACTTGGGTACGCCGAATTTCGACAATCTTGGAGAGAATTACGTGAAGCGCACCGTAGGCCTGGTGCCGACACCGCTAGGAACGATTGCCTTGTACGTTACGTATCGTGCGAAGAAGAATCTGTCGCTGAGACATCACCTGGCGGACGTGCTGGCGAAGGATTTCCGGGATAACTACTACCGCGTGGAGTCCGTGCCGAAGAGCAACAGCGATCTTTCGTGCACGAGAAACGAGTTCGGAAAGCAGATCAACGACGACAAGAGGATGGAAACGCGGAGCAAGTCGGCGACGGATTTAACGGTCACCAACGACGAATCTCACGTGGATACTCGCAGAAAGGGAAGTGTTGACACCAATTCAAAGGTGACGGCATTTAAGAAGGAGCAACCAACGATACTACAACCAGGATCTGTCACGCCAAGTCCGGACTGTGCCTCCAATCCGTGCAACTCGCATACACCAAACGCGCATCTAGAAGACAAGGTCAGTGAGGATGCCTGCGGAAAGAAAATAGATCTGGATGCAAACGCTGGAAATGCCTTTCCGTTGGAGAGCGATAGCAAGGAGGTTTCCATGAAGCGATCTGTCCAGCCGATGGTAGTCGTGTCGGGTAGCAGCGGGGTTTCCGATCGCAGCAGCCAAAGTGTTGCTTCGGCGCCGGACGATTTTGTTCTTCTCCACGCAAAGGCGCCGGGCACGGATGTTGCGCTGGACGAGGAGGAACTGGGGAAATTCTATCAGGAATGCAAAGTGGCGCCCCCTCTGAGCATGTTCCAGCAGTCGACCGACTTGCAGGAGATGCTGAACTCGATAACAGATCAGTTGGCGCAGTTCGAAGCGAACGCTAGAGACTTCGACGAGTTTGTGAATTCCATAACGGAAGACGTGAATTAACGAAAGAGTCAAGTAGATCGTCTTAACCCTTTAATGCCGGAGGGTATAGGATTTACCATACCATTTACATCATCTTGGCATTAAAGGGTTAAATGCTTGCGAGGGCCGGTTCGTCGTATTTCAACCTTCGGTCGATGGCGTCTCTATCTTCCTCTGCTTAAATCAAAGTTCGTGTGATCTAGATAAGTAACATTCCACGCTTCGAGGATGCGCGAAGTGCAGCTCTCGGAGTGCTCGGTCGAGTTGCGGATTCTTACACTTTTTGCTGAAGTCATTCATGTGGTTACGCTAGTCTGTATAATTATTCGCCGTAAACGTTTTCAGAGATGCAAGAAACACTGATTTTTATGTTCGTTCGTTCGAAAACTTTTGGCCGTCGGACAACTTGTGCCTGCATGCGATTATGACATTTGAAGTCCCTGCAGTCGCGATGATGATGATGATATTGTCCGTTATGAGTTCTGTATACAGATGCAGTTTTAGAGATTATATAGGTTCATATACGTACAACCATACTTACATATAGCACTTGGCTGGGTATTATGTAGTCCTGATTTGTTTCTGCACCATAGCTACTCAGGGGCGGATACAGAAATTTTTAAAGGGGGAGCAAGTTTTTTTTCTCAAAAAATAAAAAAAATTGTAAACCGTGACAACTCCAGTTGGTTATTTTAAATCTTATGACCTTTTTTAGTCATGTATGCATGTTGCCTTTTGCTGCATGTATTGAAAGCCTCAATTGCTCATGGGGTGGGGGGCACGTGCAGTGCAAATTTCTAAATATGGGAGGCCATGACCGGATTGCCCCTGGATCCGCCTATGTAGCTACTATTGTATCCATGGCTGCATCTTAGACTAGTGTGAGTTAGCTCCTCTTTGATTCGATGTACATTAGAAGAAATTTGCCTCCGCTGTTCTTTCTTGTCTATCGGCTTATTTTGACATCCAGAATTCTGACCTGGCACCGTAACAAATAGTGTGAAGCCTGACTTAGTGCGGACTATATTTGAAATAGTTAGTCATGATAGTAGGTCTACATTTATATAACAAAGTGTAATGTTGGGAGATTCTTAAAGCTACAGTCTATGTCTTGCAAGCACATGTAATTTTAAATATATTTTAACCTAATTTATTGATTTGACTTGTACACAGATCTTAGATTGCTCTTTTCATATGTTTATCTTATTTATCAACTCCCAAACGTTTTTACTATAGAATAAAATGATGTAGATTTAATAATCAAGTTAAGACACGAAATCAACAACACTGAAGTGCCGTTAAACCCAATCAATCCTTTGTGAAAGCCAGTGCAGGGCACCAGCCTCAATACAAGATGGTACTGTCAAGGAGTCCCCTCATATGGGGTAGATGATGCAGCATCCTTAAATTGTTGGTGGGGACAAATCCTGAGGGAAGGGTGGAAATTCCCTCCCCACTTTTAAACTTGGGGTGGGTAGCATGAAGAAAATCCCTTCCCGCTAGTGTAAGTCTAGATATTGTTTTCCTCAATACTTTAATTTAACAATTGCAATTCATATGCAATGCTTTTACATGCAAGCACGTGTAATTTTGCCAAACCCGACTTGGACATGCCACCTAATAACTTTGTCGATGTATTATATACCTGCGTTTTATACGAGTCTTGATTTTATGCAGACATATTACGATGCTCGTCAGAAATAAATTTATTCAAGAATAACATTTATTCAAGATGCATTCATATTCTGGTTACAATAATTATAATAAATAAATCTACTTCGAGTGTTGAATGGTATAACACCCCATAATAATGGTATGCACACCTCCCCTTCTCTGCAGACAAATCAACCTACGATGCTGGTCAGAAATAAATTTATTCAAGATGCATTCACATTCTGGTTACAATAATCATAATAAATAAATAAATCTACTTTGAGTGTTGAAGAATGTTATCTTTTGCGTCACTCAAGTATCAATTCTCCGTTTGTTTTTACGTTGTTTTATGTCGTCGCTGAGAATTTTTTTCTCACAATAAATATACGTTCCATTCGAATAATTATTACAGAACTAATAAAACACGTTCGTTATCGAATTTTCTATTCTTTGGATTTCAGAGTCGTCAACAACGAGACCGTTTCTCGTAGCATCGAATCGAATATGGAATCTGCGAGCTCCATCTTTATGTTCAGCTCATCCTGGCTGTAGTCGACCCATCCTCCCTCTTCCTCATGTAAATCCTCCAGCACCAGTTCATCCAGCTGATCAGACTTCGTCGCTTGACAACCCCTTCTTCGCCGGAACTTCTTGACGGGTCTCGGCCGACTGGAGTTCTGTTCGTCGAGTCCGAGCCAACCGAGGACGCGTTCTTGTACGGTGGGTTTGACGTGTTCGGCTGTCACGCCGGATGGTTTGACGTAGTGGCGCGTGCCTTTCGTTAATTTCGGAAGACGCCACGGCAGTTTTTCCGTCGTTTCCTCGTCCATGTAGATGGAGCAGACGGCTTCAGCGGTCATGTCGAAGATGAGGCGGCTGTAGGATGCCTTGCTCTGCGCTGCGGTTACGTCGTCCGACTGGTTTTTACTTGCCACCGCATCGTCCTTTGTGTTGTCCCACGATGATCTGGGTGGTTGAGGATTCTGGTTGTTCCAGAGGAGATCCACGGCGCTGTTGACCACTGCGAGCACTTCCTCTTTGTTGTGCGGTACAACGGTAGCGACGACTGGTTCGACAGTTGCAGGCACCCGCTCGTAGATGACCGCGTTGTTCTCTGTAATGTAAACGCTGCCTTGTGTACTAGGGGGATGCATTTTGGCACAGGCTTAACTCATTCATGCATTTTTATAGCGCATCTTCAATGGGAACCTCTCAGAGACACTCCCGACTACAGCACATAAGTACAGTTTTGCATTGAACAAAAACCGCTTCAGTGAAAGTCCAAGGAAGCAGACATAGCTCCTGTAGAGCCCGTTCAAGACCTATGGGTCCAGTACGGAAAATTCTTGATTCTGCATAGTTGCGGTTTGGTGTAAAAGGAACCAAGAGCAACCCCTTCTCTGCAGAGTGGTCACCTTCGATACCAGAGAGGCAACAAAAGCTCTCTGGGGCAAGACCCAGCTGACTTTGCAGCACCAGAGCAGCAACACACTGCCGTGTAGAGAGAGCCAATGTAGTCTCCAGCGTATAGCTACAGACATGACCAAAGTTAGGAATTTGTTCAATAAAAAGTTCAAAAATTTGAAACCTACAAAATTGATTTAAGATTGCTTATATCTGTAGTTAGGAATGGAAATTCTATGTTTAATTAAAAGCTATTCATTGATTTAATGAAAAGCTATTTGTTGACGTTCATGTGCAGCCATGTTTAACAGTCTCAAACTGTACATTCAACAAATGATCAAGGAAACATTTGAATAAACATACCAGGTTTTGTAGGCATATTCCAGCCACCACCACCACCATCTTCAGCATCATCGAACAAATATTTGTCATCAAGGAAATCCTACAACATAAAGATATCAGTGATGATGTACAAAAAGTTACATTTATAAATGAGTTAAATTTCTAATTCAGGTGCCATCCTGGGTAAGTGGATATTTATAAATGCAGACTTATATGAATAAAATTAGTAGTTAGTTGTATGTGAGATGCCCTTCTGTTATGGCACCATATAAATTGTCATTATTATTATCATTATCATTATTATTATCATTAATTATTACTATTATTATTAAATAGTCACTAACCTGGGCTTTGTAAAACAAGCAAACTTGGAACATTATCTCAAACAAGGACAATCTTTAAAAAAAATTTAAAGGAATTTAAGAATCAGATCCTCGTTAAAAAACAATTTACATACAATAACCATTTTGGCAACATCACAGAATAATCTGACAATGGTTTCCTTTCTCAATTGAAATACACTGCAAAAGTACTCGCCTCCTTTTCGTTAGCGGCAGAATATGGTATGGGTTTTTGAGGACTCTCTACACGATGCGGTGAAATTATTTCGTCTTTTGCCATCGCTGAATTTGCATTTGGTTTTTGTTTCCGTATTCTGATGAGTTCGTCGATAGTTTCCTTGAGCAACATGTCGAGCGTTGTCTTCGTTACTTCTTCGTAGTTCACTTTCTTTGCCTAAAAGATCAAATCAGTAATAGAATAGCAGTCTAGACTATCAGACACACACACACATCCATACTCTAGCCAAGTTGTTATCAACATGTGTTTGTTTGAAAACCATCATTGCAAAAAAATAGAGGCCGATTGATTGTCAAAGTAAAACTGGTTATCAAAGATAAAGGGCAGAGCCTGTAATTATATAATCTTTCAAGATCATCACTGTTTAATAAACATAAAATTTGTATGTATGCCTACAAAACATATATAGCTATACACCGCACACACGCACATTAATAAAACATACAATATATACATAAATAGTACACACATATATACATATATACTGGTATATTCTGTGCACACACATTAGTAAAATGTACAATACATACATACATAGTACATACACATATATATGAATATTAATATACTACCAATGTTGATACCTCTTTATCAGAAATGATAGGTTCTGCAGCAGTTGGAGCTTCTGCAGTACTCGGACCATTGTCTTTGGAAGAATTGGTACTGCCAGGTTGCAATTCCATATCTAAAAGAAAATTGTCATTTCTGCCAATCAAACTCGCTGGGAAAGTGTCACATTTTTTGCCAAAAGTTTTAGTACAGATCTGAAGCCTGTCAATCCAGGCAGTATATACAATAAAATAATAATTCATGAAAATCAAGACAATAATCTTACTTGCATTTCTATACATGACTATCCACTGTTTAAGTGTCTCTTATGTATATGACAAACCACTTGAAGCAGATGAATAAACATCGTCTTAATTTTTTTTTTAAACAGCACCAGAAATCTGATACATACATGATGAAGGCATATAGGACTTCACGTGTAACACGATGCAACCAGCATCATATTACATTACATTTGGACAATGTCAAAAGTCAGAAAAGTTGAGACAAGCACTTGACACCATTTTAAATTATCAAAAATATTGCTTAAAACGTAATGTGAAGCAGAATGCATTTTGGTAATTCTTCCCAGAGTACGGTATAACAACAACAGCCTCCATCAGCCTTCATTTGGCTATCTGTGCTCAGATTAAGATTTCTGTGTGACCATGCGCACACTACAAGTTAAATTCATAATAACAATGACTGCCTAATCCAAATATGCTAATAGTGGTTCTACTGCGGATCCTGGAATTTGAGAGGCTCCCAAAAGGCGCTTACACAAATGTCTGCTCATATTGCAATGAATTTCATTAAAGGCTAGTCAGATTTTCAACACACAGTATTAACCTTCATTGAAAAATAAAATTGAGAAACAAGAGCCGCCTGGAAGGAAAGTATCCTGCAGTTCGTTGTATGTGAGGCGCCCTTGTAATGCCCTGTGTTACGATGCCACAGAAATTTCCATTGTTATTATTATCATTATTATTATTAACAAATACGCGCAATAACTTCCGAAACATGGAATTAGCGCAATATCTTAGACACTAAGATATTGGGGCGCGGTGGTGTAGTCGTGGCGTCGTTGCCTTGGAGCCGGAAGGTTCGAGGTTCGAATCCACCTCGCCGCGTAAGGACCTTGGGCAAGTCCTTCACTCACAATAGCTCAGCGCTTCGGCGTGAAACTCCGATGCAGTGTCCGCTCTGCATTCGGGAGCTCCTCTGAGTAGAGGAGAGCTTGAAGGGGTGCTTTAACAAGTCCACATACAAACAAACAAACAAACTAATAATTCCATTCATTGTACTTACTGGCATCAGACGGGAGAGGGTTGTCTTTGACTATCTTCATTTCTTCCACTTGTTCTTCATCTTCATCTTCCGAACCATTAACCGACAGCAGTTCTTCAGTGATATCTTCATCCGTCTCATTCTCATCCTTCTTCTCCGCAACTTTGGCTGAGCCACCAACCTTTCCTTCTTCGCCGTGGCTCAACTCCGCAGCCGAGCCACCGGTCTTTCTATCACTATCGGTCTTTCTATCGCTACGGCTCAACTCGCTTGATCTGTCAACGCTACGTTTGTCCGTCCTATCACCCAGACTCGTCGTGGAATGCTCCGAAAAATCTGCCGTGTACGAACCAGCCAAATCGGAACCCTGACTGCGAACGGACCTGGAAGGTACTTTCTCCGACGGTTCCGTCTGGCTTCGCTCCGATCTGCTCAAATCATCCTGAAGCGAGTAATCTTCCGGAATATCAGCCAACGTCCGTGCACTCTCCGGGATTCGTGCGTCGCTTCGTGCACTTCGAGGAGTGAGACTGGCGCCCTGGTTCTGGTTGTCCAATAACACTCCAAGGTCAAGGTCCAGAAGGACCTTCTCTCCACCGGCGGACAGACTGGATCCCACCGAGAGATCTTCCTCCTCGACGACGATGTCCTCCGACATGCTCGAGCGTCTTGTGTTGTTGGCCTGGGAACGATCATCATCATCACTCTTACGTCGACCTGACAGATACTTTGATCCAGTTGTTGACGGCTGAAGCTCAGAAGTTTTCAGTTCTGCAAAGTAAATGTAAACATCAGTCGGTATGGTATAGTATAGACTAGAAAATAAACAATTTAAATCCTAAGCAAAATAGATTTTTCCTGGCAGATGTTTTATACCACTATGTCTGTTTAGTAAACACATAAAACGCATAGGATATAATGTGGGGCGCGGTGGTGTAGTGGTGGCGTCTTTGCCCTCGAGGTTCGAATCCACCTCAAGCCGCGTGAGGACCTCAAGTGGGCAAGTCCTTCACTCACAATTGCTCAGCGCTTCGGCGTGAAACTCCGATGCGGTGTCGGCTCTGCATTCAGGAGCGCCTCTGAATAGAGAGAGAGCTTGAAGGGGCGCTATAACAAGTGCACATACAAACGCACGTCTTCTTAGATTTCCTTCTTGGCCTTCGAACCAGATTTTCATAAAATCATGTTTGCACACAAGTTTTCTTAGTAGTTTCCATCAACTGGCGATGCATTGAGTAAATTATTAACTAAACTAATATTAATAATATCTTCGTTTATTAATGTTGATGATAGAGAATTAAAAGATGATAGAAAGTTTAACAGGATCCGAAATAAACTGTATGGCAGCCTGGAAGGCGCTCGTCTACTGATCATTTTAAGTTGTCTCTAGGGCTGCCATCCTTGTGGCTAATGGGTGTAAAGTGGTGCTATTTAAGATGGGCATGGTGGTGTAGGGGTATGTTCGGCACCTTCGAGCCAGAAGGTTGCGGGTTCGAATTCACCTCAAGCCGCCACGTAAGACGCTGAGCAAGTCCGTAACTCACAATGTTCAATGAGCTTTGACTTGAAACTCCGATTCAGTGTCCACGCTGTAGTCGGGGAGCACACCCCCCCCCCGAGTAGAAATCTTGAAGGGCGCAATATAAAGTGCTCATACATAGCCTACATTTAAGCTCTTGGCTTATTATTATTACTGGCAATGAATTATTTATTACTGTTGGATGAGATATCCTCCTGAACCGTGGCTGAGCGAGCGACGGAGCTGTCGGAAGATGAGGTGCTCGATTGATGTGAAATGCTCTTCGTTTGCTCTTTCTGTTCTTCGGCTGATGATGTCGAAGATTGCAGATCCTTCTTTGCTTCCTTGATGAAACTATCGTAATCCTGAAAAATGTTGAGAATCATCAGACAAGCTATTATTGCTCAACAAATCTCTAAAAGAAATTTGACAAATAATCTCTGTTAACTACAGCATGATGTATAAATGATTGTTTGGATTGTGTAAGTAAGTGAGAAAGTGAATGCTGGTAATGGCTTTCATGTCTTATAGGTAAAGTGGTAATGAAGAGTGGATCTCTCTAAAAGCAACATTTTCCCAAACATGGTACACAGATGATCCGCATACAAGAGCCTAATAATAAATAACAATAATAGTAATAATGGCAACACAACAACTTGAAGCCCTGGGTGCTATATAAATTTCCATAAATGAATGAATGAATTATTGAATGAATGAATGAATGAATGAATGAACAACAGAGCAGATTGACCTGCCTTACATCCTGCTTTCCACTCTTGGAATTTTCTATTCTCGCCGTCTAGACTTACAATCTCTGTTTGGGGTTATCCAGGGTTAGCGGGACCTTTTCCTTTCTGGTTGACCCATTTTGAGGATCCGCCTTGTAAATTATGCTCAAGGTGTGCTATTGATTATTATTTATACCGTGTTTATTTTTTGTGTTCTACCCGCTTTGGTTTATGGTTGATTTCTCAGAATAAACTATTTTTTGATTTGATTTTGATCTTGATAAATTGACGGGTCGGGTATGTTTTAAAAAGTACAACGAATACCATTCAATTGTCAATGTCAAGCTCATGTGATGCAGCATGATTCGGATTTATTAACTTTAGGCAAAGGTGGCAAAGTCATGTATATAAGCGAATATGGCTTATCAATCATCAATCAAACAATCAATCAATCACACAATTATTTAATCAATCAAACAATAAATCAGTCAGTCAGTCAGTCAGTCAGTCAATCAATCAATCAATCAATCAACCATTCAATCAAGAACCAATCAATCAATCAATGGGAAATACCTTTAGCTTTCGTTTAAGTTTGTCTTCTTCCAGCTTCAATCGTTTCTTTTCCTGTTTCTTTTTCAGCTCTTCCGCCTCCTTCTTACGTCTCTTCAGTTCTTTTGTCAAGTTCTCAATTCTTCCCTTCAGTTCGCTTTGGTCAGAGATGTCAACTAACAGACACAAAACAACAGAATTATCGCTTACAGAAACTTATTATTTAATATTAGTTCGAGATTGTAATGTTATATTGGTTTGGATATTGAGTAGGAATTTTTACAATGAAGGTCTTGAATGCAGACTATCGATACTCTGGATTTCTTAGAGAAAGTCTTACTTCAAACTGGTTAACAAGCAAAAGGTGGGGCACGGCGGTGTAGTGGATATGTTTGCCGCCTTGCCGCCGGAGGGCTGCAGGTTCGAATCCACCTCAAGCCGCCACGTAGGGACCTTGAGCAAGTCCTTCACTCGCAATTGCTCAGCGCTTTGGCGTGAAACTCCGATGCACTGTCCACGCTGCAGTCGGGAGCGCCTCTGAGTAGCGAGAGCTTGAAGGGGCGCTATAACAAGTGCATATACATACATACAAACATACAAACAAATCAGCGTACCAGACTGACTCAGCGTGAAATCATCGTCAGAATCACTCTCCACAATCTTCGTCTTTTTCTTCGTCTTCTTCACCTCCTTCTTCGACTCATTTCGTCTGTTCTCTGGAGTTGACTTCGATGCACGTGGTGATTCGACTCGGCCCGACTTCTGACGAGAAAGAGCGACGCTGTTGCGTCTTGATAACTGTTCCGCAACAGATCTGACTGATTCACCATCGGATGATCTAAAAAATATCCAGCAAATTCATTGATTATTCGTCGATCATGACTCATGTAATTGCAAAATAAATGTAATTGCAAAATAAATGTAATTGCAAAATAAATGCAATTGCAAAATAAATGTAATTGCAAAATAAATGTAATTGCAAAATAAATGCAATTGCAAAATAAATGTAATTGCAAAATAAATGTAATTGCAAACTAAATGTAATTGCAAACTAAATGTAATTGCAAAATAAATGTCATTGCAAAATAAATGTCATTGCAAAATAAATGTAATTGCAAAATAAATGTAATTGCAAAATAAATGTCATTGCAAAATAAATGCAATTGCAAAATAAATGTCATTGCAAAATAAATGTTATTGCAAACTAAATGTAATTGCAAAAAATGTAATTGCAAAATAAATGTAATTGCAAAATAAATGTAATTGCAAAATAAATGTAATTGCAAAAAATGTAATTGCAAAATAAATGTAATTGCAAAATAAATGTAATTGCGAAATAAATTTAATTGCAAAATACAAACATCTCCTAGATCTATCGTCAATCAAATGCACTGGCTTCCTCTTCCAGCCTGCATTCAATTCAGAGTTCTTGTTCTTGTCTCTCTTATCAGCGATCACATTTGCTCCCCTCTTTCTGCAGCTTCTTATCTATTTCTCCACTCCTTGAACTAGAATGTTCTCTGTGTTAAGTCCACCACGGGCCCAACCCGGCCCATCCCTACAAAACGCCCTTCCATTCCCAACACCTCAGTGCTATGAGACGATTTTAAAACGTGCCAAATAAATGCTCAAGAACACAAATAAAACAACTGTTAAATTGTTAACGAACAAATCAGCATAATTATGATTAATTAAAATTTCACATAATTCAACAGAGGTTCACAACAATAACAAATTAGAAAGCCAACAGTAAAACAACAATCAATTCATCATAACAACCGACCCATCTCTGTTTCCAACTTCCGAGACATCTTCCTTGACACCCGCTGAGGAGCTGTCATCCTGGCTACTCGAGCGCACGGTGTTCACCGACCGAGCCGTGCTCACCTCATCCGTGACGGAAGCAGCAGCGGACGACTTGGCGCCATTCCTTGCCGAAAAGCTTCGGTCTGGTGCGAGGTCCTCGGAGATGGAACCAAAACGAATACTTCGACCGGTCTCGGTCCTGGCCGAGGTCAGAGCATCACTCGCCGTTCCTACGCTCCTTGCCGAGTCTAAAGGACGAGGACTTGGAGAGACTGAGAAGAAACAGAAAGGATGATAACAGGAAGCAATGTCAGACCATTGTTAGGTTTGTGAAAATGCATTCCTGAATTTGTATAGCCTAGTTCTATATTTTTTGCCACATTCCAATTTCTCCTCCGTCAAGCGCATGCTGACGATGAGCCTTTACAAGACGTCTCCAAGTTGCTCTATCTCTGGTCTTATCCACCGTTCTTCGTATGTCCATGCTCTGCTTTTCTAGGTCCTTCATCACGTTCTTCATCCATGTTTTTTTTGGTACATTTTGCCACATTAACATGTTCCTTATGACTTTGACTGCAAGGGACGTGTTTACCTGTGTTTAATCTAGGCATCCTGCAGATGGGTGGGTGAGCTCCCCAGGAATGACATTCCCCCAGAAAAAATTCAAATATCCTTTCTTACATCTATATTGCATTACATGAATGGTTTTACTGCTTAACAATGAAAGTGCTATAATAGAGTGTTATTCACTGATAGAACATCGGCGTGAAACTCCGATCCAGCGTCTGCACAGTAGTCGGGAGTGCTTCTGAGTAGCATACTTTGAAGGGGCACTATATAAAATATCCTAAATAATAATAAACCAGTTCATTTTGGTTGATTGATTGATTGATTATTTGTGGAGGCAGGTTCGAATCTGCATTGTTGGATTAACTATAGACCCCGTGTACTACTAAAGAACCAACATTCCACATATTCTGTATGAACCAAATAATACCTCTCTTCTTTCCACCAACTCTCTGATTCTGTTTCGATTCCAAATCTTTCCGATGCTGTTTCGGCGAATCCTGAAGCAACTTCTCGAATCTCGTGATTTTCTTCTGCAGTCTTTCTTCGTGTTCAATTAGCCGTCTGCAAATATGATCATCAGCTTAGAAACTAACTCATACGTAGGTTTCTACATGGCTGAATATTAAAAAGCAATATAAATAAACCCAAGGTTTTATGGCTGAATAACAAAAAACAATAAATAAACCCAAGGTTTCTACGGCTTAAAAATCAAACCAATAAATAAACCGAAGGTTTCTACAGCTCTTAAGAATATAACCAATAAATAAACCCAAGAATTCTACTGTTCAATCTATCAAAGCAAGAAATAAACCATTGGAATAGCCATAAATTCTAATTTCTACAAATAAAATTTAAAAAATTCAATAAGGTTTTATGAGTAAAGCGGCCGTAAAGTTTTATGAGTAAAGCGGCCGTAAGGTTTTATGAGGAAAGCGGCCATAAGGTTTTATGAGGAAAGCGGCGTAAGGCTTTATGAGTAAAGCGGCCATAATGTTTTATGAGTAAAGAGACCGTAAGGTTTTATGAGGAAAGCGGCCGTAACTCCAACACCGAGTTAAAGCTATAAAACACGACTGGTCACCAGCATGCATGTTAATCTGAGTTGCAACCAAGTTTCAAACCTCGTTTATTCTGCGAAGAAACACAGAAAAAAATCTACTGCAAAAAGGCAAAAGCTGAAAAAATTACGACTCACTTTCTGTCTGATTTCTTCAGAGTTTCATTCGTCTCGAAATCTTTCTCATAAGTTTTGACTTCATCACCTTTAAACGAAAACATTAATCAGTCAACACATCTTTTAATCGAACTATCGCCCTTCTAATTTAATTAAACCACATGTAAATATACTTTTATGGGACAAGCATCAATGGTTGGCCAGGCCCCAGAATACATGAGGGAGCTCTGTGTTCTCGCCTCCAACCAACCAGGTTATCAATCCCTGCGTTGGAGACTTGATAGTCCCACGCTTTCGTACACTAATACCCACTGTGCCTTCTTGTGTATTAGACCTTCATACTGGAACAATCATTAACAATTCGTGATACTGCATTTATCTCATGGAACATTCTCAAAGCTACTTAAGTCGCACAGGTCTGTTTAGAACTGTCGGATAGCTACGTTTTAGTTGCCTTCATAAGGATATTGTAAGGCGCTACATAAATATCCATATATATATATACATACACTACATATGGTAGTCTACATTGACTAGTCCGTCAAGCTAAAAGGCAATCACAGCTATAGCTATATAATAATACCTGTAATTCTACTAATAATTACAACAAATGTCACATCACACAATCTTAGAAGAACTGACATAGTAACTAGGAATGCTTCAAATTATCTTGATATTAGAATCAGAAAGTTACATAAAGTAAGAAGAAATGTAAGATACCTTTTACTTGAAGTAATAAGAAATGTAAGATACCTTTTACTTGAAGTAATAAGAAATGTAAGATACCTTTTACTTGAAGTAATAAGCAATGTAAGATACCTTTTCCAGGTGCATCAGTTTCATCTTGAGGCAACTAAAACAAGACCAGCAAATTAAAGTCACAAACTGCTGGCATAAGTGCATAATCATCATAAAAACTAATTTTCCCAGTTGAATTTTAAAAAATGCTGCACTACCAAAGCCCAAAATTAAAAAAAGGATAACAAATTTCATAGTCAAAGGTTTTAATTTACCAGTGTAGCAGACTTCTGCTGATGGAGGAAATAGTAGATAAATGGTCGCATGCTAGACCAGTTAAACACTGTGTCATGTTCAATCTCACAAGATTGGTAATGTTGAATAGCACATAATTACAGTTAATTCAGTTTCATTAAAAAAAAATCGTATTCTGATGTCTCCTCTTCTCCTACCACTCTATCCACTCCAGTTCTGAATATCACCATCCTCCCAGAATCTGATTGTTTCCTTACCTGCACTGACTCGATCCCAGACCTGTCGACCAATTCTACTTTTGACCGAATGCCTATGAACAAGCTTGTTCCCGCAATTTTCATTAGTCACTTAAATAGGTCTAAGATACATTATTATGAATTGATGTCTAGTGTTGATCATGATACTGGTGCAAAATAATGATCACGAGACAATGATGTGAAACAAATACATAAAATATAAAATATGTAAAATATAAAAATAATAGAGCACCACAAGTGAAACGGAGTTGTCATCATCAGTTGTGACGTCGAGATCTGGAAGTGAACCATCTGCACCAGCGTTCTTCAGCCGTCGCTTAACCTATTAACCGAACAAACAAAAAATATTACAGTTCTAAATGGGGGAGTGTTCCACTGCAAAGGAAGCAAATCATGGTACATACTGTAAGGCAGACTTGGATAAAAGAACAAGCCAACAGGACAACACGTAGTCGTATATACACAACATTGTGGGGCGCGGTGGTGGAGTGGTGGCGTCGTTGCCTTGGAGCCGGAAGGTTCGAGGTTCGAATCCACCTCGCCGCGTAAGGACCTTGGCAAGTCCTTCACTCACAATTGCTCAGCGCTTCGGCGTAAAATTCTGATGCAGTGTCCGCTCTGCATTGGGGAGTGCCTCTGAGTAGCGAGAGCTTGAAGGGGCGCTATAACAAGTGCACATACAAACAAATAATCAAGTCTCTGCCACTGAACTAAAGTTTACAAATCTCAAACCTGCTGAACAGATTTCTGAAGTTTGTTGACGCCACGAGTTTCTGAAAGCAGCAGCTTCTGCGCTTCGAGCGTCATTTGATTAGCAGCTTTCAATCTATTCAATTCCTCCTTTGAACAGAAACAACAGAAAATAAAAATAAAATCAAAGTCAGAGCAAACTACTGTGGTATGATTTCTTTTAAAGTATCATTTTTTTAAACACATAAAGCATCGAGCAATGCATCTAGTACTCGTAATACCATTATGTAGCATGACTTCACTTAACATATTTAATCTGAATTGATTTAGGCTCACCGTTACACTATGCATGTTCATGTGTATGGTATTTGAATCAGCATACATGTAATTTGCATCATGCAACTGAATACTCTACTAAAAGGTACTCCCGCTTCTTAAAAAGTTATAAAGTTACCTCTAGCATATTTGATCATTTTGGCAATTTTATGAAAATATTATCTTCAAATGAAATATATATATGCATACCATAAGTATAACTGTTTTTAGGCACATCCTCATCCTCAGTTTCTGCCCCAACCATTTGGCGGCATTGGGCAAGAACAAAGAATCTCCATTGTCCTCGGTCAGTTGCAAAGGCTTGTTTGCTCCCTTATAATGCTAGTCAAAGAGATGTTATGCCCTAATTTATTTTGGCACAAATACAACTCATTTTAATACAAGTTAAAATTCTTGTAATGTGCCAGAAATTAACCAATTAAATAATTTTATTGTATTGCATTCATAAATTTATATGGCGCCTTTTGAAGTGCTCACCAATCAGAGGCGATTATCAGCTCTATTCCATTCCGAAAAGCAGAGCATACCTGGTATTTCTTGTGCTTGCGTAGAATTGTGTTCTGCTTCTTCGACAGCTCTGGATATTTGTCGTCCAATCCTTTCTTCTTCAGCGTCTGCTTCTGTTGTTCGAGCCAAGCGAGTTCAGCCGCCGTCTTCTCCTTCAGCGCTTTCTCACGCAACTGCAGCAGCATTTGCTGCAAACACACAATCAAAGACAATTCATAAAATAAAAGACAATTCATAGAATAAAAGACAATTCATAGAATAAAAGACAATTCATAGAATCAAAGACATTTCATAGAATAAAAGACAATTGACTCAGACAGGCGTCTAAAAAATAGATCTGTTCATCATAAAGTGCTGTTTCCTTGGATATTCTTAACAACCAGAAATAACTTCTTTATAATCACCATGGGTCGCAAAGGTTTGTCAGTCACTCATTCAATTGAGTAAAGCGGGGAGGAGACCCGACCGACGACTCCAATTGGAGCGTAGACTCGGAACCGACCTGGGCTGGCGAACCAAAGTCCACCGTGCCCACCTTCTCGTGGTGCGACCTGTTAGTAACCTTTCCGTATGGAAGGGTGAACGAACGGGCACGGATGGCAAACGGGGGGAAGGCAATGGCAAACCACCCCTTATCTTCTGCCAAGAAAATAGTCATGGTGTATCTAAAGAGTGAATCAACGATAGTCACCAAAGGTGAGACCCTCAGGCCTGAGGGTGACTTAATGGCTACTGGGGATGAGCACAGTGTCGAGTCGGGAGATTCAGGTTCTAATGAAGCCACAGGACCAAAGCCGAAAGGACGTCCAGCGGCGGATATGACCAGGAAGCAAAGACTTGACATGAGCTGTAAAAAAGCCATGAAAGTCGGATCATGGAACGTCAGAAGCATGCAGAGTGGGAAGATGGACATCATCCAAAAAGAGATGGGAAGGATGGATATAGCGATACTGGGATTATGTGAGACAAAATGGAAGGGAAAAGGACATTTTAGTTGGAACGGTTTTAAGATAGTAATGTCTGGGCAGGATGAGAGGAGAAGAAACGGAGTAGCAATCATGTGCGATAGAACGAGCGCTGATGCGATAATGGGTTATAATACAGTGAGTGACAGAGTACTGAGTGTAAGATTCCGTGGTGGAAAGATCAACACAACAATCATACAAGTATATGCCCCTACAACGATGGCGACGGAGGAGGAGCAGGAAGCTTTCTACTTGGACCTGCAAGGAACAATTGACACAACACCGAGAGGAGACATACTGGTGATTATGGGTGACTTCAATGCGAAAGTTGGTGAGGACAGAAATGGAAAGGATGAAGTAGTGGGTAAGTACGGACTGGGTGTACGGAATGAGGCAGGGGAGAGAATGGTGGAGTTCTGTGCTTCCAATGAGCTAAGAATAATGAACACATGGTTCGAACAACCGAAAAGAAGACTTTATACATGGACGACACCGGATGGAAAACACAGGAATCAGATCGACTACATGGTGGTGAACAAAAGATGGAAGAGCACAATAAAAGACGTAAGAACAAGACCGGGGGCGGATTGCGGAACAGACCACGAGATAATAGTGGCTACATTGCAGCTAAAGTTGAAGAAGATGAAGAGAGATAAAAGACTGACCAGTTTTGATTGCAAAGGCATAACACCAGAATACAGAGTAGAGATAAAGAATAGGTTTGAGATCTTAGAGACAGACGATACAATGGAAGAGCAGGATACGAACACGTTATGGACAAAGATGAAAACTGCGATCCAGGAGACTGCGGAGAAACATGTACCAAAGAAAACGTCAAGGAAAACTACCCCATGGCTATCCAAAGAGACCATTGAGGTGGCAATAGAAAGGAGAGAAGCAAAGAAGGAAGGGAACAGGGATAGGGTAAAAACCTTGAATAAGACCTTCCAAAGGAAGACAAGGGAGGATAAAGAAAACCATCTAAAGGAAATGTGTAGGGAACTGGAGGAAGAAGGAAAGAAAGGAAGGACTAAAGAACTGTTCGCAAAGATGAAGGAAATAACGAAGACAGCAGGCCCTAGAATGGGTTCACTCAAGACGAAGGATGGGAAGATAATAGGAGATGTGGAGGAGATAAAGGAAAGGTGGAGAGAGTATACGGAAGAGTTGTACATGGAAGATGAATGTGTCGAGAAGGAAAACATCAAAATAGAGGAAGTCGAAAACGAACCAGAGATATTGGAGGTAGAGGTGGAGTGGGCGATAAAACAGCTCAAGGACAACAAAGCGCCAGGACATGATGGAATACCTATAGAACTGGTAAAGGCGGGAGATGAAGCAGTGGTGAGAACTATTACAAAACTATGCAATCAAATCTGGAGAACTGGGCAGTGGCCGGAGGACTGGAAAAGGTCCGTGTTCATACCAATATTCAAGAAAGGAGACGCGAGAGAGTGTGGAAATTATCGAACGATAGCGATGATATCGCACACGAGCAAAATACTTCTCAAAATAATCCACAAAAGAATGGAGAAGACAATCGAAAGGGAATTACCAACCAATCAAGCGGGATTTAGGAAGGCGCGAGGAACGCGCGATCACATCGCCAATATAAGGTGGATTATGGAGAGACAGAGGGAATACGGGCAACAGGTGCATATGTGTTTTATAGACTACAGCAAGGCGTTTGATTGCATAGACCATACACTACTGTGGCGGACACTAGTTGAGATGGGAATTCCGAAGCATTTGGTTAAACTACTAAAGGGCCTCTATGTGGATCAAGAAGCGGTAATAAGAACTGAATATGGTGACACAGGGAAATTTAAAATAAGGAAAGGAGTGAGGCAGGGGTGCATTTTGTCCCCTTTCCTGTTCAATCTGTATGCCGAGAGAATTATGAGGAGGGCTGGATTGGAGGAGGCAACAGAAGGGGTAAGGATAGCGGGGAAAATACTGAATAATCTGAGGTACGCCGATGATACGACATTATTGGCGGGTAAGAGGGACGACCTAGTCGAGTTAATAAGAAGAGTCAGGAAGGAAAGCGAAAAGGCGGGACTATACTTCAATGTAAAGAAAACAAAGGTTATGACAACTGCAACATGGAAAAACTTTGAGGTGGATGGAGAAACGATAGAGGTAGTATCGAGCTTCACATTCCTGGGATCTATGATAGAGAAGGAGGGAAGAAGTGATATGGAAATAAGGAGGAGGGTAACAATGGGGAAAACGGCAATGAACGGTCTGGAAAAGATTTGGAAGGACAAATACGTGAGCAGGGAAACAAAGAAAAGACTGGTAAGAGCACTGATCTTCCCAGTCGTCCTATATGGATGCGAGACATGGACAAAGACACGGGATATGGAAAAGAAAATCAACGCGTGTGAGATGTGGATTTGGAGAAAGATGCTAAGGATTTCATGGACGGAGAAGAGAACTAACGAATCGGTGCGCGAGGAGCTCGGAATAGAGAGGGAGGAGACACTGCAGCAAACAGCAACTTGGAGGAAATTGAGCTACTTCGGCCATGTGATGAGATCTAACGGTTTGGAAAAGGAGCTGATGACGGCATGCGGTGAGGGACGGAGAAGATGCGGAAGACCAAGGAAGAAATGGTTGGATGAAGTACAGGAAAAGTCTGGCATGAGACTGGAGGAACTAAGAGAGGCGACTAGGGAGAGGATCAACTGGAGAAGATGCACCAGGGCTTTCGCCAGAGCTCCAGTAGCTGACGGCACCAGGTGACCAGGTGATAATCACCAAACAATCTTTGTGGGGCGTGGTGGTGTAGTGTTGGCGTCATTGCCTTGGAGCCAGAAGGTTCGAGGTTCGAATCCACCTCGCCGAGTAAGGACCTTGGGCAAGTCTTTCACTCACAATTGCTCAGCGCTACGGCGTGAAACTCCGACGCAGTGTCCGCTCTGCATTCGGGAGCGCCTCTGAGTAGATAGAGGTTAAAGGGGCGCTATAACAAGTGCATATAAAAAGATACAAAACAATGTAATCACTAGTAATCAGGCACGCAATAATATCGCTGTATTGTACTGAATTCTGGTCTGAAGATACATGATTGACTGTACAGCCATTTTGCTTAAAATTTGAGTATTGGCAATTTGGCATCTATGGTAAAACTTTGATGGTGTTGTGCAAGTTCTAAATATTAAAATTTTCTCATGCACCTGTTGTGTGATGTTTCTGGAGGGAATGGCACCAAATGGAACCTTGGAGAATAGCCTAGTAGATTCAAATCTTCATTTTTAACAACCACCCTAATAGACATACACATCAATGAAAATGTTCAATTACAGTTACAATTGCATACACAAAATCTTGCATAAATATAGACATACACTTCAATGATTAGCGGCATTGTGCTATCAGACCTTGTGCTGGTGACGTACAGCTTCTTCTTTGAGGTACTGTTGAACCATAGCAACGTTGAAGCGGTCAAAGGAATTGTTACCAGGACTTTGCCTATGACTGCTAGCTCCATCTGCAAAACGAAATACAAAAACAATGCAGGTCCATACAAAACCCTTAGCTCATTCACGTTCTGTTATGCAAGACCACAAAGTCTTCAGTTATTTAAAATGATTGTAAAATGCCAAAATCTCATACACTAAATGCTGTCATTCTAAAACTTTAGACTGACATCAAGACTTTAAAAGATTCTTAATTGAAACAATAAATGTGAGTCAAGCATTTTTAGCCTGATTGCAAATGTTCAATCGATGTTACATGCAGAAATTAAGGAATGATATATAGACTTTTATAGAGCATTCAGCGAAAATTGCGAGTTGCGACTATTCGGACATACCTGCAGAATGGGAGAGGACAGAAAATCAAGGCGCTGGTGTTTGGAGTGACGGAGGGAGAGCAAGACCACAGAGAATGGACAGATGGTATTGAAGAGCGGTGTGGGGAAAGATCTACAGTACAGAGACTTAGCCATCTGGCTCTAGATAAGTCCAGCTGGAAAGACATTGTGAAGAGGGCATCGAACATCTGCGGGCGCTGAGACCATGGTTACTGATGATGATGATGATGAGGATGGTGGTGATGATGATGACGGTGGTGGTGATGATGATAATGATGATAATGATGTTGATTACGGTGAAGAAGATGATGATGACACTTGAATTGTCAGCATAGGAAAAAAATTTCATACTGGTCGACGTTTTGTCATCACTTGTAGACGAAAGATTCAGCTTCAGTTCGTTCTTCTTCAACTTCTTTCGTTGACTTTCCGATGGAACGATTTTCCGCAGCGACTTATCCAGTTCGTCTTCCGTCGCCGAATCATAATCCGATGCATAATCTAGAATTGTAAAAGCAATTGTAATTACAACAATTCATACAGCATCTTAGGTAGCAAACTACTTCTAGGATTCCTATTGTCAGTGCAAAGATTATGGTCAGAGAGTCACAAACTGCTGCTTTTATTCAAATAAACTAACTGCTTTCATTCAAACAAAAACAAACTGTTGCTTCTATTCAAATAAACTGACTGATTTTACTCAAGAAAAATGAACTGCTGCTTTTATTCAAACAAACTGCTGCTTTTATTAAAAAAACTGCTGCTTTTATTCAAATAAACTGCTGCTTCTATTCAAACAAACTGCTGCCTTTATTCAAACAAACTGCTGCTTTTATTTATTCATTCGTTACAAGGATTTGTATAGCACTCCCTACAAGGAGCTCTCCCAACCCAACTTTGACTAAAGAGGACAATTTAAAAATTGCAATGGAATGTGTCAGAGGGAACCCTTTCCTTGGCCTTGAAAGCCAAATGTACAGGTAAAAATATATATGCTGTTTGATCAAATTGAATTTAACATTAATAATATTAGCACAGGCTGAGTAAAAATCTTGAAGGGGTGCTAATGCTATATAAATTTTTTGGAATAATAAAATTTAAAAAATATATTTATATAATCTATCCGCATAGTACAGAAAAATCAGTAAGAATTAGAAATAAAAAATTATGAAAATCTCAATTCTGACCTCTCTCGCTCTGCACTTGTTCCGTAGCCTTGGACGTCCTACTTCCGGTCGACCGTGCCCTTCGTACACTCATCTCCGTTGTTAACGACGATGCCTCTAGCGAATTCTCGTCGCTGCTCATGTCCGATGCCACTGACTTCGTTTGTCCTGACACTATGTCGGTCACCACTGACACCCTCGACTTTCTCGATACCTTTGACATGTCGGACGCTGTTTGAATATCGCTGTCGGCAGCAACTGATCGAGCTGAGCTGGGTCTCGATAAATCCATTCCAGCTACAAATCCTGGTTCTGTGTAAATGCT
The DNA here is from genome assembly GCA_945859605.1 of Lumbricus rubellus. Lineage (NCBI taxonomy): Eukaryota > Metazoa > Annelida > Clitellata > Crassiclitellata > Lumbricidae > Lumbricus > Lumbricus rubellus. Next base: position 27,205,179 of record OX243826.1, on the reverse strand, counting down.
GTTCAGTCACAAAAGAACAGAAATATGGTTGTCATTATTACTACAAATATTTTAAATTGCGCACAAAGTGGCAAAGAAATTTTAAAAAACAGAGGCGCGGTTAGTCAGTCACCATTGGAAGTTGATAAGATATCCAGATTGCGTATTCTATTTGAGCATTTGTAAACCGCCCAGTAGGGTGAACCATTCAGAAGTGCTCCCAATGTGCAAGTACGTTTGCCAATGGGAAACATTTCTTGAAAGAAGAAAAGAAGTGTGATTAACGCACGAGCATTGGTAACCACAGTCTGTTACGTGTGATTGGCAAGATATATTGCCTGCTGTTGTTGAACAAGATCTGCAAACGTTTGTTGAATGAGATTGGAATGTAAATTATTAATCATTCATTGTTAAAATCAACTCAGACAGTTAAAAAAATGAATAAACATAACAACAGAACAGTAGCAAGAAAGTTCTAGCTTCACTAAACATTCGAAAACTTCTGTAAAAGTTCAATTCATTAAGTCATAACAGAACACATATATGTTCATTATTCATCTTCAGAGAATAACATTTGTAATTTTGCATTGTATTTGCTATATATGATAAAATCATACTTACACATGTGTTTGCCAATGATTTAATCAAGTTAGTAAATAAGCTAAGACAAGATATGAATATTGTTGAATTGACCAATTACTATCTGCATTGTGGTTTACAGGAATGGTATAATAAACGTACATCATCCAAAGAGCAAAAAAAGTCAAACATTTAAAAAAAAACCATTCAAAATCCAATATACGTATGTTCTTACGACAAACAACTATATACACTGCACTTAGTTCTACACGACATTTCAACAAGATAAAGCATCCTTGCTAAAAAAATGATTTCCTCGTTAGATCCTCCCCCTACGAACAATTCAATCGTTCACCCTCGGCCTCGTGAAATAGGGCTATGGCCTCAACGGTGGGAGTAGCGACAAATACAAAAAGCCTTTTTTACCTGGACGTTTTCCTCGAGCGCTTGGATTTGATGGTCGTAGTGTCTGATCCGCTGTCGTATTCTGACGTTTGAGCAGACGACGCAGCGGTTCGATATGACCCAGATCTCTCCGACTTAACCGATCGATCGCTTCTCGCACTGCTTGCTGGACGATGATGATGATGCAAATGCTTTGAGGACTTCCTTGGTGGCTCTGACGAAATGGAAGTCCTCTCCTTCGCAGAAGCACGACGTTGCTCAGTCTATTAATGGAATAAATAGCAGCAATGCAAAGTAAATGGCAAATCAATTTTAATTTTGGTAAAAACCAACATACATAGAATCACGAACAGCAAGTTACTTCATCATCATCATCATCATCATCATCATCATCATCATCATCATCATCATCATCATCATCATCATCATCATCATCATCATCATCATCATCATCATATCATCATCATCATCATCATCATCATCATTGATTTTTGTATAGTGCACCTTCAAGGTAATCAATTCAGAACTTCAGAAGTGCTCACAGTACAACCTTCTATGGGGTTTTTAAAATCAGACGTCAGTAAAAGAACCAAGAGTTGTGTAGAAGACAGAGTCTCAGTAGCATTTCAACAATTTATTATATAGGGCCTCTATAGAACCTGTATTGGACTACTTAATGCCTTCTCTTTCAACAGCTTGTCTCTCCTTTTGTGTCTTTCTTTCCATCTCTCTTAGGACAACAATAAGATAAAGATAAGAATATTCTTTAATAGACCAACTGCTATCTGCATTTTGGTGTACAGACATGGTATAATAAATATATTTAAACACAAACTGAAATTTGTTAAAAGCATAGAGAATAGAGATGTTACATGTGAAATGGTTCTGTTAAACAACCATACTGTTACCTGTAGCTGCAGCTGCTGCATAACGACAATAACAGCAGCTGAAGCAGCAGCTGTTGCTGATTCTGTTAACAGCTGTCCCATTTCCGGTCTGTCCTCCTGCTTTTCTAATGCTATAGCACTCGCCTATTGAGTCAAGTGAACAAGAAATGTTAGTAGAAGCCACACGCACACACACACACACAAATATGTAATGATCAGATCTGCATCAACGTGTGGTGCGTTGGTGTAGTGGGTACGTTCGTCGCCTTGCAGCTGAAAGGGTGCAGGTTCGAATCCACCTCAAGTCGCCGCGTAAGGACCTTGGGCAAGTCTTTCACTTGCAATTGCTCAGCACTTCGGTGTGAAACTCCAATGCAGTGTCCGCATTGTAGTCGGGAGCGCCTTTGAGTAGAGAGCTTGAAAGGGCGCTATAACAAGTGCACATACAAACAAAAAACAAACTAATTTACCAAGTAACTACCTGTTGCTTAAGCTTTTACCTTCATTGGTCCTGCGTCCTGCATTTTGAAATCAGCTGTTTCTATTGACTCGTTCTTCGTTATTAACTGGTACCCGCAGTACATCTTTTTGATGTCTAAAAACTACTTTCTTTTCCCTGGGTCTTTCGCATTGGGAGCGCCTCTGATTGGTGTGCACTGTGAGAGGCGCTATATAAATTTATAGATTCAATACAATACAACTAATTCAAACTTGAAGAAAGCTAGTGAATATCAGTCTAAAAGTTACGAAAGAATTCACACAATGTTAGTGAAACGAAATACTAAAATTCTCGGCTGTAAAATCTGATTAATTACGTCAAGCACAGAAAAGAAAGCAAGGCACGAAAAATTCAAAAGAAAACGGGGAAACAAGAGGTCATAGGCAATGGACATTGGCCTAAAGAGAATAACAGATGCAGGAAATCGTCCAAGTTTATAAGCAATTACTTAATTTGGCTGCAAGCCCAAGTTCGGTCATGTTTCTGAGTACATGCGGGATGTCCTGTGTTGGTCCCCCCCCCAAATCAGGACATAGTAGAAGCCACACACACACACAAATATCTAAAGATCAGATCTGCATCACCTCATTGGGATGGGAGCACTTCTGAGTAGATAGTCTTGAATGGGCGGCGCTACATAAAAGCTCCTCATAAATAGTTGCTAAGAAATGAACTACTCCATCTAACCTGTTACAATTTTAAAGAAACCAGAAATATGAATTTACTTAATTTTCTGTTCACAGCAAAAAGACGTAGCCACAAAGCAACCAAACAAGAACAATCCTTAGGCGTCCCTGCCATATACTTCACCTCAGCCAGTCTCATAGCAGCGTCTGCCGTCATCTGCGCAGCGTCTGCCTGCGTCTGTGTCAACCGATGCATGGCGTCTTGCAGGCTGGCTATGGCGTCTGCTGTCGCTTGGATGCGTGTCACGGCCGCATTGTGTTCTCGGTCCGCAGCGTCTGCGAGACGCGAATGAAGACGACGTGATTCCTCGACGTTCTCTTTCTCCAGCTTCACACGAGCCGCTTCCACCTCCTGATTCTGCGACTGCTGCCTTGCCTGTTCAAATAATAATTAATAATCAGTCGGATTAAGAAATGTGGGGACCCTGTTCGGAAAATTGTTGGGGGATCTTCGGCCGAAAATCTGATGACCTTTTGTTTTTTTAGTCGCTTGGTCGAAATTTCTTTAGAATATAGATTTTTCTCGCCAAAACTTTTTTATTCGTTTGTTCAAAATTTCCTCACAATATAAAAAATTATTCCCTTAAAAAATTTGTTTTCCGCATGTGTGTGGGCCCCTTGAAGTGTGGGGGCCCCTGTTCGGCCGAACATGTTGAACATGCCTTAATCCGGCCCTGTTAATAATACTGAATAATAGTCATTTAACAGTCAACTATAAAGAGTTTAACTCCGGCTGACTCTACTTCATGACTTTGTGACTGTTTTCTTGGCTGTTCAAATAATAAATATAGTAAAATAAATAATCAAGTAACAGCTGACCATAAAGATACATCTCCAAAAAATATACAATTTTAAGTTCCAATAAAAAGCCTAAGCTTGGAAAGAGCTCAAAATGTTTGAACATATAAGAGAAAAATCATTTTTAATAACTTCGTGTGACAGAGAGTGTAAACAACAAGGCTGGCAAAGCATCATCCTATCATGCAATTTTATTTTCCCAAGATTGCTACGCCAAGAATGCTTCCGAATAGCTTTTCTGTGAGAGGCACTATATACATCTCGATATTTAGTTCTTTATTTATTACAGCAATTTGCTAAACCGCCCCTTCAAAGCTGGCTACTCAGAAGCACTCCCAGTCCAACTCCCGGTTGAATACAACACTTCTAAGAACAGTGAGAAATGAGACAGAAAGACAAATAATTAGGCATACGATGAAGAGTAGTACAGAGACCATTCCGGGTCACAGGGCCAGCCACAGAGAAGGCAAAACACTGCTTGATTGCACGAGCAAGGAATTATTATGCTCGTACAAGCATGATATGAGACTGGTATGTAAGGCTCTATCTTGCAATTGTTAAGCTCGTCTCAGTCCCTTACCGCTCTACCGTCCAAGTAATCCATCATACAAAACAGAATCAGTAAAAGTGATTGATTCCATTCCATGCCCATTATAGTAATGGCACCACAGAGGTCAATAAATTAGAAACATATGAGATCAGATTAACAGAAAACAACCTTAAGGACTTGTGCCAATGCGACAGTCTCCTGTTGTGCCATAGCAACGGCTCGCGTTCGTTCCATGCTGCTGACCTGGTGCAGAACCTCATCCATGTTATCGAGAAGATTCAGCTCGGCCAACATCCTTGCCTCCAGCTCGACTGGTGCAAGGACCGGTTCGGCCAACGCAGAACCAAACAGCTGGACAAAACACAGAACTCAACTGCAGTGAAACCAATGAAGCAAATAACAATTAGCAAATAACGCACTGAAATCTGTCAACAGAAATTAATAACTAAAATTCCCTCTGATTAAACCACCAACACTGGGGTACTGCACACAAATGATAAAATCTAATTTTTTAAAATTTACTGTTACCAAATAATCCATACAATCAATCAATCTTGAAATCAATCAGAATTTATATAGCCCCCCCTTCAAGGTACCTACTCAGAGGCGCTCCCAGCCGAGATCAAGCGAAAAAAACAGTCCTCAACAGTAAAAAAACCAGTCTTCAACAGTTTGTGAAACTGAGAACAGTTTGGGAGGTGTCGCAAAGTCAAGGGAAGCCAATTCCAGGTTGTTGGACCAACCACAAAGCGTCATATTAATCATCGAGGTAAATACATGCACACAAACAACATGTATACAATTCAAGTGCTAGCCGTTAAGAAAATCGCAGGAGATAGCTAATAATAAAAATGATTTATCTTTCACTCCATTTATAAATCACAAATAAACAATTTGTTTTACCATTTTAAAGAATAAAGATTCAAAGCATCAGAATTAAAGAATAACTGATTCAGATTCTGATGATAAATTTTCTCAACAGAAGAGCTTACGGGTAACAAGTGCTGGATTCGACCGAGAGGTTTTGACTGTTGAGTTAGCAAAGCAGAATCCAACGTGACGCTCGTAACATTCGAGAAATCTGAATCGTCTTCTTTCAGTGGATCTGACGCAGTGAGAGAACTAATTTCACTGGTAGTAGCCAACGCCCCGGCCTCATCATCTTCCGCTCTGCAACAAACAATTGTAACGGCTGCAACAAAATAACAAGCACTGTTATCTATGAACTAAAATTATCATCAACTGAAACGATAGCAAACTCTTGTATTACAACAAATTCCTGGTTTTGAATTCCAAAATGAAAGTAAATACCAAGACATAATAAGGCAGTTCTGGTTAAGGCCTTACTGGACACCACAAACAGCATCAAGGGTGTCCAAGGTCCAAGTGGAAATGTTTGTATGTGCACTTGTTATAGCGCCCCTTCAAGCTCTCTACTCAGAGGCGCTCCCGATGCAGAGCGGACACTGCATCGGAGTTTCACGCCGAAGCGCTGAGCAATTGTAAGTGAAGGACTTGCCCAAGGTCCTTACGCGGGGAGGTGGATTCGAACCTCGGACCTTCCGGCTCCAAGGCAACGACGCCACCACTAGACCACCGCGCCCCACAATTTTAACGCAGCCGACAGGAAATGACATCAATACGCAATTAGCAAAAAAACCAAATAGAATAAACGCAAAACATGAAGTATTAACCCTGATGAGCACATACAAAAAGTGACCAAGAACCACAGCAGTCATTGTTAAGGAATTAAAAAGTAAATAAGTGAGCATGCACTTTATTGAACCGCCTGCAAATGCACTGCGGAAACGTCGAAAGAAAACGATCTATAAATAGCGTGCACAATCACAAAATAATTAATCAAAATAAGCAATTAAATAATCATAGCATGCAGTTCCAAAACATAATAGACATCTCTGGAACTATGTGAGAGAAAAAGGATAAAGACAGAAAATAAAAACAATAAGAAAGACACTTGAATAGCATCTGTGTTATGAAACCACATCTGGTTAACGCGTCAGCATGCCGAACCTCGCGGTTGCTCGAACTAGAACAGAATGAGCAAGTAGCATTTTTTTACGGGAGGTAATAGACAACTTATGACATGGCTAGAGCTGTTAAATACAGAAAAGAAGAGGGAGGAATCGGCATGACCACAGAGGTCATCAAACATCTTCTGAAAGTCAAGCCATGCAGGGTAAGCATACAGAAGGCGCTTTAAGTCGTAAACAAAAGTTGATTGTATTATTACTCACCTTTCTTTGACGACAAACTGGTCGTCGCCACCTTTACTACCTGACCATCCGCCTGAATGATCAACCGAACGATCGCCCGACCGATCTTCGAAATGATCGTTAGATCTATCGTTCTCCTCATCATCATCATCAGTCACGTTCGCATCATCCGTGAAATCCATCGTGTAACTGACCCCATCCGACCTGTTCGTCATGACCTCTGACCTTGGGGTCACGGGCCAAAAGTCGGACCGATGCGACGAGAAAACTGGAGGCACGGACGACGCGTTGTCGGAATTGTCGTCCTCTGCATCAATCTGGATTTTCTCCACCTGGATTCTTTCCTTCGGACGAACTGGAGAGAGGTTCCGTCTTTCAACGATTGACGATGGCTCCGAGTACTTTTTCTGCCGATTCGTTACTGAAGCGTCCCTTTCCGGAATGAGAGAGAGCGAATCGTCGTCGTCGATGGCAACCATCTTTTTATGATCCGTGAAGGCTTTCGACAGTTTTGCTTCGTTTGCTAAATCGTGTTTTTGCTTCGAAGGCTTTCTTGAGATCTTACTATCGTTTACGTTCATCATCAGCATACCTGAAAGAAGCAATACCGGTAAATTAAATAGCACGAGAGAGTACAGTAATTCTAATAGGATCAAACACCTTTAAAAGACCATTCAAGTAAGAAGTTTACGGAAATTTTTTAGTCATTCTATACGGTAGATATGAAATGTAAAAAGAGCACAGATCAAACACAGGACACTGCATAAATGCTCTCAATGAGTGAATGAAAGTCTGAAACTAAAAACAGGAACAGACAAGTCTAGTTGACTGGTTGTTTGTTGGCACTCACCCTTCTGGCGTCTGGTGAATATATTTAAGATGCTCAATGGGTCAGCTTCCATAACCGAGGGATTCCACGAAGGCACAAGCTTTGCAGCAATGAGAAGTGGACTGTCCAGTTTATTTGTCAGCTGACCAAGAGGCGGACGCAGATAGAACGGCTAAATGATATCAAAATCAACAGAAAATGTAATAAAGTAAAATGAAATCATAAAAGAGACCGAAGCATAACACAGTGTAGGAGTCACACAGCTCAGCTTTGTGAGGTGCGGTGGTATAGTGGTGGCGTCATTGCCTTGGAGCCGGAAGGTTCTAGGTTCGAATCCACCTCGCCGCGTAAGGACCTTGGGCAAGTCCTTCACTCAGAATTGCTCAGCGCTTCGGCGTGAAACTCCGATGTAGTGTCCGCTCTGCATTCGGGAGTGCCTCTGAGTGGAGAGAACTTGAGGGGGCGCTATAACAAGTGCGCATACAAACATACAAAGCTCAAAATACTGTCATTATGAACTAAAACTATACTCAACTGCATTGAAAGCAACATCTAATATTTCAGTGGTTCCCAACCTTTTTGGACCTAAGGGCCACTTTTTCTAAGTTGGAGGACAAGCGGGCCACTTTTTCTTAGTTAAAGGTCATTAGGGGGCCACAATGCTAAAATTTACTTAACTAAAAGCATACAAAATTGCTATAATTGATTCAAAATAGAATGTTTTATGTTATTTATAGACGTCAAAATAAAATAATTTGTAATAGAAAATAATTATATGTTCTATCCTGTCAAAATTGTTAATTTTTCATACATTTTTGTTTATTCTTCGAGAGACGAGGGCCATTTTTGAGGCCTGGCGGGCCATTATTTTAGGCCTGGCGGGCCACTTTTGGCCCGCGGGCCACGGGTTGGGAACCGCTGTAATATTTGAATTGCTCAACATGGTTCTGAATTCCAAGGTAAAATTACTGCATTTAACGCAAAATACCAAGACTGTCAGATTTAATTTTCATTGGGTCTACAACGGCCATCCAGACAGGCCAGCAGGTAAATAAAATTTGACGGCATAGGGTCTAAGAAGCAAAAAGAAAGTCGTTCATGTCATCTTCTTCTGAAGGGCAAACTCAACTGACCATAACAGAGTCAATAATGCAATGCCAAGCTTTTCTATGCTGACTAGCCTCTATTCTAATAACTGTCAAATTTTGATCCATTGCTAATTGCTGCGTTTTGACAGCAAATTTTCTATTCTATAATTTAATATACACTATAATAAAATTCACGCCTCATGAAGGTCGAATTTCAGTGTTGCCAGATCCTTCTCAATTATTCTAGTACAAGTGGCAAGCACAAAACATTAGGAAAACTGCACGGTAATGCACTGCAATAGCAACGTTTATATAGCACTATAAAATATATGTCAGAAGGTATTTCATAGTGTAATGAACATTGATGCCTAAAAGCATAGAAAAATAACAATAATGACTCACACAAGATTCCTTTTTAGAATCGCACGTTGATAATTCGTTTTTGAACATCGCCTCCTGTTGTTCCATGGTCATATCGCTTTGCTGGACGTGGTACACAAATGCCGATGAAAACACCCCCGGTTGAGACTGTGTAAGGGTTGGACTTTCCATCACAGGGCGATGGTTGGACCCTACAATGAAAGATATTATAGTAATTAGTAAACCAACCAACTATACAGGTCAATAAAATATTTCATTCGTTCAACTCTGCCTAATCAAAGAGTCACTTTGCAACTGAATTGAATGTACCATCAAGATTTATCTCTGTTTCTCCACATTAAACAATGCAGGAGTAAAAGAAAGGTAGTACAGCAGCTACTGGCTGTATCAAGAATTCATGCAAGTTATTTTCATGCTTCAATTGATGTTTAAACAACTCTACTTACAACTTTACAGTCTTGACTGAAGTTCATTTCAAACGTATTTCCATATAAAATTTCGCATTTCAAGCATGAACTCATTCATTCATTTTGAATCTTTGTATAACATCCCTTCAGGGTTACTACTCAGGAGCACTCCTGACCCAACCTTATTTGTAGGCCTAGTTACAGTGGCTGAAGGGCGAAAAACTCAGCTTTCACGAAAATTCTCCTGCAGACGTACCTGGCAGATCAGATCCAAAGACAGCACTGACAGAAGGGCTGGCCTTTTCAGAGTTATCCATGTAATCATTGGGCGTTTTTCGACCGGTACGAACATTCCCACCAGAAGACATAACTACAAAGAAAATAAGAAACCAACGTTAAAAGACAATTCAGCTAATTACAGCTGCTGGTGTGACGACGACAACGATGATGATGATGACGATAATGAATTAATGATGATGATGATTGAAAGTAATAACATGGATAAAGAGGCAGACGACAAAAAGTTATTTTGCACTCATGCTGATTAATAGAATGTAAATTTTAAATATTCAAGGTTTTCAGCACCATACAAGAACTACTTCAGGGGAGACAAGCTTCTTCAACAACACCTCATCAAATAAAAAAATATCCAAAAGAGTCAAGGTATTGTCTATATACCAAATGAAGATACAAAGGGACCCTGGAAGTCCTTCACTTGCAATTGCTCATGCGCTTCGTCATGAAACTCCGATTCAGTGTCCGTGCTGTAGTCAGGAGTGCCTCCAAGTGAATATCTTGAATGATGCAATAAAAAGTGCTCATACATACATATTCACAATATAATTATATAATATTTACATATAAATACCTCTAAAACTGATACATGTATTATTTACATATGAACACAGCAATCAGATTTTATTTGTACAGATACACACACACATACATAGAGATCTAACAAGAAGAGAAACTAAATTTTAAACCAAGTAAGGTACATCATTACAAACAAGAGAATCAAAATGAAAAAAAGCAAAAGATTGCAAGCGAACAATGCTCTAAAATAAATCACCTGGATCAGTTGCAAATCTTTGAGTTTCTGAGTTCAGACGAGACTGCAAAGACTTTGATGAAAGTAGAATGGCTTCAAGTCGTGCACTGGCTGAAGACGGTTTAGGTCGACCGTTAGACCCATCCTCCTCCTTCTGTCTGGTGCCCTTACTTCTATTTCCAATGTCATCTAGAAAGAATACACTTATAATCAAACTGCTATTTCGGCCAAGTCGGTGTTTAATAATAATAATCACCCATTACTTTTCAAACTGACGCAATGCAGCATGATTGCATTCGGTAATGAATGGATGATCACAAGTTATTACAGGAGTCAAATTTAACTGTCAGCAGCCATGCAAGGAACCCATCACGTTCTACTGCTCAATTTAGCAATGCTATCTGCCATATAGATGGTTGAGTGGACCTTCTGGGAGGGTGGACACAGTCACAGTGATTAAGATGAAACTGTCAAAATTGGAATATTAAGTGTTCCAGGTTAATTTGCAGTGGTTCTAACACAGACCAGCATCTTCTTAACCACTTAAGAGATTGCAGATCCATGAAAATTCTGACAATGAATGACCGCATACGTACACACCTTTTGCAATGAACGACCGCATAATCTCGTCCGCATACTTGGCGTAATTCGAAACGACATCCTGCAATGTGAGTCCAGACTTGATTGCAAAGCGATTAACAATCTCCTGTGCCGTCAGATCATCATCATCATCACCCACTGGCCCGTCTGTATATCCAGCTCGGATGCTGTTCCATAATTCTTCTGGTACTTGTTTTTCGTCAAAGACCCTAGTCCGTTGACTGAAACATACACATGGTCATAGTACGCATGCATAAATACATGTATTCCTAGTTAAGTTACTTCGGACACATGATGAGGTCAAACGGTTTGGAAAAAGAATTGATGATGGCATGCGGAGAGGGAAGAAAAAGACGAGGAAGACCAAGGAAGAAATGGATGGATGAAATACACAAAAAGTCTGGTATGAGCTTGGAGGCGCTAAGAGAGGCGACAAGAGAGAGGAAACACTGGAGAGGATACATCGTGACTGTTGCCAGAGCTCCAAGAGCTGACGGCACCGGGTGACCAGGTAATTCCTAGTACATACAACTTAACAAGAAAGTCATTTTTGACAAGGATGATCAATTATCTTATTTAAATGTCTAGTAAACCACAGTGTGGTATAAGCAGCTGGTTATAATAAAGAAGAAACTTACTTATAGTATACATGGATGGCAAGACAAAGACTCCATAAAATTAATGTTTTTACAATCATACCTTTGTTACTGCCACATGTCTTAAACTGTTTATTAAATGAATACTGTGTCATATTCTCATTTTCTAGGTCTCACATTGCATACAAATTAATATCATATTCAGTAAAAAATTGTTATTCCAGTTATTGTTCTATGACCAGGTAACCAAACACTAGCGGATCAGACCAGCTTGATTAGCACTGTATGTATGTGCACTTGTTATAGCACCTCTCTCACTACTCAGAGGCGCTCCCGACTATAGCGCGGACACTGTATCGGCTTCACGCCGAAGCGCTGAGCAATTGCAAGTGAAGGACTTGCCCAAGGTCCCTACACGACGGCTTGAAGAGGATTCAAACCTGCAACCCTTCAGATGCAAGGCAACGAACATACCCACTACACCACCATGCCCCACTGTATGTACCTTTGTTGCTGGGAGTTTACTTCGTACATTGTTTCAGGTCTTCTCTTCCTCAAGGAACGATCTGTGTTGTTCAATATCACACTCGCATTGGAATATTCTTCAGATGAACCATCATCATCGTCATCATCATCGTCATCTTCTTCTTCTTCTTCTTCTGACTACAGAAAATGTAAACACAGCTTTACAGCACATAATGCAATAACACAGAATGCCACAAATACAAACAATTGAGAATACATTCATTCATTCATTCCAGAATTTATATAATGCTTCTCCAAAAGGACTACTCAGAAGCGCTCAGTGTTGGCTAGTTACTTTTTAAAAGTAATCAGTTACAGTAACTAGTTACTGGACTGCAAAAAGTAACTAGTTACTGTAACTGATTACTTTTCCAAAAAAGTAACTAGTTACTGATTACAGTTACTTTTCAAAGTAACTATAGTTACTTTTAGTTACCACAGGTCCAATTTAATTGATTAAGTCTTTCAGCATGTAATCACCAGAGTAATAGTCTGGATCGCAGAAATAAGTAACTACACATCACGTTGAGCTGTTCACTGAGCTGCATGCTGACAGTGTTCAGTGTCATTGCGGAAGGTGGTTCAGCTGCATAGTTGCATATTTTGGTAGGCCTACTGTCACTTAGCTAATAACTAAAAAAAGATTTCAATTTTTTAGTTTGACTAAAAGTTGAATGTCCGAATTCAACGGTATGAGTTATGAATCTTAGAATATGGGGAATGGTCTATCCACTATTAAAATCACCTACCCTTACAATATACCAGCAAGGGCCACGATTCAAGTGCTACGAGTCTGCCTGCGCGCTGCAGTCCGCCAATTGTAACGTGTACGCACTACGCAGTCTCTGATCCATGTAAATAAAACTCTGCACCCCCTTTCAGAATCACAGGAGTTCCAATAGCCAGCCACAAAATAGCCAATTAGACACCTCATATGTCCTATCCCCAGGCATCTAGGTAGGTGAGATCTTTAATGCTCATCTAGAAGTCTAGGTACTATGACTCTTACCCTATCAGCATAATTATTATTGCCAATTTGCCAAGTGTATTGAGGTGTCAAAATGTCAAACTCGATTTCAGCAGTATGCGTGCCACTGATGCTTGATATGTGTGCAAGATCAAGCCACACCTTGGGTAGGCTAGTGTTCAAACATTCACCCTCGCCCCTCCCCTAACCCATACAGGTTATGCATCAATGCACCTGTAATTAACTTCCTTCACCCTGTGTTCAGCGGTGCCCAGCCATCCGTCACATTAAATACTCAATTGTCGGGTTGTTTGACTAACGACGCTGTGTCTTTAAACTGTACGATGGCCCCTTTGTTTGAGTTATTCAGAAAGCAAACGAAATATCTTAATTACCGGTAGTTGTCCGGAGGGATCTTAATGTTAAAGTAACGAAAAGTAACTATTGTTGTTTTAGTTACCGTTACCTGGTAAAAGTAATCAGTTACTGTAACTAATTACTTTTTTCGAAAAGTAACTAGTTACTGCAATAGTTACCTCAAAAAAGTAACTAGTTACTAGTAACGCGTTACTAGTAACGAGTAACGCACAACACTGGAAGCGCTCCCAGCTCTAGCACAACAAAAAAGTAGTTTTGAGTTGACTAAAAAATGACTCATTAAGAGCCCCAAGAAGCTCCTGTGGGAGCTCATTCCAGACCACTGGGCCTACCACGGAATAGACTTGATTCTGCATAGTTGCAGTTTGTGTGAATGGAACCAAGAGCACCCTTCAGTGTAATATCAATGTAATGTACCGGGTACCAGTGATGGTGAAAATACTTTTTAAAAGTATTTTGAGTATAAGTAAAACTACCTGATCCCAAAAGTACTTAAAATACAAACTTGTACAAAATACTTTATTACAAAAGCATTTAAAATACAAGTACAAAATACTTAGGTTGTATTTAAAATACTAGCTTAAATACTAGTATTTTAAGTACTTCCCATCCGCTGCCGGGTAAGTACGAACCAGTACATTGTTTGCCGTCATCCCGTCATCCCAAGTGCGGTTCAGCGTAGCATTTGCGGAAGTTTTGCGCATAGACTTCACCGCAGCATCATGCTGGCGTTTACCAAGTTCCTCAAGTCGCTGTTGCTTCTCCATCTTCATCTTTGTCTCAGCCTCCTTCTTCAGCATCCGATCTTTTCGTCGCTGTTCCTTCTGTTTGCGAATAAACTCGCGTGCTTTGCTCGCATCGTAGAGCACCACTTTGGTCAGCTTCTCTTTAGGAATTTCATCTGAAGAGTAAGTAGCCTTGTGTTATGAAGAAGCAGCGTGGATACAGACAATGTAAGCAGTTGTAAAATGGAAATCGTGGCCCAATCCTGATTAAGCTGTTGCTTTTGTAGGGCTCTGTTGGTACTTAATGATCGCTCATTTGATACCTAAAGTCAATATGATTTCAAGTACAATAAATATATTATCTATCTTGTCTATCAGATTAGACAAAAGACTGAGAAAAGGATATAGTAGATCAGTGCATAGGTCTAAAACAAAAGGGAAAACAAAGTAAAAAAAAGAAAATTCGCAAATTTGACTTTAACTGCATAAAAATATATTATTTCAGAATCCATTAATTAGTGCACAAGAAAGTATACATTTAAATCAATTAAGCAATAAATTTTAATTCATTTTATCCAGTCATAGATGCACGATGTTCATAGGTAAGATAAGAACTAAAACTAACGGGTTTCTGTATACAACTATACACAACGTACACATAGTTAAAAAGACCATAACATAGAATATCTATCTCCATGGTCTCCCAGGCTGATCTTTCTGATCACAAATAATTTTTTCTCAGCATAAAAACCCATTTAAGAATTCATTCATGTGCATACAGGAAGCTGAAATCAAATTGAATATAGAACACAAAAAACTTCTTCATGAAATGTACGTTATGTGTCATACAGATGTAGTAATGGTCTAAAAACCTTCAGAGGGCAAGGGTTTCTTTTTGAACAGCTTTTTCTTTGGCGTCTTCTTTTCTTCAGCACTTTCCTTCTCTATCAATTTTCAAAACAAAAAGAAACATGAATGGCAGTAAGACAATAGCTACAAATAACAGGTGAAGAAATATTACTAAATGAATAAACAATTTTTTAACTAGTTAATAACAAATGCTGTAATTAATAAATAAAAATAACTACCATGTATGTTTGCAACATGGATATTATTTACCCGAATGAAGGTCTTGCAGAATTTTCTTCGCAACGTCTGGTAACGACTCGTCTTCAAGCAAATCTCGATCAGATTTCATCTTCTCTGTCTTCTTCTTCGATTCTTTTCCAGCGTCTGCCTTGCCAGCTGCTTCTGACTTTTGTGCTACCGTAAAGGTCAGGCCAAGGTCGTGTGTCAACTTAGCACCCGCTCGCCAAGAAGCAGTTGTGATGATATCTGAAGAAACAGAACTTGTCAATCAGAAATTTTTAAAAATAATAATATATTATTTTAAAATCCCTGCCAATAAATGACAATTAACATATATATTGTGGGGCGCGGTGGTGTAGTGGTGGTGTCGTTGTCTTGGAGCCAGAAGGTTCTAAGTTCGAATCCACCTTGCCACATAAGGACCTTGGGCAAGTCCTTCACTCACAATTGCACAGTTCTTCGGCGTGAAACTCTGATGCAGTGTCCGCTCTGCATTCGGGAGCGCCTCTGAGCGTGCTACCATTAACCCATCTCCCACCCCAAACTGGACCGCACAAGTGAATCAGTTGGTACCTTTCTTAGCAACTTCGCTGTTTCCTGTGGTCGTTACCCTCCCTGGCTTCCTTGCTGATTCAGCAGTCGAAAGAAAAAGATGCTCTGAGAACGCATCTGAAAGAAAAAAATCATCGGATAATTATAATCTTAGGTTATGCATGAAATATTAAACAATATTTGTCAGATAACTTTAAGATGGTCGCAGAATGTAAATTATAAATTTCGTAACCTAATTAAAGACCACACTTGAAATTATTTTGGACAATAACAATATTATTCAGTTACCACTAATTAAGCTAGGCTTGCACTCAATGTGCTGATCTTTCAAATTTAAAGTCACGGCACTGGCTTATACGCCTGTTTCAGATTGCAACAATGCCTGCATTTGTATTATATTATTGTATTGTATAAAAACCTTATTTATTATTTAACATTTATTATATCATTGTGCTGGGCATTCTTTTAAACTCTTTAACAATGAGCTCGTTGAGCACGTACTACAAGAGACTGTGAAATCCATACAGCTCATTCTTAAAGTATAAAATTCAATTTAATTTAGAATTTAATTCCATTCAGGCCAGGAGTTAGGACTCTTTTGAGCCAAGGGTTCTCTCAGAATGGTCTATCGCAATCTTAAAGGTGTCCTCTTTAGTCGAAGTTGGATCGGGAGTGCTCCTGAGTAGTAGCCTTGATAAGGGGGTAGGGGGCTTGGGGCGCTATATAAATCCTCATAATGAATGAATGAACTTGTTCACCCACATTGTACTTACTTCCAGCACTTCCCTCAATCATCAGATTTCACTTTGGAGTTCTCCAATGAATTATGAGTGATAACTTTGCACACTCATGAAATGACTACTAAAGTAATGAAGCGAAGGTAATTGTATATAATATGGTAAAAAATAAATAAAATGGCTACTAATATCACGATGATTAGTAAAACAGAAGTCATTAGATTGGAAAGACTAGATCTCTTCAGTATATATACCCGTATTCTTCGTCTGAGTTGCAGGTTCATCATTATCTTTAACATCTCGGAGACTCAACTGTTCGTCCACCCATTTCGCTTTAACAGGTGATGCCCGAATACGACTCTGTGGTTCGTTGAAACCTAAAAAGCAAAATATTACTACCCTAAGTTTTCGCCATCAATTTACCTTTAAAACTAGACAAAAACAATTAAAATATCATCTCAGAAGCTAAACTAAAACTACTGGTAGTAAAATATTTTCTTTGAAACTAAACTAACATTATTAAAATATAATCTCAGAAAATAAACTAAAACTATTGCAAATAATTTATTATTTTAAATCCTAAAACCGTTGTTTGTATGCGTACTTGTTATAGCGCCCCTTCAAGCTCTCTACTCAGAGGCGCTCCCGATGCAGAGCGGACACTGCATCGGAGTTTCACGCCGAAGCGCTGAGCAATTGTAAGTGAAGGACTTGCCCAAGGTCCTTACGCGGCTTGAGGGTGGATTCGAACCTCGGACCTTCCGGCTCCAAGGCAACGACGCCACCACTAGACCACCGCGCCCCACAGTCACGTTCTAGTGAACTCTCATCACCAAGTCATTACGGAAACTGGAAACCACTTGCATCATGCGTTGGTTATTATACCACACGACACCATACTCATGCATGCACCTGTGCTTAAAAATGCACGTCATGAATGAGCGTATATACACTGTGTCCGGATGAAAAGTAGTACACAACTAAAAGTGTCATGACCCGGTCACAACTTTTGGGATTTATCTGAAATTTTAAACACAGCAACAGTGACCATATTTACACAAGATTCCAAAGTCGTTTGCAAATAATCGCGAGTTTGTCAAATTTATGAGCGTTTGCGTTGGAGCACCGACAAATTGAACTTTCCAACATGGAAAACCTGAAAGGAAGTGAAATTCAGCTATTATGGTGCCAAAAATGTGTTTCTTGTTCTCGGACACACGATCGAAGACGTAGTAGGTTAATAGCTATCCCGGGAGACACTCGGCTTCATATCTTGCAGCTGTGGCCGTCCAGCAGTCCAGACTTTGATCCGGAGTACATGTACTGGAGGAGCAGGTTTTTTTGTTCACGCGTATTCATGACATCGATAACCGTATGGCGTAGGGCGCATCTGTTTGAAGATTGGCAGTTGTTTAACCAGGTGATCATCGACAGGACCATCAAACAGTAGCGTCTAATCTACGGTCGTGTGTCCGTGAACAAGATGGACATTTTGAACAGCATATTCAGCTGAATTTCACTTCTTTTCAAGTTTGCCATGTTGGAAAGTTCAATTTGTCGGTGCTCCAAAGCAAACACTTATAAATTTGACAAACTCGCGATTATTTGCAAACGACTTTGGAATCTCGTGTACATATGGTCACTGTTGCTGTATTAAAAATTTCAGACAAATCCTAAAAGTTTTGACCGGGTTATGACACTTTTAGTTGTGTACTACTTTTCATCCGGACACAGTGTATATAACATTGCCATATAAAATACACTACCTTCACCAGATTATACACTGGAATATTATATAAACAGGTCTGCTAAAAGCAGACTGGTGTAAAGAAATTCATGAATTAGCAAAACAAAAACCGGAAAACTCATTAACAATTTATTTTATGACCCAAACTAATCGTATGTCTGTTGACCTCTGTGTGTTGGGGCTGGAGGTCCATTTGCAACCTTACGTACAATCACAGCTCCTTCATCAAGTTGAAACTGGCCAGAAAGGGCTAAAACAACAAAGACAAAGTTTTTAAAAGTACGTTAAATTATTCAAGGTGCTCTCTAATACTACAGAAGTAAATGGCCTGAGATCTCTGCTGAAAATATTTGTTTTAAACTGTATCTTAAAATTCCCAATGTCAATTGTATGTTATCAGAGGGCCTACATTCCTTTACGACCATATACCCCAGACCAACATTGAAGGGTTTAAACTTTAAAGTGGTATATAAGTATTTAGATACTAGTACATACATGCAATACATACATACACATAGTTACACACATTCAGAAACGCATGCAATACCGGTATACACATCATGAGATGTGAAATATTTTCAACTTTAAAAAACGTTTCATGGTCCATCATTATCTTTAAATTGCGACAAGTTAGACAAAAAGCAGACTTACCAACATGCGACAACATGAAAATGCAAAGTTTACTTTATATCCAAAAACTCACTCAAAAACCTCATAAATATAGTCTTAAAAAAATTGGACAAGTTAAAACAACAATAATAAAGCTAACCTGTTTCCCCTGCAGACTTGGAATTCTGCGACACCACGGCACCAACATAACTCGCTGAGCTGGGTGTAGTATCACGTTCTGCCTCCTGCAGTTCCTCAAAGTGTTTCACATCATCCGGAGGATCTTGAATAGTGACCTTACGACTCAGCCCATGCGTCTTCTTCCTGCCATATCCAGCCGGTAGAACAACATCCACGTGGTGGAACCGCGGTGGCCTGGCCGCTCCCTCAGGCTTAGGACTCTTTAACTGAATGGCTACATCATTGAGGAAGCGTATGTCAGTGTCACGCAGAGCTGTCGAGGACGTAACGTCTGCTGTAACGTCACGTGAGCTTGCATTCCACGCAGAACTCGGAGGACGAACGTTACTGGAAGGAGCGGATATGGATGAGATGTTTGGGATATCTCTGGCAAACGTGTTCTCGTCAGAGGTAGGAAGTAAGCTACCGTCTGTACTGGAATGTTTCCGCTCGTTGATTATCGAGTCGTAATGGTTTTCGCTGTCAGCTCTGCTTTCTACAAAAACAGTTTTGATCATTACACAGAGAAATGATCAGAAACAGAATAAAGTCAGCACTCAGCACATGTTTGGCTGACGAGAGAAATTCTCAGCCGGCTCCCTAGGTAGAGCAGTCACGAGCCCATAGCCTATCTTAAGGCTCAATGAAACATTTTCTTAACAAACATTCCTCGTCATTTCAACCAACGACCTCATATATATTACTAGACAGAGCTTCCTATGTTGAGCTGCCCAGTGACGTTCAAACCGAATAAAGAATAAGAGCGTTTTATTTCATGAGCTGTGATTGGTTGAGCTAAAAATAGTAACTGAGATTAACCGGTTGAGTTAAAAATAGAATCAGGATGATAAGCTTGTGATTGGTTGAGCTAAAAATAGAATAAGGATGATGAGCTTGTGATTGGTTGAGGTAAAAATAGTAACTGAGATTTAGCGATTACAAAAGTCCCCATAGTGCTTCGGCAGAAACCACGTGATCCCACCGGCCTGATTTCAACCCTAAACATCACCCACCTTAGCCGTCCATCTGTCTGCCTGCCTGACTCTCCGGACTTGACCCGCTGCCTATCGATTTTGTTTTGATTAAGCGCCTGTGAATAAGCTGGTTCCCGCGACTTCGCTTTTGTGGGCGCTGTACAAGTCTCGAGATTACGAAACTGAAGTGATAAAAGTGCAGATACACTTCTATAATTTTATATTTAAATTATTATTTTATTCAGTTGTTAACTTAAAATTTAAATTGTTTGTAGTTGATTTTCTCTGTAATATAATAATATCTAAACATGTATAAATCATAAACCTTTCCAAATATAAATAGGCCTACCTAGCCTGAGTCCCTAAAAGTCGTTGGCCCCTCAGCATTTGCCTCAGTTGATGGCAATTACAACATTTGTTTTGTGCAATCATTTAAACAATTAAAGCCGTTTTATTCTGCATAAGGCAGAAAACCTAAAATGCATAAAAACAAGCAATTATGAATAATGTATCAATGTTACCTTTATAGCTGACTTTCCTTTTGAAAGGTGAAGCATTCACATTGTTGCTGAGCTGTTAGAAACATTACCCACAGATTACATTAATTACTTACACAACCAGTCAAAAGTCCTTTAATTCACAGCAAAATATCTTCCCATGATGAACAGATATCTTTCAGACAGTCACTGTAAACCTGTTTTATCAGCATAGCAACAGTCCCGTTTGCTCGTACCTATATCATGCAAAGCCGTGCTTTTCTGAGTTTGGAATTATAACCTCTCTCTTGAACTGTGCCTGTTCCCTAGGCCGCTCTTTGACACATCCTATAAGCAATTGATAACTGTTATCTTGAAAACTGTTATTTTTGGCCGTTCTGGAGTCGTTCTGGAATACTTGAATGACTGAATGAAAGAAAGAAAGAATGAATATACATAACCATTCATTCAGCATAGAAACAACTAAAAAATTAGGCTTATAATAGTAATTTTACCACTGTAAAAATTTGATACAGTAACGTTTTAACAACAGCTTTTGAAGCATCGTAGACATAATGTTGGTGAACGTACCAGATATGAAGGATCTTTTGAACGGCTGTTAGGAAGATCTTTTAGATTTTCCTGATCAACAAGACAGTAAAGAAAATCTGGCAGATGCCAAAGAATGTCGGCCGATGATGGCTTCGAAATGTCCGTCATCTTGTGGTCAACCTGACGCAACTGAAATAACAATCAAAGAAAACAATAAATAATAACAATCGAAGAAAACAATGCAGGCATCAAAGTTAGAAAAAGTGGCTCTACAGTCAAAAAGGGTGGGAACCACTGAGTTAGAATGATCTAGCGAAGTGGTTCCCAACCTTTTTTGATTGTAGGGCCACTTTTTCTAAGTTGGAGGACACGAGGGCCACATTTTCTTAGTTGAAGGACATTAGGGGGCCACAAGAATAAAATTTAATTAACTGAAAGCATATAAAATTCTTATAAAAGTATAAAAAATAGAATGTTTGATGTTAATTATCTACGTAAAAATAAAATAATTTAAGGAAAATAATTATGTTATATCCTGTCCAAATGGTCAATTATTCATATATTTTTGCTAATTCTTGGAGAGATGAGGGCCAGTTTTTTATGGCTGGTGGGCCACTTTTGGACCGTGGGCCACGGGTTGGGAACCACTGATCTAGTGTAATAGCATTCAACAAAAGGTTACACCTTATGACCCTTATATTACATCTTGATTGGGGAGGAACATTTCGGTGCACTACTTCCATCAAAATGATGCAGCTGCTAGAAGCAGGTTCCGCAATGTGAATGCAGACCACATTTATGAATAAAATTAAATTGAAAACATTTGGCTCCAAGGCTGACATTATCCGAAGAGAAACACTGTGCAAATTTAGGGAAATAATTATCACTTACTATAGATTTAGCTTTACCGAGAGAGTCCCATGCAGTCTGAAGTTCTAACGGTACATGAAAAAGAATATATATGCAAATGAATTTCAGTAAACCAAAATAAATTAATGCCACCATTAGTTAATTAGTTAGTCACTTAGGCAAATAATAGCACTAATTTTAAGCACCTCACATCATAATATTATACTAGAACACATCATTTGGCAATACCAAGCAATTAAAACTAGCTTCTTTAGTAAACTGTAAGAAATTAATCTTGGTTTCCCATTCACACCACGATTTGATTTGGCTCATATGACATTTGACGGAGCAAACTGGGCCCTTGAATAGCAATGTTCAGTGAACTCCAAGCATCAGCTTTTACATGATTCTGTGTAATTTTATCTATGATACTGAGTTACTGACCAGTAAACTGGCTATTATGGGCCAAGCCCTCTGCGAATGCATTTCATCAGGCTGCCATGGATTGGCAGGGTTGGTAGTGTGAGAAGCTTGACAAAAAAAGAACTGAAATCTGTTGACTCAAGCACTACATGGCAGCCAGTTTTTGTCTAGATAGAAATCAGATGTCATGAAACTAAGTCAGAGAGAGCCAACAGTTAATGCACAATGTATATTCTTTTAGGCTCCGGAATAATTGGCCCTGGTCTTGTGGGTCTTAGTTTGACCTTGTCAGTTCTGGTCTAGTCTCTGGCTTGGCTTTAACTTCATCAGTTTTGGCGTTAGCCCTGATCGTATCACTTGTTTTGAGTGCAGCTCCTCTAGTCCTAAAATTCCTTAGAATCTTGATGTCTAGGCTATATATTCAATCCAAATTCACTTAAAATGCCATTACCTCAACACCCACAACTCTGCATGTCACATCAAAGCACCTTGCCTTAGTCCTTCCCGTGCAGCTCTGCACATTGGGCAACGCAGATTCTCCATTCTACTCTGTCCATCGCTATCTCGACAGCATCATTCCACGTCATCTCCAGACCTTGCAAATCCTCCCGTACAGTCTCCATCCAGTTCTTCCTTGGCCTCCCTCTACCACGTCTTCCCTCCGGAGTCCAGATTGTTGCTTGTTTTGCTCTCCTCTCTTGCTCCATTCTTGCTACATGCCCCATCCACTTTAGTCAAAGCACAGCAAGTTTAATACTCGATGTAAACAAACCCAGCCAATACAAACCATTCTGTGGTCCACTGCCATTCTTGAGAGCCGATTGTAGCAGTGTTTCTCGTCTAGTCGCTTTAGTCCCGCCAACTTTTTTCATCTCCGTGTACTATTCACTACACTGCAAAATAAATTAGAATAAACTAGAGAAGTCATCATGCTAATAAAGACTAGTTATATGGCTGGAAAGGATAAATTACAAATTATATGGTATAGTTCACGCCAATGGTAAGAGACATGATGGAACTTGTCCACTGCGATCGCGCATTTTACGCGTACTAGGTAAAAGCACCACACCGTTCTTCACCAATGCTAGTCTAACCTGAAGTAATAGCATGTCTTTGCTGCTACATAATTCCTACTGCTGTTTCATTACATGCATTTTTTTATTTTAAATTTTCGGCAACGAAACACCATCGAAACCACTCAACAGTTTACAAATGTCTTACCTAGGAACGTAGACGATGATTAGATATAGGTTCTACATCTGATGACGTCAGAGATATTGGAGGTAATCCGAATTCGTGATTTGTTCGGTCCTCAAGGCCTCAACCAAGGATTCTATATATACACCGTGTCTCAATAAAAACTGTGCCAAATTGTTTCTGTCAGAACTTCGTCAAATTTTCACCAATCTTAATAACTTTTGGCAGGTAGATGGCAAAATGGCTGATATTTTATGCCATATATGAATTTTCCACCTCACCTGATTCATACCACCGCACTACCTTGTTAAACACAGATGTTCCAATTTCTCATATAACGCTTAAATTTTAATACTTCCAACAAACTATCTGACGACTGAATTAGCACGCAATAAAATAAAATTGCAGAGTTTCTTAATTGTTATGACAGATCTGCTTAAAGGTGTTAGAATTGGTGCTCGAAATGTTCCCCGCATGCACGGACACAAGCGCTAAGACGGCGACGCCACTGGTCGATAGCACCATCAACAATCGACTGGTCAAAGCGCGCCCACTCGTCGATCAGACGCGTTTTGAGTTCGTCGACACTGTCTATTCTGGACCGGTAAACCTTCTCCTGCAGCACACTCCATAGGCTAGCCTATGCTATAGTCGACCGGGTTGAGATCTGGTGAATTCGGCGGCCACAGAGTTGGAGGAATGAAGTCGGGCGTCTCTCGCTCCAGGAAAGAGACGGTGTCGCGCGCTCGATGCGCCGGGGCGCCATCCTGTTGGAAGACAAAATCCTCGCCCTGGGATAAGCGGCGTATGTCTGGCAGTAGCTTCTGGGCAAGAAGGTTGTCGCGATAGTATGCCCCATTCACTTTTACACCCGGTTCGATGAAATGGATTCCAGTGCAGCCAAGCTTGGAGACGCCGACCGACAACACCATCACCGACTTGCTGAATGTCGGTCTTGTTCGAAGGAGCCTCTTTTCGTTGACGTCCTTCTTTAAGGTAGCCTACCTGGACGGACATAAAATCGATCGTTCTGCGAGTTGGTTGGGGCAGCGACGGTGAATAATTTTTCATCGGTGAAAAATATGAAGTTCACCATGTGACTCGGATAGCCTACTTGCCGAGAAGCTGCCGAGCTCGAGTCATTCTCGCCAGTTTGTTAGCTGCTGTCAGTTCTTGTGCATTGATCTTCTTTAAGCACTTGAGCTGCAGTTCCTTCTTCACAATGCGATGGACGCTCAACCTATGGATGCCAGACTCGCGTGCAATCTGTCGGTCAGTGCGGTGAGTGCGTGGGGCGTCTTCTTGGCTCAATGCCATGTCTTCCACAATGGCGATGTTTCCATCAGTACGGGCAGTGCGGGGACGACCACTCCCCGCGACGCGATCAACCGATCCATTGCAATCAATTTTTGCCAACAAGTAATCCAGACCTCGTCGTGTCCAGTTTTTGTTCTTAAATTCTCTAAGGAAACGCCTAGAACTGTAACCCTTCAGTTCTCGTAAACTTTTGATCAAAAACTTATCTTCCTTCGAAAACACCATTTTAATCAACGATAGCGCAGCTTAAAATAAACAGTTACGTAACTTATACGACGTCGTAAATAATCGTCTGACAGCTAATCTAAGGGTAGACTATTTAAAATTAGAAATTTAATAAATAACATCTGTCGCCCTCTAGCGAATTGATTGACAAAATTTAGGCATTTTGCCAAATTTTAATTGTTAAAATTTAAGCGTTATATGAGAAATTGGAACATCTGTGTTTAACAAGGTAGTGCGGTGGTATGAGTCAGGTGAGGTGAAAAATTCATATATGGCATAAAATAACAGCCATTTTGCCATCTACCTGCCAAAAGTTATTAAGATTGGTGAAAATTTGACGAAGTTCTGACAGAAACAATTTGGCACAGTTTTTATTGAGACACATATATATTGGGCCTCAACTTAGGCTACTACAAATTTTACTGCAGGGATTTGAATATTAATATTTTAAAGGCTTAGTAAAAATAAAACCAGTCAGGCAGACATGCCTAAGTACAGCGTCAAAATATAAAAATCAAACAGGCAGACAGACAAAGGGTTAGGCTACGTGCATAGGCGCAATCACGTCCTAAAAGTTGGAGGGGACCATAATGAATCACGTCCTAAAAGTTGGAGGACCACACTAATAGAGTTAGGGGACCATTCAAAAGTTGGGGGGACGCGTCCCGTGGGTCCCATAGGGTGGTTGCGCCTATATGGTTACGTGGCATGGAGAATTATGGCTTAGCCGTAGGCTAGGGGAGAGGTGGGACCTGGTGGGTCCGCGTAGCTCACTCAGTTCAGAGAGCGCTGGTAGTTAAACCAAAGATATCTTTGGTTAAACTGAGAGTCATCCACGCAACCCGGGTTCGAGGCTCGAGCCTCACACAGGGCATTCATTTATAACAAGTTTCTGTTAGCTGCCATTGGCGCTTTGCTGTTGTGTTGCTTGACTCGGGTTCTGCTGAAAATAAGATAGCCCTTGCAATGATTCCCACTCGATCCTGGCTTGGCTGTACCAGGACCCAGGAGCGTTCCAGCACTTAGGCCTCTAGTGTTAAGCTACCAAACCCTGAACCCACGTACTGCTGTAAAGCCGATCTGCGTGTCCTTGCTATATAATAGTGGGCCGTATTTTTGCATAACCTGTAGGGGAAGTAGGGGCGAGATGGACCCTTTGGGCATGATGGATCCCGTCAATTTAAGGTATGTATGATGTCGCCATCTTCCGAATGAACTTAAATTACGGTAAAACTGCTGGCGCTTTGGTGATTTGTCCAAACTAAACAACCGAAACGACATTTTCTCGTTTTTTATATTGAAAAGTTAATTTTCGACCTGTCCGATCCTATTTTCAGGAAACAGCTATTTGCTAAGTACGGTATTCAATTGCACATTGTCACAGGCTTTTGATGCAAGTAGGCCTGTATTTGGTTAAACACCCTTTTCTGCTGTATTAACGAATTCGGTATTGGCAGGATACCAAGTAGATTTCATCTTTAATTGGTGAAACTTT
Source organism: Lumbricus rubellus (assembly GCA_945859605.1). Classification (NCBI taxonomy): domain Eukaryota; kingdom Metazoa; phylum Annelida; class Clitellata; order Crassiclitellata; family Lumbricidae; genus Lumbricus; species Lumbricus rubellus. The sequence continues at coordinate 27,178,596 of OX243826.1, read as the reverse complement.
ATACCTTATGCATGGGGGCGAGTTGGATCAGTCACTATATATCGGGTCAAGACGGACCTTGTGATCCATCTTGCCCCGTTTGTGTGAATTTTTCGGGTGGTTCGACTTTTTTCATCCGATTTCACATGTTATTGTTAGGCCTAATTAGACCTAATTATTATGTTATTATTACTATGACAATAATTGTTGGATACAATAATAATGACAATTAACGCGAAAGACACGATTGCAGTGGCCTATCTTAATTGTTCCACCATGGGGGCAAGATGGACCACTAAAATCACATGAAATTGAACAAATCTAGTGCAATGTAACTTCTGTGTTATTCTCACTGTTTTAAATTATAGTGGGAGGGAGGTCATTCCACACAGAAGGGCCTACAATGGCAAAGGCACGGTGTTGGGTCATGGCAGTCCTTGCCCTGCAGCCCTTGGAACCAAGAGATTCTAGGCTTGGCTCTAAAAGCTGGCTTCTCAACGTGCACAGCGGTCTAACTTCTTCACCAATATAGTGCATGATTAGCCTACCGGTAGATCATCATAATAATTATGTTGACTAGCTATAGAGTATAGAAGGTAAGCCTTCTGTTAAGTTTTCAGTTTAGAGCGAAAGACAGTCAGGTGGCGGTGGTTGGACGAAGTGCATAGCAGTTGATGATCATATCGGACATCTGTTCCCGTCGGCAGTAGGCTAACTGTTGCTACCAATTCGAGTCGACAGGCCTGCTACAAGTCCGGGAGTCCCTCCCTCCCTCTCTACATCCCTCCCTCCCTCCATCCCCGCAAACACACAGACTTACAAGCATAATATGCATTGCAATCTGCCGGAATTGCAGCATTCTCCAAGGCTATTTCCGGAAGACTTTGCGCGGCCAGAAAATTACTGAGCTGCTCCTCAAGAAGAGTATGCTATTATATATAGGTAGGCCTACCCAGCCCCACAACTCGCGATTTTCTGGCGGCGCTCTAAAAATCAACCCAGCACCGACCAGCTTGCTTGATTTCAAAGTGCATTGGAAGCCGCCCTATATTATTTAGCCTATAATTTATAGCAGTGAATGGGCGGACTAATAACTAGCAACGCAGGCCTACTCTGAAGTCCACAGTCCTGTACGTGACTTGACGACCTCAGGTAACGACCTTTGACTTGATGACCTCAGATCATGAACGGTCTTGACATACAGTTCTACATCAACGAAAAGTCTGTTGGTAAACACTGGGTTTTTCCAAGGTCGTTTTGGCAATTATTTTTTCGTCGGAGGCTAAGATACGTCCTCGAGATTTTGTCAAGATGAAACCGATTTAGGCCAGCTGTGTTTAATTATAGGTCTATAGTGCCGCAAACGCATTTACGTGAAGTTCGATTGTGCAATGTGCACCTAGCGTGATAACAGCCAAACGATAATTAGGCTATTGCTACTGACATCTGTAGCTAAACTACTGATTTGATGTTATTCATCGATAGCATTAAGAATGCTATCAGGACAAGTCATATGCTATTCGCTTATTGAGGATTGCACTTTTGAGCGTAATTGTTCATCCATAGGCTACACAGGGGCGGAGTTTGTCAGGGGTTAATGGAGGGGGGGTAAGCTCTCGCTACTCAGAGGCGCTCCCGAATGCAAAGCGGACACTGCATCGGAGTTTCACGCCGAAGCGCTGAGCAATTGTGAGTGAAGGATTTGCCCAAGGTCCTTACGCGGCGAGGTGGATTCGAACCTCGAACCTTCCGGCTTCAAGGCAACGACGCCACCACTACTCCACCGCGCTCCACAAACGCCCCACAAAATAGTGCTAAAAAGGTTCTCAATATAGGCACAAGAGCGTCAAACTTTCACTGATCAGATAATATTATTATTATTATGGACCTATACTTCAGATAGGCTATATCTTGACAAATGGCGCTGACCCGTTTGCAATCTGAGCGTTCATATTTTGACCCCAAGTCTCGTATTGGGCACTAGATTAGACTTATAAGCCTACCTCCCAGCGTGTCGAACTCCCAAGTAGCCTATAATAGTTATGCCTTGGCTTTCGGCCTGGACATCATCAGGGCACTGGAAATATACATGCAGATCGGTTTTGTAAAACACTGATCGTTTTCTGTGGCTCTCAATAGTTATTATTGTGCCTAGGTTCATTGTAGCCACACTTATGGTCACAGGTTACCGTAATTAAACCGACTCTAAGCTACCATTATCAGCTAAACTTCGCTCGTACGTTGACCAGGTGAATTGATTACCAGGTAGGCTACTATATTATTATCTCCGATGTATAGGACAGTAATGTTCTGGTGCTTGGCTAGATCTGGTGCATGTACATGTATATATAGCTTCAGTGCGTATACAATGAAGGTGAATGCGTGCTTTCGTGTAATCAAATTTATATTTGTTCTTAACTAAACCACTTATGATCAGATTGAAGAATAGAAGCTCTCACAGACCTGATAGCTTACTTAGGCCTACAGTATTACCGCACGTAGGGCTTAAGTGCATAGGGCATGTATACCTGGGATTTTCCCGATCTCCAGGCCTATAGGCCTATATATGCTCCTTTGAGCTTCTAGCAATTTTGTTGGCTAAGTAAAGGACGCTTCACAAAATAGCCAGGCTCATACTTATGCACATATACAATACGATCCTACATGTGGTCATGTCTCAAACTAAATGCTTGAGGTACTTCACTGGCTCCCTATTTGCCAGCGTATTGAGTTCATGGTACAGTGTAGCTGCATTGGTATGGCGATGTTGTCAGGGCCTCACGCGTAAGCAGCATATCCTTTTTAAAGACCTCTGGGATACATGCACTGGCTTTTCTAGCGGACATGTGCTCCTCACAGAAGAAGTTTTAGTTACGAGGAACAAGGGCAGTTACCTATAATTACATCGGATGTCACGCCATGCCAAAGAGGATAATTATGTTGTAGGCTGAGATCGTGCGAGGCTAGCACTTCATTCTATCTCTCACGCGACCATCAAGAAAGCGATTCCTCGAAAGCCACGTACTGCGCCTCCGCTTCTGCTCAAGCGCTTTTCTATATGATTAGGCCTACTAATACTTGAACTAACGGACACACTTACGCTTCTGTAGCCTAAGATCATGTTGGTCATGAGCCAACCGGTCCGTATACTCTATAAATATCCGTTGATCAGTAGCCAAGTCGGCTGTTGTGTTCTTTGTAAATATGGACACTAAATGCTTCGATTGGCCTGTAAGCTTTCTGTACCTAGAAACCCCGTCGTGTGTGTATGTGAATGTGTTCAAGCTGGCTTCGTAGGTTTTAGTCGAAGGCTCTGCAGCCAAAGTTCGTTCACATATTGAGATTAGTGTGAGTCGCCTGCGAGTGTCGAAGGAGTTAGGCTTAAACTCTGCAGGAGTTTTACCCGATGGTCAAGACATGAGTGACGAACGAAGAATTCTACCGTTCGCTATCCAGGCGCTCTGTGCAGGTAAGAACAAATAAATTATTACTTAACCTTACATGATTATCTCAGCTTTTGAGATCATATCCTACCTGGCCCTACTGCCTTACTCTGCCTGTACAAACTTAACTGTACCTTTATCATTCATTAGATATTTATTGCTTATATTTTTGTAAAGCGCATCTTCAAAAATCACAACTCGATCATGAGCACTCGCAGACCAACCTCGGCTGAAATGAACGGTTTTAGGGCTGCGATAAAACGCATCTGAGCAAACTCTAGTCCTAAGGCGCTAACTCGCTCACTCACCCACCCACTCGCTCGCTCGCTCGCTCGCTCGCTCGCTCGCTCACTCACACACTCACTCACATGCTTACTCACCTAATTACTTGCAACACCTTGTCATTTTATTATGCACAAACGGGGCAAATGTAGGGCGTGGTGGTGTAGTGGTGGCGTCGTTGCATTGGACCCGGAAGGTTCGAGGATCGAGCCACCGCGTAGGGTTCTTGGGCAAGTCCTTCACTCACAATTGCTCAGTGTTTCGGCGTGAAACTCCGATGCAGTGTCCGCTCTGCATTCGGGAGCGCCTCTGAGTAAAGAGAGAGAGCTTCACGGGGCTCTATAACAATTCCACGTATACAAACAAACCAAAGCATACTTATAGTAGACAGCAATAACTATGAGTCAGTGTGGTTGTCTTCACCATGCAGGGGCCCTAATCCTCATCAGCCTCGGGTCTTCGCAGGTGACAGAAGCCAACTCCCTACAGCGGTCCCCACCACCAACACCACCGCCCCCGCCACCGAACCGGGTCTGGCCCATAGGGACGCGGCCTCCACCGACTTACATCATCGGGGGCACTCCAGCGGATCCGTGCAAATGGCGATGGCACGTAGCACTCCTCAAGGAAGACGGAAGTTTCTTCTGTGGAGCGACACTCATCTCCAACAAATGGGTGCTCACCGCAGGACACTGTCTCCACGGAAAACCGTAGGCAACTTTCATTCATTCGTTCATTCATTCATTCATTCATTCAGAAACTGATATAGCGCTCCATAAAAACTACTCAGAGCCCCCCAGCGCGTCCAAAACATAGTTTTAAGTTTAGTGTGGAAGGATTGTAGAGTTCCATGGCAGAGGCCATTCCAGGCCAACCACAGAGAAAGGCTCGATTTTTTATGGTTGCAATACGATCAAAGAGATCTTTCTGCAGAGCGTAGGCAGGGTGAGAATTGCCGAGGGCTGGGAGTTTCAACCCCCAGTCTTTCTTAGAGCCCCATAGTAAAATCTGTTTTCACGCACCAATTCCAAGTGTGCAATGGTCCAACCCCCAGTTATTTTTTCCAAATTGTTACACTGAGCGTAGGGTGATAACCAACGCAAGGCATCATGGCTTTCGGAGGTAAATTGAGGTGAGGCCCTGACGACATCGCCATACGAGAGCAGTTACCCTGAACTCAATATGCACTGGTGCACATGTAGGCCTATATACGTACAACGTCAATCCTTGGCACCATTCAACAGCAGCAGCAGCTTCCGTTTGACGACACTGTGTAATAACAAGATCATTAGAGTCTCCCTCTTCCTTTATCCAGGCTTGGGACTGGCACTGCTAAAGTACGAACAGTGGTAGAGTTGAATGGGCGTTATAGTCATTATAATGATTTAGGCCTACTTAGGTGAACTCTGATGTCCAATGTACCCGTATACACATTAATTTTGACTGGACTTGGGTGTATACAAAAACTATACATAGCCATTGTAATTTGTAGCTTAATGTGTATAATTGACAGGGCTCAAGTGTCATCCTTTGTAAGTATAATGCGTGTAGGCCTACTATTAATAACCTATCACCTCTAAGCGTTATGCAGTTTCTCTGTATAGGCTACAGTCGATGTTTTAGCCTGTATGTAACTCTTAAAACGTTTGCTCTGCAGACCTGAGGTTCCGATCTATGCAGCACTGGGAGCACACAACCTTTCCGCTAACGATGCAGCTCAACGCATTCTGATTGGGACAGTGGTCGTTGTAAGTATATGGCTACACGGATCCCATTCTAATCATTGATGTATAATGTAGAGACTCAATATAATAGGCCTACATTTGTAACCTGTTCTGTGCGTAGCTTACAAAAGCTGCCCAGCTGTTAAGGAATGTTGGCAATTATTTGCTTTAGCTTGACAATGTGTATATAAATGTCGTTGGACATTGGATATAAGGGGGGGAGTCAACGCGCTTGTCCGAAGGTAAGAAGGACACGGGTTCGATATCCCGAAGTAGCCCCAAAGTTTGACTCAGTCTTCAACTACCTGGGAGTGACTGTAAAATAGGCAGTTGCATTTATGAGCACCTTGCAGGCTGCCATAATGTTAAATTCGACTCGTGTTAAACTTGCCATCCATCATCTGTTATCTACTACTATAACTAATCATGTTATTTGTCAAGTTTGACAGCTTTTCAATTTTATTTGATAAAGAATTTAAGTAATAAACACAAATATAAATGATTTAACAAAGAATATCATTAGCGAATTATTATAGATGATAGGATATGTTGTTGTTTCGCTTGTTGCTTTAGCACGCTGCCTTTAATCCGGATGACTATGGAGTGAACGATCTTGCTTTGCTGGAATTGACGGAACCTGCCAACACCAGCCATCCGTGCATTGAGGCCATCGAACTTGGTTCGTCGAACTTTGACCCCGTCACCAATGACGACTGCTGGATGGTCGGATGGGGAAGATACTGTAGGTGGATTCAATCAATCAATCAATCAGTCAATCGATCGATCATTGAGTCAATCAGTTGTAGGTGGATCCAGTTAAAGGCTTAAAGCCAATACGACAGTTAACACTAAAGACCTGCATTGTATTGTATTGTATCTATATATTTATATAGCGCCTGCGCATCTCACAGAATGATGTAGTTCTCAATGACGTTCATCTGTTGGCCATGTATTCATTATTCATTAGCCTGCTTTCGTATACGTCTTCTTCTATTCGCTTCACTTCTGATTGTCGAGTGTCTTCTTCATCCTTCTCTGTCTGTCTGTCTGTCTCTCTCTTCTCAAAACTTACTTCGCGCGAGGCCTTGAGCACTGGGACTCTGGGAGCGTCTCCGAACTGCCAGTGCTAAGCTAGTCTTCAGTGCGACTGAGAAATTTAAAAGATCTACGTTTCAACTAGAGAGAGATAACCGAATTTTTACATTACATTATACATTTACACACACGTGATGCTGCTGCTGTTGCTTTAGCCTACGATGAGGATGACTACAGTGAGATTCCTTTGGAGACTCGTGCGACCGTCATAAAGAACACAAACTGTCAATGGCGATGGTCAACATCCATCTTCTTCCAACCAACCATCTACTCATCCAACGTCTGTACCTTTGACCGACAGAACTACACGAGCGCCTGCGATGTGAGTATATTATGAGTAGGCCTGTTGCAGTGGTTCCCAACCTTTTGTTTTACTTTGGGCCACTTTTTCTATAAGTTGGAGGACACGAGGACCACTTTTCTTAGTTGAAGGACAATACAGAGGGGGGGGGCCACAAGGCTAAAATTTAATTAACCAAAAGCATATAAAATTGTTATAATTGATTTTAAAAAATGTTTGATGTTTATATAGACATCAAAATAAAATAATTTGTAGGCTAGGCCTAATGAAAAATAATTACATGTTCTATCCTCTCGAAATTGTCGTTTTTGTCATATATTTTAAAAAATTCTTTGAGGAATGAGCGCCATTTTTAGGCCTGACGTGCCACTTTTGGCCCGCGGGCCACGGGCTGGGAACCAATGGCCTATTGCATCTGCAAGTGAAGTTTATATTGCTTCTTTAAGCTGGAACGCCTCTGAGTTGCTTTCTCGAGTAGGCGCTATATAATTTTGTTTAATTGAGCGAATATGAAGCGGATTTTCCGATAATCTGCGGACACTTCTTGCTCTGAAGACTATGTATAGGCCTAGGCCTACTTCAATTTAATACTACGTAGGTTACTTCGCTTCAACACTAGACTACATACTTCGCTTTAACACTATAGACTACATACTTCGCTTTAACACTGCATACTTAGCCCTAGCACTACATACTTCGCTTTAACATTACATAATTCGCTTTAGCACTACATACTTAACATACTCGGGACGCGGTGGTGTAGTGGGTATGTTCGTCGCCTTGCAGCCGAAGGGTTGCAGGTTCGAATCCACCTCAAGTCGCCGCGTAGGGATCTTGGGCAAGTCCTTCACTCGCAATTGCTCAGCGCTTCGGCGTGAAACTCCCATGCAGTGTCCGCTCTGTAGTCTGGAGCGCCACTGAGTAGTAAATCTTGAAGGGCGCTATAACAAGTGCACATACATACATGATTGTGTCCTGTTGCGTTTTGCAGTGGGACAGTGGAAGTCCTCTGCAGTGCTTCGACGACACCCACAACGGTGGGAGTTGGGTTCTTGTCGGAATCCACTCGTGGGGATCTGGAGGCTGCATGGTCTACCCATCCGTCTTTATGAGGGCGTCCAACTACACGGCCTGGATACTCATGAATGTCTTCAGACTTAACGCCGAACCCTCGACGACCCCTCATGGCTTTGCCTAACCAACTCTGACGATGTGAGGAGGACTCCGGAGTGCAAGACCTTCTCGTTGTCATCTATGGTTAGGAGCTTCCGGTCTTCCACCAGGGTCGCCATCGATATCCGGTTGCTAAGACTCCGGCTTTAATCTGAGGATTTTTCTGTCGTAGCTACATGTAGTTAGGCTAAGTATGTAATTCTGTCTGTGATATATTCCGACGATATCAATGCCGCCAAATCGGAGCCAATCTGAGCTCCAGATAATAGTCATTGTCTGAGGTTTAATAGAATTGTTCTTTCGAGTGCTTGCAGTGACTATTCTTATGTATGTTTATTCATTCATTCTGAAAATTTATATAGTGCCCCTTCAAAAGTGTATAGTAGGCCTATACTAAGAGGCGCTCTCAGTCAAGCCACCACGAAAGAGATAGGTATTGAGCTACTGGTAGAAAGCAGGCCAAATTATTCCGAAGTGGTATACGCTACCGTATAAGCGTATAATTTTTTATTTTCTATGCCTCTATGAAAGTTTATGCCATGTTTGTACACTTTGTACAGAAGTATAGGTAATAATTATTATTTTCATCACAGAATAGGGACTACATGTACTTATTAGATGCCTAGGCTATGCAAAACGGTGTTGATAGACGGCTATGGACCCCATGCATATCCCGCGATTTTCATTCATTGGTTTTCTTTGCAATCCATGAGATTCTTAGTATCTGACTCGATTAGAAAGCAGAATGTCCATAAATTGGGAATAGATAATCTTGATTTACACGAATTAATCCCTATTTATAGAACAATTTTAATACAATGTCATGTATACATTTTTGGAATGTCGACGTCACTAGGTTTATCTGTACTCCTATATCGTTGTTTTGTGGCTTGAGAGAGTTTGACCCTAGCATGTCAGTGAAAGTGACAAATTATTATTGGCAATAATTATTTCTGATTGAAAAAAACGAGTGCTTCCCAGTTTGGTAGCCTAACTCTTGACCGTTTGAAGACGATTCGGTAATCTTCAACTGCGCATTGTTTGCATGAGACGTAGGCTTATACATGTAGGCCTACACAATTGTATTGGCAGGTCTAACTGCAATCTGTCAACATTAATTTAGGCTATTCAGCAGGTCAAAGCAATTAGTCTTTTTTTTTATCTTAGGCACGCGCTACAACGGTTTGTCTCTTAAACTGTGGTCGGCGATCAATGATAACCAAATCGTGTCAAATCGACAGCTCTCTTTGCTGCTCGATCGGTAGAAATTGACACAATTTCTGACATGTAATGTATGTATTATGCACTTTTTATTGGCGCCCCTTTAAGATTGCTACTCAGAAGCGCCCTTAAAAATTACTACACAGAAGCGCTCCCGACTACAGCGCAAACACTGATTCGGAGTTTCACGCCGAGGCGCATGAGCAATTGCCAGTGGACTTGTTCAAGGTTCCTATATAAGAGGCGGCTTGAGGTGGATTGGGACCCGCAACCCTCCGGTTGCAAGGCAACGAACATACCCACTACACTGCTGTGCCCCACTATATGTATGTTACAGTGCTTCCTTCCATGCACTGTTGCATTGTACAAACCATTGCGTTGTTTACGCTTAGGCCAATTAATTATAATAGGCAATAATTATTTTATAGCTTGCTTTCGACTTGTTCGAACGAAGACTGACCAAAGTAAAATTGTATAAATTAGTATAATATTATGTGTCTGTGTTTACATTCGCACAAGAACAGTATCTTGATTTCTTTCGCTGGGCAGGTTGTAGGGGAAAGAGTGCCGAACTTCTCCCTCCGCCAGGCGGAATCCGCAACCCTCCGGCTGCAACCCATTGAGGTTGAGATTTGTGGTTTTGATAGCAGTGAGGAAGGACCAATAGGCTATATATGGTAAGAGCAAAACGCTCGAAGAAAGGTATACTGTATCTTCAGTGGAAAATCGCCTGGACCTCATCGTTCCATCAAACCTCTACCATTGTACTTTCAATAGGATACGTTTTCAAATTAGTTCCTGTGTGCTGAGAATAAGCTAAGACAGTTGTGATCACTTTTGAAAAACTCTAACAAAAATTGAATAAATGCAGTCTAAAAGTTTGAGAACCTCGTCTAAGTTTAGTCTATTAGTGCGTTTGAAGTTCTATACTTTGAAAGTGTAGGACATAGGCCTACTATGCAGCGTTGAATCGAGACAAATCATAAGATTTAGGCCTATCATCCATTCATCCTTCTTAGAATTTAGTCCCGTGCAGGTCTGCACATCGGGCAACGCACCCTCCACTCATCTCTGCATGGGCGAAGTTTATCAGGGGCTAGGGGGCTAGGCCCTCCCAAGAAGGCCCAGATTCAGCTTTTTACCATGAAAATGGTATCTTTTTCCGGGCTTAGCCCCCCCCCCCTTCCAAGAAGGCATTAACCCCTCAAGAACGGAACCCAAACTCCGCCCATGCCTTTCTGTCCATCGCCAGTTCTTCTGCCTCCTCCCATGACATCGCCAGACATATCAAGTCACCTTTGATGGTGACCTGTCAGTTCTTTCATTCATAATCAACGTATTAATCTATTTTTTTTATCGCCCAATGTTTCTTATGTAACCGCTTATAGCCCACGCCATGGAACTGTTACGTGCGAGATACTGGTTTATTCTCTTGATAAACAGTTCTCTTTTCTCATGCTCTGTCGGACTATAATAGCTCTCCACTACCAGCAAAGCCTTGTTCGATCCACCCTTCCTCAATCAATTCTTACCTTTTCATCACCTTGGCCGCAATCATTTCATATATAAAATCAACTCGTGCAACTTGACCTGCGTTGCAACGCAAGGCTCTGTGTTGCGCAATGCATATGTTCGTGTTTATTACTCAGACCAAAGCTCGAGGGTACGTACCATACGTCGTATTCTATTTTTTGAAAGGTACGTACGTATTTTAACGTACCCTATTTTAGGGTACGTAAACAATAAATAAAATACGTTAACCATGTCATTGCTCATTATAAGAATGTTCAATTTAATTTAAGCAAACAATCACAACCCAGTAGCCAATACGGCGTAGTAAATTGCTGCAATGCTATATTGTAGGTCTATGTTTATCCAGCATACATTGCACTTAATGCACTAATGTCAGTCAGTCGGCTCAGTTCTGCTGCAGCACTTCAAAGGTGTGTTCTTATGCGATTGCCTGATCCAGCCCAGAACTGCTTGTCGAAAAAATTGCATTCAATCAAATAATTGTTTTTCGCATTTTTCAAAACTTTCACGTGCGTCCATTCCTTCCCATGTTCTCTGGGCATCGCTGAATCGCTGACTGACTGATATGGCTATAAGACATAGGCTTGCTACAACTGTCTAGTTAATAAGGCCTACAGCTTTTTGCAAACCAGTGACGTGTACTTAGCTCTCATCAGAAAGACATTACAATTTGCATTAAATTAATTATAACCGAATAATTTATCGAATTAAATTTACTGCTACGCTACCGGAAGTACCAGTTTCAATGACACATAGGCCTACAGTTGACGTCAGATTATAGGCTATGTAGGCTATAGGCTATGGGTCGCCGAGTAAACCATGAATAAAATTTTCGTGTACGGTACGTACCATACGCGTATTCTATTTTTTGAAAGGTACGTAACGTATTTTAACGTATTCTATTTTAGGGTACGCGTACCCTCGAGCTATGACTCAGACTGATAGCGACCGCAGTGTAGCCTACGATTGCAAGTTATTGTGTTGCCAGGCTGCCACACAAGAGTGCGGTAGCCTACTAGGCTACTGCCCATTTTACCAACCACAGGATGCTTCACGTAGGCCTAACTCGGGTATATCGGATTTCACTCTGACTATTATAGGTCTACATGCATCTATATTCAGAATTTATAGGATACAGTTATAATTGTGCATGTAGAAAACTCGCATTGTGCATTGTAGGCCTAGGCTACGACTCATACGCTGGACTGCAGCAGCAGCCGTTTGTTCCTCTTGTTGTTGTTGATGAAGACGATTACTGTAACAGGCTTAGACCAACAATTAAATACTAATAGAGCGTGCAACAACAGTTACAGAATAATAATTCGACTACCGTTTAGGATACTACATGTTGATATTAGGCTTAATTTCTGTTAATTGCTGGTAATTAATGTCACACAATGTAACAAGCTCGTCTTGTAATTAGCCTATGTGTTCTCGGTTTCCCCTTTCATTCTAGATTCCAGCGAAACTATAATTAACATAGCATCATATGCTTACGAATGATCTGGTTCCCTGCGCTGGTTCCCTGTGCTGGTTCCCTGCGCTTGGCTTTTGAGTGGCGTCTTAGAAGTATGCAGATTACGATAAGAAACAACGTGTATGGATAATGACAAAAAACTTAATGAATATGTATGAACATTGGAAAACTATGGATGAATACGAATTTGCTCATTACTCATGATTATAAATATACATGTAATTACGTTTTCAGGAATAGCAGCATAATATGATCTAATCGGTAGTGGATTACAGAGAAGATATCAATGAAAACCCAGTCTTTTTCATAAAGACCATTATTCAGTCAGAAGTAGGCCTACCATTAAAGATCCATTTGTCAAAAATATTACCGTCGAGCCTAAACTTCTATAAAACGTCGATCACATTTTAGTACCCACACAGTCACGCCCGTGATATCAAACGCATCCTCTTTTCACTCCAAGAGGTCTAAGAGTTTATAGCACAGACCTAACCGCAATACCCGAATTCAAGTTAAATTTTTGCAGTATGCTCACTCACTCACACACTCACTCACTCGCTCACGCACTCACTCACTCATCCACCCACCCGCCCTATCACTCAGTCACTCACTCACTCACTCTGTCTCTGTCTCTGTCTGTCTATGTTTGTCTCTGTCTGTCCGTGTCTGTTTGTCTCTGTTTCTGTCTCTGCCTCTGTCTGCCTCTGTCTGTCTCTCTGTCTGCCTCTCTGTCTGCCTCTGTCTGTTTCTCTATGTGAGACTATGTCTGTCTATCTCTGTCCGACTCTGTCTATCTCTGTCTGCCTATCTGTCTGTCTCTCTGTCTGCCTCTCTGTCTGTCTGTCTCTCTCAGTTTGATTCTCCAATATATCAGTTTATAGACAGATAATAGGTGTGACGAATTATGGTCACAACTTCCGGAAGAATTTAACGTGGAGGGAGGCTTGGTAGGGGTTAAAAATAGTAATAGAGAGATAGACTATTCAGAAATACAGATAGACTGACAAATGGCAGAACAGGCAGTACGTCCTAGCATACTACAGGCAGTACGTCCTAGCATACTACGCTTAAGATGAAGAAGTCCATCCAGGTATCTAGGCTATATATAAATTATAAATAAGTGAGAATGGTTAATTTATCACTCACGAGTAGGCTACTAGCGTGAAGAGACGAAAACCCTTGACGCCCATTAGACCCACCTAGCTACATGTACAACAGTCCGGCCTAATGCTAATTGTGCTAAAGCACGTGAGTGTCTAGCCCACTGACTGCTACTGCTGCTTCTGATGTATATAATATAGGGAACCGGAATAACATATAGGCTACCACTCGTGTAGCTATAGCTCCGGCCGTGTTGGCTAATCATATTCCGTCATCTCCTGGCCGAAGTGAGGGTATACATAATATATATAGGCCTGCGTATAGTGACCCGAAAAATCTGTAAAAATGTGAAGAAGAAAACCGTTAGTCCGTCTACAGAGGAACACAAGAGAAGATGCAACAGGTTCGTATGTACATGTAGAATTGTATAGACCTACACGATCGCTTAGACTTGTGCATCACAAGGTAGGCTACACTCATTATATAGCGCTTCTTCAAGATACATATACTCAGTACTCAGAGGCGCTAGCGCGGACACAGGATCGGAGTTTCACGCCGAAGCGCATGAGCAATTGCGAGTCAAGGTCCCTTCGAAGCGGCTTGCGGTGTATTCGAACCTGGAGCCCTACGGCTGCAAGGCAACGAACATACACAAGAACCGCAAGAATTTTGATCGATTTTAATATGTTAAACACAGACATGTACGCAGATAGATATGCCGGTGTCACGAAATAGAGTATCCTCCGTGTTAATAGCTTCCCCCAAATGAGGAAAAGTCGGAAAAAAACAATTCCGCGTGCATTTATTTTTGCAAATTAATTTTCATCTGCTTTGTTTCGAACAATGACACTAACAGGTATGTTTATTCCTACTAGATAATTTGTTTTGCTCTGGTTTTATAGCACTTAAAACATTTAAAACCCTTAAAAACACTCGAAGACACTAAATAATTTCGAGTTGCCTTTCTCTGAGCATTGCTTAGGTCACTTAAAACAATTAGAGTCACTTTAAATTTTGATTGGAGTATACATTTTTTAATTATGCACATTTTTCAAAAAATGGGATAGAATGGTTTATCCCCCCCCCGGATAGTCTAGACCGGTTAATTCCATCCGGGGGGATAGATTAATTCATCCCCCCGGATAGCTTTCAAGGGGGATAATCCTTTTCGTGTCACCGGCACGCCGTCTAGACTTTGATAAACATATAAGATGCTTAGGCAAGTGTTCTATTGGTCTAAGGTTAGTAGTAGTTTCAATGTAACGTCACTTTGTGATAGCAAAGATCATTAGCGACGCCCTCCTTTTTTATTCAGGCTTGAGACGGGCACTAATATAATCCTAAACCAACTCCGCCAGTGCATGGCGGAGTTGGTTTAGGATTAAGGGCACGACTAGGCAATGTAGGCATAATATAGGCTACACGCACGTGAGCTTAAGTCAATAACTTTGCAAGTTGGAAAGTAAGATCCTATTGAGTTCACAGTAGGCCTATAGGTTTATTAATGTTCAATTCTTGGATCTTGCGACCTGGACCAAATCGACTATAATAGGCCCTACTTGCCTGTAACTTTGCTTTGACTGAGCGTCTGAGTTTTACCTTAAACTTAACCCTTTGGACGCAACAGATATCTCTCGATTGCAAGATCCATGGCAGCAGAGTTGAGAGCATGCGACGTCAAATCCTAGAGCCCCACGTTTATGGGGTCCTAGAAGGTCCTCTGCATGGCAGCTGATGGCCCGAAATGGGCCCAATGTGCGCCCAAAAAGTGACTGTCATGGAGGCCAGGACTACGTAGGCCTACTTACTGTAGCAATGTAGTATTGATCGCCTGTGAGTATATAGGCTAGAAAGCTTGAATGGTCGCTACAGCAAATGCGAAAAAAAAATAATAATATCCAATCTAGCTATCCAGCCCGTGTGTAGGTCTACCTTCAGGCGTTAAATCAAGTTCAAATCAAATCAAACCCTTTATTTGGCAACCAAAAACAAAAACATATCAAATCAAGCATCAAAGAAAACAAGGCTAACAAATATAATAAAGCAGTAGGCTACTTAACTAATGATGCCAATACATGTTCATTTGGATTTTTTTCTGCTTTCAGATGTT
Organism: Lumbricus rubellus; assembly: GCA_945859605.1. Taxonomy (NCBI): domain Eukaryota; kingdom Metazoa; phylum Annelida; class Clitellata; order Crassiclitellata; family Lumbricidae; genus Lumbricus; species Lumbricus rubellus. The sequence continues at coordinate 27,163,157 of OX243826.1, read as the reverse complement.
AAACGACCTTGTGTCTTCAACTGGAATTTCTGGAATTAATCTTGCAACTATCATCTTGCTATCCACCTTCTCACTGCTAGCGGCATTCCTCTTCTGCGTCTGGTGCAACAACAATGGTGAAGCAAACAAAGGTAAGCTTATTGCTCAACTCTTTCCAACAAAGCCGATTGTATTGTTGTTGGACTGTATAGGCCCTACTACTTTGAAATTCATTATTGTCATTGTGCAGGATCTTTAGGAAGAACTTGTGATCTGATTCTTCTTAGAAGAATGGGTATAGAGTACTAGACGCCATTATTTTGAATTACTCAAACAGCTAACTGATCAGATTTAGGTGACAGCAGTGATGACTAGTCTAAGGACGAGAGTACTATAGCTGAATGATGTTCACAGTGTATAATATCTGGACAAAATGCGCATAACCATACACGTACAGACGTCTTATATACACATGCACGAAGGAACATAATTATACACACACATACATTGTATTATAGAACGCATGTACAATGTATAGTTAGCCTACATGTACATTGTACAAACCTTGTATGCATACACACATACAAAAGTACGCATGCAGGCACATTCGCAGACCTTGTAAACATACACGATCATCTGCATGTACAAACCCTGTACATATCATACGTATGCAGTTGCATGTACATTGTACAGACTTTATGTACATACGCATGCAGGTACATGTACAAACCTTGTACACATACCAGTGCAGGTAAATGTACATACACTGTACATAACATACATATACGCATGCAATTACATGTACTTCGTACAGACGTATACAAGTGCAGGCTTACATGTATACAGAGTTACAGACCTTGTACGCATGCGGGTACAATGTGGTACATAGCCTACACATAGCTACAGACGACTGCATTGCATCACATCACCGGAATTATCAGCGTAGAATGCAAACAGCGATTAGACCAACCAATCCTATTGCAAAGCAAAAGGGATTGTCAGTATTCTAACTAACTTGTAGGGACATAATATGCGTGTACCTCTTAAAGCTTGGTCGACAAAAGGTCAAAGCGTAGGCGTTTCAGACATCAACATCTAAGCTTAGGCCTACATAAGTTATGATAAAATTATGATGTAACCCTTCAGCCATAGCAACGTTGCTGCCAATATTGTCAGCGCTCGTGAATAATCTGGTGCCCTTCTCTTGACTTTCGAGTGGCGCTTTAGAAATTTTGAGATTAGGATTACGGTTATTACCTAATCTAATCTATTCCGACTTTTATTGCGCTGTCATCATACTACACAAAGTATCAACCAGTAAACCCTCCCCATTTATTTGGCCTTGTGTTGAAGTATTTTTGTGACATGACACCGTTGATTCTAATCATACAGTAGGCTGATGTTTAACACGGTCTTGATCTCATAAACACAATAATTGAATAACACCTACTTTTTGGTTTTAACAAAAGCTCTTTGCATTTAGCCTATAGTCCTATACACAATGGTAACACTATAATGATGCACAAAATGAAACGGAGAAATTTACGTTTAGAGACCTTAATAAAAAAATTACCCAAGTTAATATTTTTCTGCATGCATTTTTCGACCACTTGACAAAAGCATATACCGCGATCATTTTTATTGGCCACCTCCTGTAAAAATATGCTGCGGGCACCCATGTCTATTATTGTCCACAGCGACAGAGAAGTCCAGTAGAATGAGGACAGTCTCCTAATTGTTTCCCTTTTGATTATTTGGTTGGAAACGAAAAGTGATGTGATAGACTCTCACGTTAATTTCTTTTAACAGTTTTGCTTTCACAAGGTCGGTGCTCAGACATTAATTTTGTGAACGACAGCTGCTGCTGTCCTAACTGATAATAAATCCTGTCAGGTGTTCGGGTCACGTGTCTTTGACTCTTTGTAAGTCTTATTATTCTTGTAAGCTTTGAGAATAGATACAAAACTGTCATCAGGCTATAATAAAAAAAATATTAGGCCTAATACTCTAGACCAGTTCTGTGCATGCAGATGAAGTTAGAAGAAAAACATCTGTAATTTGATTTTGTAGGCGAAACCGACCCTTTAATTGCGCCTGAACCAGCAGAACCAACGGAAGAAAAAGAAAAAGACGTAGAGAAAGGTGAATTGTGTATCCATTTAAAGTATATTTTATCCGTCGCCGCTGAAAAAAGGTTCTCCCCCCCGTTCAACTTGACATAGGGCATTATACGGCTACATAAAATTGATAGAAAAGCAGGCCGAACCGTTAGTTTACGTAGATGAATTATTCAACGAGAGCATATGCGTTCATAAACAACCAGGGCCGGATTAAGAAATGCGGGGGCCCTGTTCGGAAAATTTGGGGGAATCTTTTTTAGTTGTTTGGTCGAATTCTCTTTACAGTTTATCGATTTTGCCCGTCCGAACAGCTGACGACCTTTTTTGTCGTTTGGTCCCAATTTTGTCAAAATAGACCATTTTTCCTTTTAAAAAGTTTGTTTTCTCGTGTGTGAGAGCCCCCTAAAGTGTGGGGGCCCCTGTTCGGCAGAGCATGTTGAACATGCCTTAATCCGGCCCTGTAAACAACAGTACTAACAGTTTAACAGTTTTATCAGAAAAATCTTCAAGCAGAGTCTCAGCCAAAGGGGTGGGGAAGACTTAATATGGGGAGACTTTATATCGTGAAATCGACAATTATCCATTTCCTCCACTTAGGATACCAACAATTAACGCGTTAATTTACGCATGAGCTATGAATAGTCGATAGGTGAATTTGCCGATACCATCTGGTGTTGATATCATTGGTTAGAATTCCAGAGGCAAATTCGTGCCCACTACGTGACCCTGGGAGACAACTTGGACTCGGAGTCCGGTCTGTTGTCTCTTCTCTTCAGCAAAGGCGTCATCAACATTCGTGAGAAGCAGATGATCCAGAAGCAGAAGATTGACCACGTTCGAAACGAGAAACTGCTCGATCAGATGCTGAAGAAAACGGAAATGGATTTCAGTCGTTTCGTCGATGCACTGCGGGAGAGCAATCAGGATCACATCGCCAGAATTCTCCTGAAGGATGGAGGTAGATACATGTATAGTGTTGTTGTTGTTGTTGTTGTTGATGATGATAATGATGATGATGATGATGATGATGATGATGATGATGATGATGATGATGATGATGATGATGATGATGATGATGATGATGATGATGAGTTCTCTGCCGGAAGGCAGGTCCATTGGCTTTAAAGCCACCCGGTGATGAGATGAGTGAGGCGGTTTCCCATTACCTCCCTCACAGACAATAGCGGGTGAGCAACTTGTCCAAGGTCGCTATGCAGTGGTTTGAGGTAGGCTATAGGCCTACAGTAGGCCTATACATTCGAATCTGCGACTCTCCGATCACAAGGCACGTCATACCCCTACACCACCGCGCCCGAATTGTGCAAATTGTGTAATGTTACAGTATGGAATTTCGAATTGAGATTTACACATTCTATTCTGTTAAAGATGCTGGATCGTTGCGAGAGACTTGCAAGTGACAATATATGAAGAACGTGGGGAGGGGCCTGCTGTCTGCAGGTTTGAAAAAATATCAGGACAGATTAAGTTTTCAATGCGCCACATGGAAAGCACGGTAGTCGTCTAGCCTATTCTAAAAATTGGCCAGCGTGGCGGAGGTTAAAATCTACGTTGGACTCCTTTCTGAGTAGCGTACCTTGAAGAGGCGCTAAATGAAGATTTCTGAATAAAACAATAGCAATAACAGTAACAGTGACGTTGACAGTAATGGTAACGGTAACGATGACGGTAACAGTAACAGTGACAATTGCAATTGCAATTTTGTGCAATAATTAGCCTACAATTATAATTACAATTACAACAACAATATCAGTAACAATAGTAGTAACAGTAAGAACAACAATGACAATATCAATATCAATAAAAACAAACAATATCAACTATAATAACAATCATAGTGATAAAAATATCTTCTTTTCGGTGCGTTTCAGCTGCACTTCCGGTGCACATCAACATCGACACACAACTCCTCAACGTCAAGGATCTCGAGCTGTCCCTCGTCCGCAAGTTCAACGACGCTTCGTCGATGCTGCTCAAGCGTGGCCACAGTTCCTTCGACGACCTCGAAGACCTGATGAAGTCCATGCTAGTAGAAGTCCAGCGGAAGAAGGCCCTACTGACGAAGGCCGTTCCAGACAGGAGCATCGTTCTCTACTTCTTCTGCGAGTGTCCAGAGGCGCTGGACAACATCAATCGCGAGTTCAAGAACGGTGAGCTCAGTCGGTGCGTCGAAAAAATCGTCATACAATATATACTCACCACGACATCGTCACGACGGTCCGCCTCTAACCTCGGGTTCATCAGTCCGCCGTCCATAAATTCCGACCCGTCCGTTTCCCGTCAGGGGAGGGCAGCCCCCTCTCGCCCGGTCGCAACGGTTCGATTTCGAGTTGAAGACGAGGATTACAAACGATGCCATGAAAACTTCTCACGAGGTAATAAATGATCTATAAGGAATGCTACAAGTTTTTAAATTTGTACTGAATGCTACTGTTTAAGTCCGTCACTGTATAATTATGCCCTTTGGCGGTGCCAGTCCCAAGCCTGCATAAAGGAGGAGGGAGAAGCTAATGATCTTTGCTATCACGCAGAATCGTTCAACTGCAACTACTACGCCTACTACTTAACTAGCCTACTACATGCTGCGGTTTTGGTTGGTTGCCGAACTAAATGTTTTTATGATCTGATTTGAAATGTGTCGGGATGATGCCCGACATTGCGGTAGCAGTTTTAATTATCTATGAATCTTAAGTATCGATTTCAGATATTTAAAACTGATTTTCAAATGCTGTGCAAAAGGTAGCGCATTTAGTTGGCAAAACTATCCTTGCTCGCCCCTCATACCGATAAATACTGCATTTGGCGTAGTTGACTCTTGTAATTGTGCATCGCATCAAGACACTGTTGTGCTCAACGGCGATTTGTGTGGCTGATAACTCAGAGCTTTGAAATTCAATGGCCAGTTCTGTGCGTGCCAATAATGCAAGACCGCCATTATTATAAAGCCGCTGTAGTGCAAATGGCTGGTGACAGAAGCTAAACGTAAAAATTCTTATTTGTAATTTTTGCTTTTGATGGTTTCAGGTGAACGAGTCGCCCAATCGATAACGGTAAGTTGTCCTATAATTAAAAATAAATTGATAAGAGAAATAATAAAAGCCTGTTAGGTCTGGCTCCTTCGTATACCTTTGTGTGCTCTGCAGCCCTACTCTATTGCTCGTCACTTCTGCTCCCTCTGTTCGGCTGCACAAAGTCTGTTCTTTTGCTCGTATACCTCCACTATGCAGAATCGTGCTTTCTCGGTGGTAGGACCCTCGTAATGGTCTGCCATTAGCGCTTCGCTCCCGTTCTAGAACTTCTTCTCAGTCATTCCTCGCTCATCTTAAGACAGTTTTATTTGGCCGCGCTGGAGTTGAGAGCGCCTTTGAGTAATCCTCTTGAAGAGGCGCTATATAAATGCACTTAATGAATGAATCGATGATTCAATGAATCAATGAATGAATCAAATAATAGTGCTGATGATTCATGCATTTGTGAGAATTTGTGGATATATCCGGTTGCGTGTTGTGCTAAAAATTATACACGGTACTTCTTCAAAACGAAGCTTTTAGACTGTGTCTCGGACTCTCGTACCCGCACCACATCAGACCTGTTGTTAATGATAAAACTCCTTATAAGTTGCTCAGTTAGAGTTATTTCTTTCTTCTTTCAGCTAATCATCTACATTCAAAGAAGTTTTCGACAGTGGAGAAGTTTTAAGCGACAGCATGACGTTGAGAACCCAAGATGTTCCGATGTTCGTGTTCTGCATAATTGAACTTAATGCAGAGGTCAAGTACCAATCACACGGGGAGTTCTTGTCACCATCCAGCCAAGCGACGAATCACATAATATGCCACAACATACGTAGGCATATGGAAGCCCGTAAAAGACATACTGATCAACGTTTCAGTGCAGTAGATCTATGTAGGCTACACATGAAAGTAGATGTATAATTAACAACTTAGCTGATTTTAAAGAAACCTGATATTGAAGAAACAATCAGCTAATTAATTAGCTTAAATAGTGCTAAAGCCTATTTAACATTCTTGGTAGGTAGCGCAGGAGCTACGGTAATGGTGATCGACGCAGGTGCAAAACAACAGCAGAATACGGTATTGACTCACAGCAGACTGAGCTAGCGAACAGACCCTTTGTTCATGAGCTCAGCCGGCGTGTCTCCGTCACGCTGTAAGTCAAGCTTCACTGGACGGCTAAGCCAGAGCCAAACGATAGGTCGGTGAAGCATGTAGACCGTTAGCTGACTAAGAAACACCTGGCGACACACACCTTGAACGAACACGTATGTGTTGTAGGGCGAGGCTTTTAACAGGTAAATTTAGAGTATTAACAACGGTCTATTGCGAGGTAGATTGTATCTTTTTTTGATTTTGCGAATATTAGTTGCTGTATTAAATTGGTTCAAAATGGTTGGCTTCATTAAGGATAGGTCTATGGCTAAGTTTTCAAACGATACAATCTACCTAGCAATAAATACCGTGTTTGATAATAATTCTGACGAAAAACAACATCCTCAAGAAGCCGACCTTCGTTACTGCAGGATGAACATCAAGTTGGTCAGTTTCTTTATTTGCACATGTTGCTATACTGTTCTGACGTTTAATTAATCAGATCATAGTAAGCCTAGATGTTAATTTTCGCCTTTTTTTATTTTCCTGATTCCTCCTCTTCTCATCTAGCGTCTTTTATTATTTACTGATTCCTCCTCACATCTCTCATACAGCTCATTATATATATTTCCTGATTCCTCCTCTTTTCCTCACATCCCTCGTCATTTAACTCTCTCAACATTACCCACCTCCAGCTCATTTTATTATTTTCTTAATTCCTCCTAACATCCCTCGTCATTTCAACTCTCAACATCACCCACCTCTAGCTCATTTTAGTTATTTAACGAGATAGATAGATAGATAAATAGATAGATAGATAAATAAATACATAGATAGATAGATAGATAGATAAATAGATAGATAGATAAATAGATAGATAGATAGATAGATAGATAGATAGATAAATAGATAAATAGATAAATAGATAGATAGATAGATAGATAGATGGATGGATGGATGGATGGATGGATGGATGGATGGATGGATAGATGGATAGATGGATAGATGGATAGATGGATAGATGGATAGATGGATAGATAGATAGATAGATAGATAGATAGATAGATAGATAGATAGATAGATAGATAGATAGATAGATAGATAGATAGATAAATAGATAGATAGATAGATAGATAGATAGATAGATTGATGGATGGATGGATGGATGGATGGATGGATGGATGGATGGATAGACAGATAGATAGATAGATAGATAGATGGATGGATGGATGGATGGATGGATGGATGGATGGATGGATGGATGGATGGATGGATGGATGGATGGATGGATGGATGGATGGATGGATGGATAGATGGATAGATGGATAGATGGATAGATGGTAGACGATACATGGATGGATAGATAGATAGATAGATAGGTAGATAGATGGATAGATGGATAGATGGATAGATGGATAGATGGATAGATGGAAAGATAGATAGATGGAGAGATGGATAGATGGATAGATGGAGAGATGGATAGATGGAGAGATGGAGAGATGGAGAGATAGATGGTAGACGATACATGGATGGATAGACCAACAAAGGTCACAACAGCAGCATCTGTAGCAAACCTAACATGCTGACTGTAGGCGTAGGCTATACCGTAAAGAAATCAATATTTTTTTCTTTTTCAGCAGATGTCTTTGTTCGCTCGAGCTACACGTCGTGCAACAGATCTCTTTGTTCGCTCGAGCGTCATGCAACAGCTGTCTTAGCTGTCGCCTAGACGTGACGTGTTCGCTTCAGTCTACCTTTAACAAAAGCATTAGTAATGTTTTTGGTTTGTCTGTTAGCTACGTGTATCAATGGAAGTCGAAGACGAAGAAAGGCTGCTGCAGGATGATTCTTAACCGCCACATACTTTTGGGGTTTATACACCCCGGACGCTAAATACTTTTTTGTTGCAATATACTTCGAAACGTCATGACTCATTCAGAAACATTGAGGCATATGGGTATATATAGGTATATATATATATAGGTATATATAGGCGTATATATAAGCATACATATATATATAGGTACAAGTATATATATAAGTATATAGGTATATATAGGTATATACAGGTATGAAGGTACATATATAGGTATATAAGTATATAGGCATTAGGTATGTATATATATAGAAATAGATAAATATAAAGGTATATATGGGTATATATAGGTATATGGGTGTATATATAGGTATATATAGAGGTATATATTGGTAATAGGTATATATTTAAGGTATATATATATTTAGGTATATAGGTATATATTATAGCCAATAGACCTGGCATATAGGTATAGGCCTATTGGCTATAATTATAGGCCGTAGCGGCGTTCAACGCATATGTGTTTCCGGCGTTCTGACAAATTTCTTCGGGAAACACACATTTGTGTTTCCGGCGGTTTAAGGGTTAACCTAATTGGATACTTAGCACAGAGTCATAAAATGTTCTTATTTAGGAGTTTTTACTTCAGCGTGTTCATATGACCTACTTTTGGTATCACTACCATTGTACAGGACAGCATGACGCATGGACAGAGAAGAAATCGATTACGTCTACGTCGAAGCAGGTGCAGCAGCTGCATCCATTAAAGCAGCGCACGCATGCGCGTGTTCATATGACCTACATTTGGTATCACTCATGATACCAAAAGTAGGTCACGAAGACACGCTCTTATTCATAGAAAAGTAATGATTACACAAGAGCTGTTTTGATGTACTAAAGCTTTTGGACATTTGCTAATAGTAGTAGTAGTGCATTTAAGCATCTGAGGCCTTTGCTAAAAGTAGTAGTATGATTAACCCTCTAGCTCTTGGCGCTATAATAATTCTAGGGACACCGCTAAAAATAGGCTTCTAAAAAGGACTATATTTTATATTTAAGGCTATAGAAGCCATAAATCAGTTAAATTCGTATTATATCACAATGATATCAAGTCTTTGTTATCAATCCATGAATTAAGGGTCTCGTCATACCCCAACCATTTAACCAGTGATCGGTTTCCACGTTTCCTAATAATCTTCTCTATTTTAAATGTATCTTGCGTTGTCGATTGTAACTCAGCTTCATAAAATGTCCCTTTTATTTCTTCTCCATGATAGTCAGATATTTTATAGGTTATAGGGTCTGTGTACTGAATTTGTGTTATTGTAAAAACCTCCTGAGTCCAATTCTGCATGTAGCCTTTCTCAAATGGCTTTTTCTTCTTAGAAATTCTTACTTTATCTCCTACTGAAAATTTAGGTTTAATAGTTTCAGGTATAGCGTCCCCATATAGATTCATCCACACAACCCATTCGTTTGCTTTGATGCTCGCTTTAGCAGGAGTCATTTTAATGGAAGAATGTCTTGTGTTGTTGTATAAATTAACCATATTATCTAAAACATCGATATATCTCTGAGTTGAATTTGCTGTAAAATATTTGAACATTTTCTCTTTCATTGTTCTATTAAATCTTTCTACGACACAACTCTTCTCTTCGTTCTCAGTCGAATACAACTGCATACCTAGTGATTTTACCTGTTTATTATAGAATTCTGTTCCCTTATCAACCCAAAGTTTTTCACCCCTTCTTTTGCTCGTATTAAATATTTCAACGAAAGCATCTGCCACAGATTTCCCAGTTTTATCTTTTATCGGAACAATCCATCCATACTTGGAGAATATATCAATAACGCTTAACAAATATTTCACACCAGAATCAAATTTAGCATAAGCCTGCATGTCAATCAAGTCAGCCGCCCAAACTTTGTCCACTCCCCTAACATAAACAACTCGCTTCCTAAACTTCCTGACTATAGGTTTATGCAATTCGTCAGCAAGCTGGTCTGTCCATCTCAGAGCTTTTTTTTCAATCCCATTCCAAAATGGGTCTTTGTTGATAAAATTGGTTTAACTATAGATCTTTCAACTCGTTCGCGGAAAGAAGGATTAGGTATATTATTTAATTCATCTATCATAGCTCTGTCAGCGACGTTTCTCCCTGCTGTATCAGTATGTTTAGCATAAGCTAAGTCATGACGAAAGGCTGCTGCATCAACTCTGTCTACGGGTTTACTCCAATCTTTTGGCGTCCCATCAGGATTCAATCGCAAATCCAGTCGAGTTCCTGGACCTGTGAAAGAATGTCCTGGAAGATGCATTTCACCCGGGTACTTTGCCCATGGAAGTTTAATATTAGAAGTAGCAGAATTGAGAGCTGAGACTAAATCACCACCTTGTACAGTAGTAGACATTTTAGTAAACTGAGTTTTTCTAGCGCCACATTCAACGCATATACCTCTAATCATAGGTCTGCCATTCTTACTGACAACTCGTTGAATATCTTGGGATTGAGTTTGTCGCTTACATTTTACGCAATACGAGCTGTGCTCCATTTTAATATAATATAATTAAAATGGAAGTCCAAGACCTATCGTGGAATGAAGAATCAAGTAAACGCTTTAACAGTCCTCTCCTACCAAGAAGCATCAGAGGTTTGATCGTCGGTAAGTCTCAATGCGGCAAGACAATATTACTACTTAATTTATTACTGAGACCTGGTTGGTTAGACTACGATAACCTGCAGATCTTTGGCAAAAGTTTATTTCAAGCAGAATACAAGATCCTTAAGAAAGCATTCGAAGAGAAATTACCAAAGGAAGCAATTATAAGACTTTTTGATAATCGCGATGAGATAATGAAATTAAATGTATCACCGACCGCCGTAGTCGAGGAGATGTCTAAAAACATGGCCAAAAAATCGGATATAGAATGCAAGTTCTTTGAAACCTCTGAAGATGTTCCAGATCCACGAGACTTAAGTCGAGATAAGAAGAATCTCATGATTTTTGATGATTTACAGTTAGAGCGACAAAATAAATGCGAATCCTATTATATAAGAGGTAGGCATAGTAATGTAGACTGCTTTTACCTAGCACAAAATTATTTCAAGCTGCCTAGACAAACTATAAGAGAGAATGCTAACTTTATATGTCTATTCCCTCAAGACCTAAAAAATATTAATCATATCTACAGCGATCATATAGGCGTAGATGATATGACTATTGAAGAATTTCGAAAACTATGCAAAACTGCGTGGGATGAAACGCATGGTTTTGTGGTTATAGACCTTACTAGTAAAACAAATAAGGGCAGGTACAGATCTGGATTAGATACATTTTACATTAAATAAAAGCAATAATAAAATGATAACAAAATTTAAGATTTTATATTCTAGGTTTAAAAATAGCTATCTAAAATGGAAACCCTTCTTGACGAAATTTTATCTAATACTCAAACGATTGCACGCAACACAGAGGCTAAAGAATCCTTTTGCATTTTGTTGAGCGAAAGGAGCACACGAATTCGAACGAAATTTAATCCACTAATCGAACTGGATAAAAGTAAAAAATATGAAATGGCCCTTGTTAATCTTGAAACGTACTACAGTTTTCCTAATATAGACGAAACAAATAATAAATTCGTATATTCGTCAGATAACGGTGTAACGTGGAAAGATTTAGACATTCCAACCGGTTGCTATGAAATCGATGACTTAAACGAATACATACAGAGAATTTTAAAGGAAGAAGGTCATGGTCAATGTATAAAGTTGCGACCAAATAACAATACTTTGAAGGCTGTTTTGGAAATTGATGAGAACTATAAAATTGATTTTAGAGTACCAAATTCAATTAGCACCGTTCTAGGATTTCAGAGTCGTGTATACTCCGAAGGATATAACGAATCCGAGCACATAGTCGAAGTAAACAGCGTGAATAGTTTACGAGTTACGAGTGATATAATAGGATCATCGTATGCTAACGGAACTACGGAGAACATAATTTATTCTTTCTTTCCATCGGTCGGGCCTGGTTACAAGATAATCGAATCTCCTCACAATCTCGTATATCTTCCAATAACGCTATACTCTATTTCATCGATGGAAACAAAACTAATAGACCAAAATGGAAAACTAATTAATTTAAGAGGTGAGGAATTGTCGATACGATTTCACATAAGAGAGGTTTAATTTAAAGTTTATATTTAATAAAAGATGAGCGCTTACGCTAAGGTCAAAGTTAATATTTCTGAAGGGCAAAAAGAGAAGATTAAACGAGCTGCTCAAGTAGGAACTGGAGTGAGTATAAGACTTTCTCATGGAGACATAACTGGTGAGCATGTATTAGCTCTAAACCAGAGGCAAATCAACAAGTTAACTAAAGCGTATCAGAATGGAACTGGAGTGACAATTAAAATGGGTAAAAAGCAATTAGAAGACAATGCGAGAGTCGAAGGCGGGTTTATTGGTGCTATTCTACCGTTCTTAGCAACAGCTGGAAAGTTTCTACTGTCTAGTGTTCTCCCGAGTTTAGCCACAGGAGCCTTAACAGGATTGGGTTCTGCAGCTGGTTCCAAAATTGTCGATAAAATTAGTGGATCTTCGATCTCACACCCGATAAGTGGATCTGGCGTGCTCTACGTTAAGAAAGGAGGAATATGCTGTAAGATAAGGCCTGCTGGCGAAGGTCTTTTTCTATCTCCGTGGAAAAAGGGTATTTCGATATCGGGTTCTGGTCTGTTTATGAAAAGAGGGACAGGATATATCAGCGGTGAAGGTCTTATACTTGGTCCTAATTCACCATTTAAAAATATTCCTATTCTTGGAATGTTACTTTAAACAATCTCTTATATAAATGTCTGGATACGGTCACCCAATACACAAATTTATCACCAAACGGAAGCCTCGTGTGAGTACGATAATTTGGTTGCCCAAAGTGGTCACTCACGCTCCTGCAAGACAACGAGCAGGCGACAGATATGAGATTTTTGCTCAGCAAGCAATAACGATTGAACCAAAGACAAATATTACAGTAGAAGTAGGCCTTGGAGTCCGAATGACCAGTGGAATGTGTCTAGTCTCTCTTAGACAGAAGTTGAAACAACTCAGACTGAGCCTTCAAGATGGTACTGTCCTAGAGGACGCAGAGGATATAATAATTACAATACAAAACAACTCCGATTCACCAGTTACTATAAACGAAAAAGACTCCATATGTTATGTTAATTACTACGATGCATAACGTGTACGTTTTATGTTTACGTTTTACGTTTACGTTTTACGTTACGTTTTAAACATTATACTTATAATAAAAAATGTCGCTACTGAAAATTAGCGATCCTGCAAAAAGAGATTTTATTATCGAAGAGTTTTTAAAAACGAAAAAAAATATTAAACAAAACTTTCTTTCAGAGAGAATAGACGATCTTGGACTTCAACGAGAATTAACGAAAATCTACAAACCAATAGTCGACTCTCAATCAGCAATTTCAAAAGAACAAAACGCTTTGCTGTCGACAATAAAAGATAACTCTGCAGCAACATCACTGGCTCTAAAATCACTTCCAGATTCGTTGAAAACCATTCAATTTCCTCAGTATCCGTCTATAGAGGCGTACGATGACGATGACCCAGTAGAAGACATTAGAAGGTTAGAATTAGGAAATATTGCAGTTGAATACCTTAAAAAATATGCTTCTGATAAAAGACTTGTGGATACAACATTCGGATTAAGATCAAGAGATGGAAAATTCTACATCGGTGACAGCGAAGCCTCAATCCAAGGAAATGATATTACAGTTGGAACCACAACTTATCAAGGAACTCCAGGATTATGGGAATTGTTAACGTTAGCTAGTCCAAACAGTTCAATTTATGATAATCGTGATCTCGAAGAATACGCCGAGATTCTAATTAAAACGAATGCCATGAGTCAGCCAAATAAACCAAACACACCTAAATCGTCTAGAAGTGTAAAATATGCAAAGATAATAAAACCCATATGGGACGATTACATAAAGTTAAGAGGTAAAACAGGAAGCGGAATAATTACCATTCCTTCAGATCCTAACGAATTAGTAAAACAATTAGAGTTGCGAATATATAGCTACAAAGCGGGAAATACGGGTGTAAGAAATGAAATTGTGGGTATGACCGACGAGTTACTAAGACAAGGAGTGATAACCAAAGATGAATATAAAAAATTGATGATCTAATTTAAAAATTGATGATATAGAAATGCTGGTCGTTGCGAGAAGAAGTTATAAAAAAGTACACGTTGTCGGTGGAGCAGGAATATTCGATTTCATTGCAGGATTTCTCAAGAGACTACTGACTTCGAATGCAGCCAAACAAATTGCGAGCACAGCTGTCAAAGAGATTGGGGGTGTTGCTAAGGATAAGGCGATCGACGTTGGAAAACGATTACTCAATAAGATACTTCCACCAACCACCGTTCAGCAGCCGATAACTCAGGAAACTAAAGTCATTCTAGCTAGATTACTCGGGTCGAATCCGCAAATGACGGGAGGAGCTATTAGAATTCAGGATCTCGTAAAACGCTTAAAAGGAGGTGGTTTGAAAATGGCAGTTTAAATTTATTTTGCTTAAGGTTAATTTTCTTATTTAGGCCTAAAAATTTAATTTTCTTATTTAAAAATATATGTATAATAAAATGCAATCCGATATTCTAAGATTCACAGAGCAACCATTGATCGATGAAGGTATTGAGCGATACGAATGGCACGAGTACGAACCTGTAGCGAGAACTAACCTTAACAGTTCTGGTGAAATAAGAATAAATATTGAATTACAAGACTTATACAGTCACCCAGCAGAGTCATATCTACAATTCGAAGGAAGACTAATTAAAGCCGATGACACCGCATACGTTAATGCTGATTTAGTCGCTCTTACGAATAATGGGCTTATGTATCTATTCAGTCAAATATCCTATCAGTTATCTAATCAAGAAATCGAAACGCTATTTCATCCGGGTCAAGCTACAACGATGCTCGGTTTACTTACGTATCCAAACGATTTTCAGCTGACTCAAGGCTTAAATCAGCTGTGGTATAAAGACACTGGAGCGACTGCTGTTATTGCGGACAACCCCGGATTTGCCACTAGACAAAGCTTTCTCATTCGCAAACCAAACACTAAAGGAATGTTCAGCTTTATTGTTCCGTTGAAGCATATTTTCGGGTTTTGCGATGATTACGACAAGATTATTTATGGCTTCAAACAGACGCTGACTTTAGTTCGTAAAGCGGACGATGATGCAATATTCCGAGATAACGCTGCAGCTGCTGGAAAAGTTGCGATAAACAAAATTTCATGGTTTATTCCGCACGTTATTCCTTCCGATATGGAACGAATGCAGTTGTATAAGACAATTGAATCGAAATTAACGTTGCCAGTTGCGTATAGAGCTCGTCAATGCGACACAATAACGGTTCCTCAGTCGACAAGTTTCAGTTGGAGATTAAGCGTTAAAACATCACCGGAGAAACCTAGATATATCATCGTAGGATTTCAGACGGACCGTAGCGGTAATCAGGAAAGTAATCCATCGCTATTTAATCACTGCGATCTCAAGAACATTTATGTGATGATGAACCAGGAAAGATATCCAGCTGTAGATCATAACCTATCGTTTCCTAATCAACAATTCTCCAGAGCGTACAGAGACGCGTCCTCCTTTAGTCAAAAATTCTATGGTATGGATAAGTTGATTACGCAAGGAAATATAACACCTGTTGATTATAAAGAATTATATCCGTTGTTCGTGTTCGATGTAAGCAAACAATCCGAGCGTTTGAAATCTTCAGTCGTTGATATTCAGATTAAGGCTCTTTTCAAAGCAGCGGTGCCAGCCGACACCGAAGCGTATGCTGTCGTAATTTCAGATAGGTTGCTGCAGTTCCAATCGGATGGACAGAAAATGAGTGTAGTGTATGGAAAATTGATTTAAAGAATACTTATATATTATGAAGCTACCAGAGCTTAGAATGTTGGCCAAGCATAACAATGTTACAGGCACTTCACATCTCAACAAACCTCAAATGATAGCTGTATTGATTGAAAAGAATATTCTTCCGACGGACTACAAGTCTGTGTCATATCGACATGACACGCTGGGTAGTATCAGGAAACAACCGAGAAGAGTAGATATTATAGATCGAGAGACTGGCGTTGTTACCTCGTATCCATCGATGTATAAAGCTGCTAAGGCGTATGGTCAGAGTGCTGGCATAATAGCTTATCATAACGGAAATGTCTGGAGAGATAGATACGAAATTAAAGTGTTCGAGAGATAGATATGATATTAGGCTAAAGTGGATCTTCGATCTCACAGATAAGTGTTCGATAAGTGGATCTTCGATCTCACAGCTAATGTATTAATATTTTTGCGTGGTAAAAATAAAATGGATTTAAAGAAAAGTAGTTTAAGAAACATGAACCATGTTGAACACTTGCTCGACTCATCGGTTCCTGACATTAAGGTTCCTACGCTTACTCCCACACCTGGTAAATACAAACCAGTAGCGCCTAAGAGAAAATACAAAAATAAGCTTAGATCTAAATTGAATGATTTTGCGGATTGGTTACTTAGTTATGTGCCTGAACAAGACAATAAAGTCGTTAACGAAAAACTCGAATCGTTGAAGTCAACTGTTTCCAGGATATTCGATAAAACTAAAATTCGAGAAACGGCGTCGGCTATTAAAGGATTCACCAAGCAATATAGAATAGATGGAATTAATGGAATGGATGCCTCTTCGTTTCTTGATTTCGTCAGACCGCAGGTAGTAAATCTGTTGTCGAACAATCGCCAGACAAAGACTAATTTGGTTCTTACTTGTACTATGGAACGAGTAGATATGAAATCTGGAATAGTGACTTCTGAGGATATACCATTCGTTTCCAGGGCAGAAGTTATTTTAGAAGCAACCGACTTGAATGAAATATACAGCAGAAAGAAGGATAAAATCATGGAGTCTATTGCTAGTTTTCAGATGCAAGGAAGTAATTGGAGATTTAAAGCTGTTGTAAAATTAGATATAAATACGGTAAAATATACACCCTTAAGAGGTAGTTCTTACATTCCACTTCCCGACTTTTTAGCTAATAAAAAGGCTATCATAAATATGAAAAACGATGATGAAGAATGTTTCAAATGGTGTATCACTAGAGCTTTGAATCCGGTTGTGAAAAATTCGGAGATAATAACGAAAGCTTTGAAAGAACAGTCTAAAAAACTTAATTGGAGTGGTATTGAGTTTCCAGTTGCTGCTGATGCTAATGTGATAGGTAGGTTCGAGAGAAATAATAATGTTAATGTTAATGTATTCGGTTATGAAAAAGAAGTATACCCGCTTTATCTGTCTAAGTGTGAAAGTAGTATTGATCTATTGCTTATATCTGATGGAGAGAAAAAACATTATTGCTGGATCAAGAATTTTAACAGATTGATGACATCTGGGACTAATTCGAGGTACTATTGTAAAAGGTGTACGACTGGTTTCTCAACGACCAAAGCGCTTAACAACCATAATGAGTACTGCAAACACCATAACGCACAAAAAATAGAAATGCCAGAACCAGGAGCTATGTTAAGTTTTAAAAATTATAACAATTCTATGAGGGTACCGTTTATAGTGTACGCAGATTTCGAGTCTTTTGTGAAGCCAATAGACACTTGTCAACCAAATCTAGAGTTGTCGTACACTAATAAATATCAAAAGCATATTCCTAGCTCCTTTTGTTACTACATAAAATGTTTCGACGATAGTGTATATTCTCAAGATCCTGTGACGTTTACGGCTGAAAGCGAAGATGACGATGTTGGTCAAATATTTGTAGATAAACTCACAGAGAATATAAAACGAATATATAATCAATTCAAATTCCCTAAGAAGATGATATTTACAGAAGAGGACAAGAAGTGTTTTGATACAGCTACTACATGTCATATCTGTGAAAAAACGTTGGGCGAAGACCGAGTGAGAGATCACTGTCATCTTAGCGGTAAATTTCGAGGGGCTGCTCATAACATTTGTAATTTAGACTATAAAGTCCCCAAGTTTTTCCCTGTAGTGTTTCACAATCTTTCCGGGTACGATTGCCATCTGTTCATTAAGAAACTGAGAGGTGATAATGGAGAGAAAATTAACTGCATACCTAATAACGAGGAAAAGTATATATCTTTTAGCAGAGAGGTCGTTGTTGATAAGTTTGTCAATAAAGAGGGAAAAGAGATTACCGTCAAGCGACAACTGCGTTTTATCGACAGTTTTAAATTTATGGCTTCTAGTCTTGATGCTTTATCGAGGAACCTAAGCAAAGACCAGTGCAGAAATATTGGGAAACGATATACAGGAAAAAAGCTCGATCTTTTGCTAAGAAAAGGCATATATCCTTATGACTACGTCGATTCTTTTACTAAATTTAATGAAACCGAACTACCACCAAAATCCACTTTCTATTCTAAGCTAAATGATTCGAATATTAGCGATAAAGACTACGAGCATGCACAAACGGTATGGAATGAATTTGGATGTAAAACATTCAGAGAGTATCACGATTTGTACAACGTCTCGGATGTTCTGCTACTTGCCGATGTTTTCGAAAACTTTAGAGACGTGTGTATGAAGAACTATACGCTTGACCCTGCATGGTATTTTACATCTCCTGGCTTAGCTTGGGATGCCGCTTTAAAATTGACAGGCGTGAAATTGGAGTTATTGAGTGATTACGATATGATTCTGATGCTTAGGCAAGGGATGAGAGGAGGAGTGAGCACAATATCAAATCGTTACGGGAAAGCGAATAATAAATATATGAGCGATTTCAATAGTAACGAAAATTCTACATTTATCACTTACCTGGATGCGAATAATCTATATGGATGGGCTATGATCAAAAATTTACCTACTCACGGGTTCAAATGGATGAACGAAGATGAATTAAATAATTGGAGAAGTATTCCATGCATATTGGAAGTTGATTTGGAATACCCTAAAGAGTTACACGACCTGCATAACGATTTTCCGTTAGCCCCCGAAAGCATTGAGATTGACAAAATCAAAAAGTTAATTCCAAACTTAAACGATAAAAAGAAGTATGTGATACACTACGATAATCTGAAGCTGTACGAGAGTTTAGGTTTGAAAATAACAAAAGTGCATAGAGGCATACTATTCGAGGAAAGTGATTGGTTGAAAAAGTATATCGATTTAAATACAGCTCTTAGAACGAAAGCTACTAATGACTTTGAGAAAGACTTTTTCAAATTAATGAATAACAGTGTCTTTGGAAAAACTTGTGAGAACATTGAAAATCGTGTTGATGTAAAGTTAGTGTGTCAAGAGCAGGAGGCTATTAAACTAGCCGCAAAACCTAATTACGAGAGTTGTACTATTTTCGATGAAAATCTAATAGCGGTTCACATGAAAAGAACTAAATTGTACTATAATAAGCCTATCTATCTTGGTATGTGTATATTAGACTTGAGTAAAACGTTGATGTATGACTTTCATTACAATTACATCAAGGATAAATACGGAAATAGAGCTAAATTATTATTTACCGATACAGATTCTTTGACATACGAAATTAAAACTGAAGACTTTTACTCAGATATCGCAGGCGATATTAAGGCTCGATTCGATACGAGTGAATACCCGAGAGATCATCCATCTGGTATTGAGGTTGGAGTAAATAAAAAAGTTATTGGAATGTTCAAGGATGAAACTAGTGGGAAACAGATAAAAGAATTTATCGGACTACGAGCAAAGTTGTATTCTTATAAGATGGCTGCTGGAGATGAGCATAAAAGGTGTAAAGGTATTAAGAAGAATGTTGTCCAGAAAACTATTACTCACGAAGATTATAAAGACTGCTTATTTACTAAAAAAGAACAACAACGAACGATGAATGTTATTAGATCTTATCATCACGATATTTTTACAGAAGAAATTAATAAAGTTGCATTATCTGCAGACGACGATAAACGGGTAATATTGATAGATGGTATTCATACACTAGCATATGGTCATTACTCGTTGAAAATTTTTAATTAATGATTATGTTTAATAAATGAGCGTCAAAAAAATCGATGTTTGTGGAGTAGTGCTACCGAATATTGCTTTATCGAATGTGGATCTAATCGAAGCGGCTGGGAAGATGAGGATTCACAATTTCAGGGGAGTATTTCTCAGAGACGAGCTACCGAAGAAACCTAGACGGAATGAGTGTGGGATATTGAATCTAGATGGTTCTAATGGGGTGGGCTCGCACTGGTGCGCTTTCTTAAAGAGCGGTAACGAGAAAATATATTTCGATAGTTACGGCCTTCCTCCCCCTCTGGAACTGATAAAGTATTTACGCCGTCCAGTGTTATATAACAGCGAGCGAATACAACCCGATAACGAAGTATTTTGTGGTCATTTATGTTTGTATGTCTTAAAGAAGACGATGAACGATGGTTGTAAATTTCAAGAAGTTATAAATGGATTGCATTAAAAATTATTTTATATATAAAATGCCCGTTGATAAATTTGGTCGCACCGCTGTTGGAGGAACATCACGAAGAGTAATCGCTGGAGGTGTAACTCTTAGTCAAATAAATGCTAATTTTCTTCGATGTGATGGAGCAAATCTGGCGACTGGAAATTTAAAAATGAATGGACATGTGATAAAAGGTCTCCCAGTAACGAATATTTCGACAGCCGGAATGGATGAAGCTTTAAGTAGGGGGCAAGCCATTGATTTGATAACGAATCACAACGATTCTCCGTCCAACGATAATCATTTGACGAATAAGAAATACGTTGATGAACAAGTTACAAAGTACGTCGATAAATCTCTGAAAAAGTGCCATGTTGGATATATTCCTCCCTTGGAAGCTGATGTAAGTGTGACAGGATTCGTTGCTAGTGCCAGTGAGTGTTTATCCGGAAGCAAAGCCTACCATGCTTTCACTAATCTCAAGGACGATGTTAACACAGCTTGGAATTCAGGTCAAGTAATGGCTTGGTTACAAATTAAATGTCCTGAGCCAGTTAAAATTTGGAGAATTGCGATGAAAACCGTATCTGTATCTTATTTCGATTTTGACGCTAGCAATGATGGAGTAGTGTTTGAAAAATTACCCATATTCCCTTCTTCAACGAATTCACCGGCTGTTCCGAGATTTTGTAATATTACTAGACCTATGGGTGCGTATCAATATTACAGAGTTACATCAACGCAAGTGGATGATTTTTCTCCACGAGGGATTCAGGTAAT
The DNA here is from genome assembly GCA_945859605.1 of Lumbricus rubellus. Classification (NCBI taxonomy): domain Eukaryota; kingdom Metazoa; phylum Annelida; class Clitellata; order Crassiclitellata; family Lumbricidae; genus Lumbricus; species Lumbricus rubellus. Next base: position 27,141,826 of record OX243826.1, on the reverse strand, counting down.
GCAATTATATGTATACGATGACTAATCTGCATTAAAAATTATTATTATATATAAAATGCCTGTCGATAAATTCGGTCACACCGATGTTGGTTCATCACAAAGAGTAATCGCTGGAGGTGTTACTCTTAGTCAAGTAAATGCTAGTTTTCTTCGATTGGATGGAGCAAACATCGCGACTGGAAATTTAAAAATGGGTGGTCACAAAATTAAAGGACTACCAACAACGAAACCTTTGACAGCAGCAATGGATGAGGCTTTAAGTTGGGGTCAAGCCATTGATTTGATAACAAATCACGACGATTCTCCGTCCAACGATAATCATTTGACGAATAAGAAATACGTTAATGAACAAGTTGCATCGAAGGTGGCTAAGACTGGTGATACAATGACTGGTGATCTATTCTTAAACGTTGGCTCCGATCGTCTGCGTTCAATGGGTTGTAAGGACTTGAGAGGAGATAATAAAGAATTCACTATTTTCTTAGGTAGTATACGAAATAAACTACAATGTTCGCTAAACAATCCTATTACATTACAATCGATGGATGGATTTCGTTTTAGAATAAACAATGAAATCATGTTAGAGATGGTTAAGTCACTCGATGGCACTCCTCCGTCTAAAATAAATGTGTATAAGTCCATCTTTATGCATGATGCTTACATTACAGGGCTACACGAACCCAACAGCGTCAGCGATGCAGCTACGAAGCAGTATGTAGATTCTATCTCAATCGGTCCCGCGCTTAGCATTCATTCTTTAACTTGGCAATTCTTAATCGCTAAAACTCACACAAGAGTTACTTTCGATAGTGTAAGATTCAAAACCGATGGTGTTATAAGTGCGGGAATGACCCGTTTCACTCCCGGTAAAGCCGGATACTATTTCGTTTCGACGTACATAGAATTTGGTAACAGTAGTACCGCTCCTGGTAACGTCTACCTGTATAGAAATGGGGCGAATTACATGCAAATTGCGGGCGGAGGGGGAACGGGAGCTGCGTTTAACAATTCAACCGGTAGTTGCATAATTTTCGTAGCCAATACCGATTTTCTCGAGATATTCGCTTATTCACACATCGCAATAAATATATTAGCTAGAGACTTTTCGACAGTATTCTTACGACCTTAATTTTTAACTGGTTTCTAGCTTTCACAAAAGACTAAGACTTTTAACTGGTTTATTAGCTGATATTTTCTTCAATATCAGGTTTCTTTAAAATCAGCTAGCTCCTAGTCAGGTTGTTGTATAAGTAGACCATAATGTTCGCATATAATAGCTCAGTCTGCTGTGAGTCAATACCGTATTCTGCTGTTGTTTTGCATCAGCGTTGATCACCATTACCGTAGCTCCTGCGCTACCTACCAAGAATGTTAATTGGGTTTAACTGGCTTATTGGCTGATATTTTCTTCAATATCAGGTTTCTTTAAAATCAGCTAAGTTGTTAATTATACATCTACTCATGAAAAAGTCTACGATTAGAATACAAAGCAAAGAAACGAGAAGCAAAACTTGAACCTTCAGACAGTCGCATTCTGACTTTTATCTTTTAGTCCAGCGCGCGTGAGAGACTATACAGGAGTACAGGACGAGACAGAGCGTTATTTTGAAGCTGGTTTTACTAATTTTGAGGCGGCACAGTGCCGCACCACTGCAGAAATATTAAATGACCTGTTCAAAAACGCAAAGCTGCTTTCACGTTTATGCCACATGAAGAAGGCATTATTTGGAAAGCTCGAGTCGAGGTGGATTTAAGTTGCTGCGAGTGTTGTACACGACTTTACGCAGAAATTAGTGCAGTGCAGTTGCGTTCAGATGCTATTCATGGATCTGCCAACAGTGTCCAACACCAAGAAGCTTTTTCGATTATAATAATCTGAACTCCCTATTCATTGCATACCTGGGACTATTATTACTATAATTTACATGTACAGACAATATCGATTATGGGTTCTGAAGAAAGATGTGGTGAGTGTACCATTAAATTACAGCTCGAATCACCTATTCTTCTCTTGAATTGCATCATCTCAGTCATGCCCTAGGATAGCCTAGTTAGCTACACCGGTAAGCGAGAGCGGCATACGTTTGTTGGTTGCAACGGACTGCGGTTCAAGCCCCGGGCTGGGAGTTGACATACAGAGATTTAGATATCTCGGGCTAGCACGTGTGGGACGCAGGGGCGCAGGCTGCTGCGGAGCAACCTTGGGCAGGTTGCTTACCCATGCATCATTGTCTGTGGGGAAGGCAACGGGAAACCACCTCACTAATCTCATCCCCGAGTGGCGAAAGCCTTATGACCTGCCTAGGGGCAGAGAACCATCATCATCAGTCATGTCCAAAGATTTGTTGATAGACCAATATTGCCAATGCTCTTCTGATTGGCTGCCTTTCTTATAGTAAACTCGCATCTCGACTTTCATGTTTGATGAACGTCACTGGGTATAATTATGTGCTCTCAGGCGACAAGGTCTTAGCTAGGGGGTGTTTTGGGTGTTTGAACACACCCCACCCCGAAGTGAAATAATGTAAAAATGAAATAATGCATTTTCTAATATACATGATGTAAGAACCAAAACATTTGGTAAGATATTGTTCGTTCAGAACCGGCTGTGTCACAACGTTCCTCCAAACCCCTTAGCTATAGTTGATTCGGCTTGCTTGCTCATCGGTCGAGTAAACCCCTCCCCCCCATAAAATCCTGGCTACGGCCTTGTTAGGCGCATACATTTTATTGCTCTCACTGATCTCATAAAGTTATAAGGCTTAGCGGGTCCTGTACTGAAATATTCTGTTGACGTAACCTTTGTTCCTCAAAAACGCCTGACAGGGCTGCTTTAATGCCCAGAGTATTCTGTTCCTTGTCGCGCTCATTAAGTCAGAGCCTACAAGTCCTGTCCAGTTCAGGACGTTGTCGATCCAAGATATCCTCGGCCTTCCTCGTCCTCTGTTCCCCTCGACAAAACCCGTCTATCATTTACTTCAATTAAATTGGACTTCTCATTGGAATACGCTATAGGCCTCTATCTCCTTCCGTTCGCCCTAGGTCCTATCTAATTGTTTTGGCAGTCTCTCTTCTTCCTTCGCTCTTCTCAAAACCTGCTTGCTATCAAGCAGCCCCGCACAATGGGGACGCTTCCGAACTGTTCACCATACCACAAGCAGACGCTTTACAAAATTTAATGATCAAATACAATACAAAAATATGACAAAATTATAAGTTGGGTCCAATGCCAATGCCTATTATAAGCCTAAATGCATTATTTCGCGCTTCATGATCAACGCGCAATAACGGTAGGCCTATACGACGTCACGCTTGGATACCAACTTTTCGTATCTAAGGACGCAGTACAACGGTTATCCGCTAGAGGTGCAATGGCGTCTGCACGATGAAATCTTAACATGGTTTAGATAGGAAGAATTTGGCTTTGCGTATACTGGGTCGTGTGTTCTTCACAAGCTGCTTAAATATATCTCATAATTTGGGTAAAATTGCAATGAACGTGTACGTTAAAAGCAAGTCTCTGGAAGATGTGAAGTTTAGCTAAACAATG
>OX243826.1:27108276-27133276 GCA_945859605.1 Lumbricus rubellus | reverse complement strand
CCATACTCCATGGTAAATTACTTCCAATCGGAGGACAATGACCTTTTCCCCTAGTTTTAACTGTACAGAAGTGCTTCTACAACTACACATTTTGTGTACAACTGCACGTTAAAAAGCCCTGGCGCTTTAGAAGTTTGGAGATTGCGATTACGGTTACACTAATAAGTTACCTGTCGTAGTCCAAGATGGTCGAGATGCGGTGAGCGATGGTGATGACGGTGGAGTTGGTGAACTGTTCTCGAATCGTTTTCTGGATGAGTTTGTCGGACAGTGGATCTATGCCGGATGTCGCCTCATCCAAAACGATGATCCGCGAGTTACGAAGCAAAGCCCTCGCCATACACAACAGCTGACGTTGACCAACACTGCATGAGGAGAAGAAGAAACACGTCATTAAGTTAACACATCATTCTCAACATCCCTCTCCCTGTTGCGACTCGTACAATTTGCGGAACCCACCTCCCTCCCCCAATGCGTATACGTGCAAATAAGCTTCTCTGCCCTCCATCGCCATACACAGCAGCATGCAGCTGACGCTGACCAACGCTAAGGAGAAGAAGAAGAAACACGTGTCGTCGACATTGCAGAATTATACGCAGGGTGACAATAATATTACCGGGGATTTGGGGTTTCAACCCCTAGTCTTTCTTAGAGCCCCCATAGTAAAGTGTGTTTTTCACACCCCAATTTCAAGTGGTTCATAGTCCAATGATCCAATCCCCAGTAATTTTTCCACAATTCTTACACTGCTTAGACTAGCCGGTGCTATAGCGCCCGAGCAATTGCAAATGGACTTGCTCAAGGACCCTACGCGGCGGCTTCAGGTGGATTCGAACCTAGCCCCAAAGCACCGACGCTACCACAACACCACCGCGCCCCACGATTTATACAGATTTGATATCCGGCAGCCCTGGATGAGATATTTAGTAATTTATAGGAGTGCGATGAAGAGAAAATAAGACCTTAGCTGACCTGATTTCATCGCCACTGCTAACAATCTGGTCCAGTCCTTGAGGCATATTGGCTTCGACGTATGCCTTCAGATACGCTTGCTCAAGCGCTCTCCAGATCTGAGCGTCAGCGTACAACTTCTTCGGGTCTAGGTTGCTGCGCAGTGTTCCAGTGAAGAGTATCGGATCCTGAAGAATTATTTCAAAGCAATTAGTAATTATGACAGTTTATGTAGCGCTGTAACACGACCATGCCGTTACAAGGGCGTCTTGCAAAGCAGCTAACAGGTGGATGGATTGACACGTACTTGTTTGTTTGTTTGTATGTGCACTTGTTATAGCGCCCCTTCAAGCTCTCGCTACTCAGAGGCGCTCTCAATGCAGAGCGGACACTGCATCGGAGTTTCACGCCGAAGCGCTGAGCAATTGTAAGTGAAGGACTTGCCCAAGGTCCTTACGCGGCTTGAGGGTGGATTCGAACCTCGGACCTTCCGGCTCCAAGGCAACGACGCCACCACTAGACCACCGCGCCCCACAAGCTAGGCTTCGGGTTATTGCCTACCATAAGGCAATAACCCGAAGCCTAGCTGTAGTCTTGGATATTAGTCAAACTCTGAACTCAGAAGGCACACAAACAGTGAAAGAAATATGATCAGCTTATCTTAGGTTGTAGGTCTAGGCCCTATCCCCTTTCAGAAACTTATAAATAGCCGTCTTTTTACACTAATGTGAGGTTCCAACAATACAACAATTTGTGTTCAATAATAATATACAGGCGTGCAAAAAACCTGCAAATAGGTACATAAGTAGCCTATACATGTATAGTATACAAGCATAAACACCGTGGGCCGTCTTTCTACGGCGCTCTATTTTAGATACAATACGATATATACATCGACTATCTTCAACGTTTCCATAACATAATTATACGTCTACTTGTGGAATAGTGGTGAGTCTGGATCGTAGGTCGTGTAGCCCCAGTCGTCCGATTTCTTCCCCATCTATGACGATCCGTCCTTCCGCCGATTCCATCATTCGAAACAGAGACAGAATTATCGACGACTTCCCAGCTCCAGTTCGACCGACGATTCCAATCTGAAGACACACACAATCTTCTAATATCAGTGACTTCCATAGCGCCTTTTGTCTAATTAGTAACTGGCGACGTTTGTGTAATTAGTAACTTCTATGGCGACGTTTGTGTACTGAACAATGCGTCATCAACAGTGTTACTGATGGGAAATTTATTTTCAAACTAAGCACGCATACATATTGACTTCTAGGCATCGTTGCCCGTCATTGTATAATATTTTATTGCATCAGACCATTTTATTGCATCAGACCATTCTTTTGTAAAGCGCTTCTCGCAGCAGGTGCCTTTCAGAAGCGCTTCCAGTGCGTGCAAACCCGAGAAAGAAAAGGCAGGGTTTGAGACGATAGAAAAATGGCGAAAGACTTCCAAAGAGGATGACAGAGCGAACTGAAGAGGGGAGTCTATTTTTATAGGAAGGGACCTACACGCATCATCTTGAAATGCCTATCTCTTATAATGCATTCTCCCCTGACAAGGACTTACACCCTCAACCTGTTAATTGCCAATACAGCAAAGGCCTACTAATTAGTTATCTGTTACTCATCGGGGTTTCGTTATTAGCCACGATTACCACTTGGGACAGAGTGACATTATAATAATATTTTGATGCCTTGACCAAATGTTTTTGGCAGACGATGTAAGAACAGTGTAAGAATTGTGGACAAATAACTGGGGTGGTTGGGCCATTATCCACTTGGAATCGGGGTGTGAAAAACAGACTTTAACATGGAGCTCTAAGAAAGACTGGTGTGTTGAAACCCCCAACCCCCCGGCAATTCTCACCCTGTGTTAGAAGACTCATCAGCCATTGCAAGACGGTTAGTGATTTTTGGAAAAGCAAATTACTCTCCTAGCTCATTCAAAGATAACGACAACTTTTGTCTTGAAGAAATGATACACATCATTAAGATTTGTAAGAGTATGCCTATAAAAGGTTTCACAGTGTTCAATACCTTCTCCTTGGCGTTGATCCTGAAGGAAAGCTCAGAGAGGACCATCTCCAAACCTGCTCTATATCGAGTGCTAAACTTTTCGAATTGCACCACTCCATTTTCTGGCCACGTCTGACGAGGCTCAAACTCCGGCGCTTCCCAATCGGCCTATGCAGTGTCAACAAACACATGTTCTTTTATCCAAATCGTCATATTTTAACATTAAAAATTGTGATGATGACATTCCTTGTAATCATCATCATCATTAGCGCAGCTGCTAATATTATATGTATGCGTGTATGTATGTGTGACCACTTATTATAGCGCCCTTTCAAGATTTCAACTTGGAGGAGCTCGATCCCGACTGCAGCGCGGACACTGAATCGGAGTTTAACGCCGAAGCGCATAAACAATTGTGAGTGAAGGACTTGGCCAAGGTCCCTACGCGGCGGCTTAAGGTGGATTCGAACCCGCAACCTTCCGGCTCCAAGACACAGAACATACCCTATGTATGCCCCACAATGTAGGCTATAGGGCCTATAGGCCTAAAATAAATATGTGCTATTGCTAAAAAGTTTAAAAACCGACAATCGTATATTATAGACGTGAACCCCAAACATCTAAAAGGCCACTCGAAAGTCAAGCTTAGGGCATTAGCTTGTTAACGAGCGCTGCGTAGTTATGCTGCCGTCAATGAACCCTACCTCCTTTGGTACGCACGGTTCATTGCTGTATTCCTTGATGCGTTCAACGGCCACAATGTTCGCCTCGATCTCAACAGTCATCCGACTTGCGATGGGAATGTGAGGCAGAACCTAGCGACAGAAAAAGAAAACAGTAATTCATCAATGTTTGTATGTGCACTTGTTATAGCGCCCCTTCAAGCTCTATCTACTCAGAGGCGCTCCCGAATGCAGAGCGGACACTGCGTCGGAGTTTCACGCCGAAGCCCTGAGCAATTGTGAGTGAAGGACTTACCCAAGTTCCTTACGCGGCGAGGTGGATTCGAACCTCGAACCTTCCGGCTCCAAGGCAACGATTCCACCACTAGACCACCGCGCCTCACAATGAATGAAAATCTTAAGATGTTATCAAGTGAAGGGGATCATTCGTTAATTCAACGGTCAGCGAAAAGAATCTCAGTCTATTATTATAATAGTATGTCCTGTATAACTATTACTCTCAATGTGCCATTAGTGATGTGAGAGAGCGAATGAGTGAGTGAGAGGAGGGGCTATAGTGAGTGGGTAAGCAAGTGAGCGAATGAGTGAATGTTAGTGAGTTAGTGGGCACTGAGCATAATTATAAGTTGGTTGGACTGTGGGTGGGTGCATGGATGTGTGCGTGAGTGAGTGAGGAGAAGGTGGGTGGGAAAGTGAGGGTGGGTGAGTTGGGGTGGGTGAGTTGGTGAGTTGGTAAATAAAAATGAGCAAATGAGCAAGTGCGAGTGCTAGTGAGCGACTGAATGAGTGAGTAGGTAATAGTGGTTGGGCGAATGAGTAACTGAGAAAGTGGGTGAATCAGTGAGTGAATGTGAGTGATTGAGTAGCAAAATAATCATTTGCTAACACGTCGTTCATAAGCTGAACCGGGAATTCTATCTACATTGTACAATTGTACATGTATGCGAGATAAAATTTCGTGTCTATTAATCGAGACTTTTAATTAGAAGAACATTTTAAAGAAACAAAAAACAAAATGAAGTGATGATACGTCGTCTGGTTTGACGATGATCATGGAGGCGTATGAGGAGAAGGAGCCTCCTCACCTGGAAGACGCTGAACAGAACGAGTCCTATTTGTCCTGGCGTGAACGATTTGTCTTGATCGTGGAGAGCGACGGCCACTGCAGACGTCAGAAAGACAGCCAGTGCTCCTATCATTTCGTTGTAGCAGGTGTACAATCTGCATAAAAACAATACAATAGCTTCACTATTATTACTGGTATAAATTCGCGTAGCATGTAATAGCATAGAACTAAGCGCAATTTGAATGTTGCAGCGCATTTCAACAGTCAAGACGCATGATGAAACCCCAAACTCAATAGTCTTAATGGCGACTTTGTCTGTGCATACAATTATTATGGCTTCTTACGTCCTTCCATAATTTTATGGGACTTGCGGTGGATAGCATGTGAATAATGTCGAGCGGGTAGTGCATGTTGTATACGTATAATTATTATTATATGCTACAGTCATACGATGTTGTTGTTGTTGTTGTTGTTGTTGTTGCTGCTGCTGTTCGATAGCCAGCTGGCTTAGAGTCTGAACTATTGAAGCAAGGTTGGAATAATAGAATTAGGATCAAGATTTTGTCTCTTTCTTACGGTTGGTGAACGTATTTTGATGGCACAGCCTACAGATTGACCCACCAAGGAACAATTTACCACCGGAAAGAATGCACTTTCATGCAGTTTGAACTGGTGCAATGAATTTATCCCCCCCACACACCGGTTACCATGGCACCCTAGAACCCGTCTCCTACCTCCAGCAAGCAACGTATGTGCACCAGGGTCTGTGGCTTTCATCCGTCAGTTGATCGCATTTATCAATGAATTGATGTTGCTGGCGATATGCTCTGATCGACGCAGCACCTACGATCGTCTCTTCGAAGTGCGAATAGACCGGAGACTTCTTGATGGCGTAGAAGCGCTTCAGCGGAATTGCATTGGCACCATAGATCCTCTGTGCACAACAGGAAATGGTAATTAGCCGTCTGATATTGTCGTCATCATCATTGATATATAATCTTCGTTTAATTAGACAAATCAAGGTTACACACCGCACCCATGCAGTTACATGTCGATGCACTTTAAAATAACAACAAAATAATGTAATGTGAAGATACATGTAACAATGCCATTAATGGGCGACAAAGAGAACCCTCGGAATAAAGCAGCAGCACAACAGGAAATGGTAATTAAGTTAACTGTCTGATATTGTCATCATCATTGATGTCATTATCATCGCCATTGTTGTCGTTGTCGTGATTATTAGCATTGTCATTGGTGTTAAAATAGACAATCGCTTGCATCATTATCACCAGGTGTATAGGAGTCTCTTCGTCACCTTCACCATCACCTTAGCTGAGGTCGTATCCTGTGACTTCGATGTAACCAATTCTTAAAGCTACACTGCTATAGTACCATCATAATGGGGAAAAATAACTGGGGGTTGGAGTTGGCCTGTGATCCACTACGGGGCTCAAAGAAATACTGGGGTTTCAACCCCTCTGAACCATCCAGTGCATCCACCCGCCATGGGCGGAGTTTGGTTTCCGTTCTTGGAGAGTCTAACCCGAGTCTGAGCCTTATTGGCGGGGGGGCTAACCTCGAAAAAGGATACCATTTTCATGGTCAAAAAGTTGAATCTGGGCCTTTTTAGAGGGGTTTAGCCCCCCTAGATCCTGATAAACTCCGCCCATGCCACCCACAATTCTCACCCTGCATTTACGTCTTACCTGAGCGCAGACGTTCAGTAGGACAAGTGGTATGATGATCGCAAGGAAGATGGGATGGGCCACTCCTATCGTCACGATCGCTGCAATGAGGAAACATACGGACATCAACCAGAGGATGATATCCAACGGAAGTGACGCGTCCACTGTGTCCATCTCCGTACTGAAGACGTTGAGGACTCGACCAGGAGGATTCGTATCGAAGAAGGAGAGAGGAGCTCTGAAGAGACGGAAGAGGACGTTGGAGTGGAGGTTGCGAGAGGAGCTGAGGAAACCGATGGCAAACATTATGTAGATCATGGCGATCGCGAAAACTGGATGAACGACAACCAACAGGTTTGCTTTCAGATTAAGCTTAATAGTGTCTGAATTAATTACGATATTCTAATAAGTGTGTAAATTATTTTCTAAAGTCTAATAAATGTCTGAATTAATTGCTATATTTTCTAATTAATGTCTTAATTAGTTACTATATTCTAGTAAATGTCTGAATTAGTTACTAGATTCTAACCAATGTCTTAATTAAAGTCCAATTAATGTTTGTATGTGCACTTGTTATAGCGCCCCTTCAAGCTCACTACTCAGAGGCGCTCCTGACTGTATCAAAGTTTCACGCCGAAGCGATGAGCAAATGCGAGTGTAGGACTTGCCCAAGGTCCCTACCGGTACGCGGCGACTTGAGGTGGATTCGAACCGGCAACCCTTCGGCTGCAAGGCCACGAACGTACCCACTACACCACCGCGAATTAATGACTGTATTCTAATTAATGTCTGAATTAATTACTAGATTTTGATCAGTGTTTCTCTACAAACGAAACCCAGAAGGAATAATATATAATTAAATAAGCAATATTTAAAAATCAGACTAGAAATTCCTTACGCTGAACAATTCCAAAGACTCCGTAGATTTCGAGATAGTGCAGCTGTGGTTCTTTCAACTGATCATCACTCCAGATTCTAAGCCATATGTTGGCTGCGGCTTGAGCTGCGATGAATAGCAAGTTGCTGAGGAGAAGAGCGATGAAGACACCAAACCCACCGGACTTAATGTATGTCCAGACAACATGCCACTTTATCTGTGTGACAAAGAAAATAATACGCGAACCATGTATGTATATAGTGAACAGGAATTAAAATAAACATTGATAGCACAGGCGAGAGAATATCGCATTCAGCAGACTTTAAAAATTCAATTCATTCATTCATTCATTCATTCATTCATTCAGTAGTAGTAGTAGTGATGATGATAATGATGATGATCATCATCATCACCACGATGATCACGATGATTATGATGATTATCAAGATGATTATTGTGACTGATCATGTCATCGTCGTCGTCATCAGCGTCATCATCATCATCATTATCACTATATATCATGATGATAAACGCGTCTTACAAATCCTGTTCCAAGGTTTTCGACCGTCGTGATAGTGTGTCCTCTTGGTTGACCTTGAGTTCCGTCAATGTCACCTTCGCTGCTCGTCAGAAGGAAGTCGGATGAAAGATTGAATTCGAGTTCCGGTTGGAAGGAAGTCGATGGTCTGATGTCGTGGCTCAGTCTGCCAGGATCGTGACTTGCCGTCCGTGAAAAAGCCCGTCTGTATAATTATCAATAGAACAAAACAGAGAACTAAAGATAAGAAGAAGACGATCCATATACGCGACGATGCAGCATTTTGGCAACTTAACAAGTCCACATAGGGGCTAGAGGGGGCACTTGCCTGCCCCCTGGAAAGGTGAAATCTATTTTTATAACTGCTACTTTTTGGTTGTTAACATTTTTCTTTTGCACTAAAGAATCGGGCCAATGGGGAGCCGCTTGAACCCGCACTGCTACCAGACAACGTCGAGCCTTCTCTGTTGTTGGCCCATGCATCCACATGGAGTGGGCTCCCGCACCAAGCTTACTGCCTCGGAATAATTTGCCTGCGTTCTGCCAGTTGCTTAAGACCTATCTTTTTAGCTGTGGCTGGGCTGGGAGCGCCTTCGAGTAGTCTTCTTGAAGAGGTGCTATGTAAGTTTTCGGAATAAATGAATGAATGAATGAATGAATGCACTAAAATGAATGCCGTCAAGAAGTCGCTTGAGAGCAATCCATGAAGGAAATCTCCTCAATAAAGCAAAAAATACTGTGACTAACCCAAGCGCTTCCAACGCCGAAACGCGTCGAGAAATCGACTTCTGTACAACTGCAACAGCAATAAGCTTACCGATAAAAGATATCACTAGACAGCTGCTGAAGAAAGCGATATATATTAAATAAATTAAATATAATATATATACATGTATATATGTGTAAAGGCCCTATATATATATATGCCATATGGCAGCATAACTACTGAAAGAAGGTACGGTAATCCAGGGTTGTTTTAAAGGAATTTTTAGAACTGCACAACCCCTTCTTTTCCTTCCCATCCTCCATGGTATAAATTACTTCCAATCGGAGGACAATGACCTTTTTGATAGTTTTAACTGTACAGAAGTGCTTCTACAACTGCAGAAATCCATTTAGAACTGCACATTCTGTGTACAATTGCACGTTAAAAAAGCCCTGCGGTTATCGTAGGCTAATCGATAAGTAACTCGTATAGCGCCATTTTAAGGGAGCTCATCTTTAAAAAGTTCAATCGCTCCCAAACTGACTGCTCCATATACAACAGCATAATAGACTATTATAAGAGTGTAGACAGTCTGACATTACGACTATAATAGGCTATAATAGGTTATAATGGGCGATAATAGGCTATAATAGGTTATAATAGTAGGCTATAATAGGCTACAATAGTAGGTTATAATAGGCTAAAATAGGCTATAATAGTTATAATAACACACTGACATCGCTTCTGATGATGATGATGATGATGATGATGATGATGATGACGACGACGATGATGATGATTATATAATAGTAATAATAATAATAATAATAATAATAATAATATTATTAATAATAATAATAATAATAATAATAATAATAATAATAATAATAATAATAATAATAATAATAATAATAATAATAATAATAATCATAAACCATTAATAATGTCAAAGTAAACAATGAGGATTGATACCTGGAGCAGCCGCCTGTTCCTCTTCCGTTGCTCCTTCCGCATCCGCTCCTGGAGGTCGTGATATCAACCGAGAGAATTCCGTTCCGGATCGATTCAGTTCGTCGTAGGATCCGTCCTCCACTATCCGTCCGTCCTTCATCACCAGGATCCGGTCCACTTCCGGTAAATATCCGTACGAATTCGTCGCGAAGATTCGAGTCTGGAGCAGGAGGTTTTAAATGGTTCTAGTTACCGATTGAATTGATATTATGATTATTGTGGTTATGATGGACTGATTGGTGACTGTGATTAGGATTAAAATCATGAAGATAGCACGATTAGGATTACAATTCATGATTTTAATCATGAAGATATCATTATTATGATTAGGATTCATGATTATAATCATGAAGATTATGAATAGAATTCGTGATTATGGTCATGAAGATAACAAAAATTAATTAGGATTAGGATTACGATTCCCATTGTTAAGATTACCATGATTTATACCATAACGGTTGTGATTACCTTGAATATATTGGTCATGATGACAATTACATGACCGTATTCTTGCTTATAACGATTATGATGATATAATTTTAGAATTTTGAATACAACCTTACAAATAAGTGCTTAATTTAATCAATGCATTTATATGTGTATTTTATTATTAAGTGATATTAACCGTGTTATTTGCATGAAAATATACTCAAAATATACTCATGCAAATGACACGGCTAATAATTAAATACACATATAAATGCATTGATTAAATTGAGCACTTATTTGTAAGATTGTATTCAAAATTCTAAATTTCATCTCATATTATAGCCCACACTTATGGGGAACCCACAGAAACCAACAATCTGTCTTATACTGGGCATATTATATTTGCAAGGAAGTAGTGGCATTGTTTAAGAAGCAATATAATGACAAACGAACCTTTTTCCTGAGTAAACCTCTTGGACCGAAGACCTTTTGGAAGATGTGTTGTCCAACATTTGGATCGACGGCACTCAAACTGTCATCGATAAGATACGTGTCACCGTAGCTGTACACTGCTCGTGCTATGCTCACCCTCTGCTTCTGACCTCCGCTCAAGTTCGCTCCCTATAACATTGATCACGCATGAGACTATAAGACTTGGTAAGCTATGCCTACATGTACATGTACGTGCTTTGTATGTGCGTACATTGTACGCATGAATATGTGTATCAAAGACATGACGTATTTACGTACGGTTGTGTGTGTATGTGTGTATGTATGCATGGATGGATGGATGATGGACGAGTGAACGGACAGATGAATGTATGGATAGGTGGATGGATGGTTTGATGAGTGAATGGATGGATAAGTGCATACTGGATGGGTGCGTGGGTGGATGATTGGATGGATGGAAAAATGAAAAGATGGTTGGATAATTGGATGCATTTAGTAGCAGTAGTAGTGGTTGGAATAGTAGTAAGAGTAGTAGTAGGAGTACTTAGTAGTAGTTGCATATAGTAGTAGCAGCAGTAGTAGTAGTAGCAGCAGTTGTAGTAGAAATTAATGGGCTAACCTTGAAATTTAGAGTTGTTGAGGAAGTAGTTAATGTGTGTTCTATCTATCGCTTTAATAATTACCTTGGATCCTATTTCGGCCAATTCTCCTCCTGGCAGGTTCTTCAGATCTGGAACAAGAGCGCATGCTTCTGCGATCTTCTGGAATCTCGTCTCGTTGTATGGTTTGTGAAAGCAAATGTTTTCTCTGATTGTTCCGTTCAGAATCCACGCTTGTTGAGGCAGATAAGCCACGTTGTCCTGAGCAGAAAACAATTATACACAACAACGTATTCGTTTATATAAGCTTAATGCAAAACGAGGTTGGCAAACCGCAACCTGGTATACTGAGATAGAAAAAATAAATTAAAAGAAAGTAAGAGCGAGGTCAATCAGTTATTCGATTAAATCAGATGAACTCGCTATCGAATCGAATGGTCATATTTATTATTATTATTATTACTTTATTTCTCCATTTCTATAGCGCCACGTCAAGCTCTCTACTCAGAGGCTCGTCCGACTATAGCGCATACACTGCATCGGAGTTTCACGTCGAAGCGCCCGAGCAATTGCAAGTGAAGGCCTTGCCAAAGATCCCTATATACGCGGCGGTTTGAGGTTGATTCGAACCTGGAACCCTCTGGCTCCAAGGCACGTCACCCACCATTACACCACCGCGCCCCACAACAGTCATCAGTTAAATTATTTCTGATCGGGGCAACTATATATTTCTTACAGATATGGTAATTTTTGCGGTCGATGTCTTCATCTCACGCAGGAGAGAAGAGAGCAGCGACGATTTGCCCATTCCAACACCTCCTATGACAGCCACGAGTTTTCCAGGAGCTATTTTCAGATTGATTCTGTAAAGCAAAGAAAACGAGAGCTAGTAGAGTCAATACACAGCACCCAGTCACATGCATCAGTGCATTCGAGTATTCAATTATTTGTTCAGATATCAAAGTTTAGATAATATTAATATGTATAATTATACTCGGGGACTCATTTGGGGTAATTTTTGTTAGTTAGAAATTGAAATACTTTGTGTGTACATTTTGATACTAGTACACTAAGTACAGTAATCTATAATAGGCCTACTTGCTTCGATTGCGAAGTCAATTGGTTGATTTATTTGATTCACAAAAGCGCTGCACGCATTGCCATGCGAACTGTTACGGTATAGCTTCTAGAACTGAGAGTATGCTAAAGAAAGATTAGCCTATAGGCCTATTAATTATTAGAAGTTTGTAGTATTATCAAACAAACCAAGATGAGCACCTTTGAGTAGGAATCTTGAAGCCGCGCGATATAAACTTTGATTGATTGATTAATTAATTCATTGATTATTTCATTGATTGATTAATTGCTTGATTGATTCATTCATTGCTTTATTGCTTGATTGATTGGTTGAATGATTGCTTGATTGATTGCTGACTGATTGAATGACTGATTAATTGATTGATTAATTGATTGATTGGCTTGATTGCTTGCTGATTGACTGATTGATTCATTCATTCATTGATAATTGGTTGATTGGCTCGATTTATTGATCGATTGATAGAGTGCAGCATAGATATGCCATCATCACTTCGTTCATAAGCAGTGCGTATTAGACTATGTGAGTCGCCTACTCTTTGAGGATCGGTTTGTCGGGACCGACCCAGTTGAAGTTACCATCCTCAACCTCGACGGCTGGTCCTCCGAAGACCGGAAGTAGGTGGTTATCGTTCGTCTGAACCTCATCCTGGTCCATCAGACAAGCAGCTCGCTTCAGAGCGATGAATCCCTGCGCAGATATAGCAACATGATTATGCGCAATTATTGATCGTCGTGAATAAGTCGGTGCCCTAGTGAATAAACTGGTGCCCTTGTGAATAAATTGGTGCCCTATTGAATGAGATGGTGCCCTATTGAATAAACTGGTGCCCTCGTGAATAAGCTGGTGCCCTGTGCTTGGCTTTCGAGCGGCGCTTTAGAAATTTGATCTCAGAGTTCGTCTCTCTACGGCAGTGGTTCACAACCTTTTTTGACTATATAGGCTAATAGGGGTACTTTTTCTCAGTTGAAGGACATTAAGGGGCCACAAAGCTCAAATTTAATTAACTAAAGCATATAAAGTTGTTATAATTGATTCAAAAAATAATGTTTGATGTTATTTATAAGCTTAGACGTCAAAATAAAATAATTAGTGAGAGCTTGAAAGGGCGCTTTAACAAGTGCACATACATGTATACAAACCAACCAACCTGGATGACGTATTGAAATGATGACGGTAGCGTGGATACGTTGTAGTTGAGTAAGCAGATGAGGGAGAGAGCTACGAAGGCTTTTCCGGCGTCTAGGTTAGGACTTCCACCGCCGTAGTAACCAGGCAGAACGATGAATGATCCGAACATTATCAGCGACACCTACCAATAAGAGAAACAACTAAAAGCGGAGTCATGTTATGCTGGTCTTAACCATGCAGGATCTAAAACAGGGGCGGATCCAGGGTGGCCAATCCGGCCATGGCCCCCCCCCCATTTAAAAATTGCATTGGACGTGGCCTCCCATTCGGTATCAAATTAGCAATAGGAATAGGGGTGCCATGGCATATTGGCTGCCCCCCCCTTTAAAAAATTGCATTGGACGTGGCCTCCCATTCGGTATCAAATTAGCAATAGGAATAGGGGTGCCATGGCATATTGGCTGCCCCCCCCCCCCTTTAAAAAATTGCATGGGACGTGGTCCCCCACTCGGTTTTCGGCCGGACGACTAAAAAAGTCATCCACTTTTTCCGCGGTTTGCTATTCAACTATTAATTATTATCATGGTTATTGGGACTAGATATTATTAAATCAATTGTCAAGATTTCGAGATGATGATAATAATAATAAAGATGATGATGATGATAATAATAATAATAGGCCTAATAATAATAAAAATAAAAATAATAAAAATAAGATAATTTATCGGCCAAGACACTGAGAGGTCAAGGACCTAATGTTTGAAACGATTATTTACTCGTCTGTACATGATTGTGTCAGTTTTTGAAGAAATAATAATAATAATAATAATAATAACATAATAATAATGCATTTCGAGGCACTTTTGCACAATTGACCGACGAAGATGACCGTTAACTCCAGAACAACAATGTTTTTATTATTGATTTTAAAGCCTGAGGGATCATTTATACCTCGGGCGCACAAATAACAATAATAATAATAATAATAATAATAATAATAATAATAATAATAATAATAATAATAATAATAATAATAATAATAATAATAATAATAATAACGCTGTTGCCTTTAATCTTTTACCCGTTTGCCCCGAGAATATCCGCTGAAAACGGACATAAAATTTAAAAAAGAACTGGTAAAGGGTTAAAGGCACCTTTGCACTACAACCCTGGGAACGAGGAAATGTACTACAAGCTTGACAATTATAGGCTACATCTGTTCATAGTTTAATTTTTAGCCTGATGGATTTTTTCACCTCGGACGCTAAGTAGTAGGTTAGTAGTAATAATAATAATAATTATAGTAATTATAAATGAATGAAGAAACACTGACGATGAATGGTGTGATGAGACAGGTGATATTTCCGATGGCGTTCAGACAAGCTGAGAACCTAATGTTCCTCAGCTCCTCTCTTCGAATCTCTGTCACTCGCTGCTCGAACACCAATTCCCACGCGTACAACTTGATGACCTGTAATGCAAAACACGTAAAGTTATAGAACAATAAATGTTTAATTATAAACATATAAATTATAAACATAATAAATAATAATAATTGTAAACATAATAAATAATAATATACAAAACATAATAAATAATTTATGATAAATTATAAACATATAGGCTAAATTTTATATCCTGCGGCCATAGCCTATGAGAACCGATAAAATCCTATCATTAAAATTTATAAAACTGAATAGCAATAATGCAGGCACTGCAGTACTTTTTAGCGTGCAGTTCTACAGAAAAAATGCAGTTCTACAAGAATTTTTGCAGCTGTAAAAGCATTTTTGTACATTACAAAAATTAAAATGTTAAAATGTTAAAATGTCCGATTGCATGGGAATAATTTACCATGGAGGATGGGAAGGGTGAGAAGGGATTGGGCAGCTATAAAAATTCCTTTAAATAAGCCCTGCAATAATAGTGATCAAATTGAATGTTGCATTCTCCATAGGCGTACGAGGCGGGGGTCCAGAGGGGGGAAATGCCCCCCAACTTTCGAGCAAGTCTGGTTTTCGGGCAAACACAGTCTCCCGAACGACTAAAAAATGTCGTCAACTTTTTGCAGATATATTTTTTTCGGGCAAAAGTTCAATCTCCCCCCTCCCCACTGCTGAAATCTCCCGTACGCCTATGGTATTCTCTAACTAATATTAAAACGCGCAATTCTTTCATTAGACTATAGCTTACGTAAACCTGTTGCGCTTACACATAATACGCAGCGCAGTGAGTGCCAAAAAATCAACTGAGACACGCAAAATGAAGCTCAAAGATTAGTTGCAAGAAGTTCATGTAGAGAAAATTACCGCATAAATAAATACCTTGATTCCTGTTAGAATTTCACTCATAACTTTGAGTCGCTGATCCTTCGAATCCATTTGTTTGCCCTTAAAATGAATCGTGTATACAGTGTACGTGATTGTGCTAGACGTAGTTTAATATGCTTAATGCTTAGGTTTATAGTTTAGCATAATGACTAACTGACTGACTTACCTGACTATCCAACCGTTCAACCAACCGATAGCCTGCCTAACTTACGATTGACGTGACAGACCGACAGACCATTATCCTGATCACCTAATAGTTGATTGAATAATTGATTGATTGCTTTGATTGATTGATTAATTGAACGACTGGCAGATAGAAAGAATAATTAAATTGACATAATTATTAAGAAACTGATTGATTTTTGATATGTCTACTTGATCAACTTTTTGATTGAATGTTTTTGATTATTTGTTGATTGTTTGTTTGTTCGATTTATTGTTTGATTGATTGCTTGATTCATTGATTGATTAATAATTGACTGTGTGATCAATTGATTGACTGATTGATTAATTGATTAAAAATTAATTGCATGATTGATTGATTGATTAATAACTGATTGATTGAATAATAATTGATTGATTGTTTGATTGATTCATAATTGATTGATTGATTGATAGCTGGAAAGAATTAGGCCTACCTGTAGCTGTTTGTTCTTGATGGCAACGATAGTGGTAACCAAGGGAACGATGGTAACCATGACAGCCATTCCGATGAGCGCTGGCCAGTAGATGGTGATGAAGAAGAAGTATGTGGCCAGTGCAAGGTAGATTGGCATTGTGACGATGTCATGTAAAGCTCGACATGACATTGAGAGACGAAGGGAATCGACTGACATGAGGTTGACGACGAAACCGATGTCCATGTTTTCAACGACGCAGGAGTTTGACAGACGCAGAATCTTGGTTGCCCAACACAACAGAAAGATATAAATATACTTAACAATATACAATTATACATGCAGGGCTGTTTCTAAGGAATTTTTAGAACAGTACAGCCCCTTCTTTCCTTTCCCATCCTCCATGGAATACAATCACTTGCAATCGCAGGATCTTAGTTGCCCAACACAACAGAAAGCAGGTTTTTTTAAAACGTGCAGTTGTACACAAAATTTGCAGTTCTAAATGGATTTGTGCAGTTGTAGAAGCACTTCTGTACAGCTAAAACTAGCAAAACAGGTCATTGTCCTCCGATTGGAAGTAATTTGCCATGGAGGATTGGAAAGGAAAGAAGGGGGTGTGCAGTTGTAAAAATTCCTTAAAAACTGTGGTCACATCGGAAGTACGAACCTGCCAACGGGTAGAGAACAACATGATGATGATGATGATGATGATGATGATGATGACGATGATGACGATGATGACGATGATGACGACGACGACGACGACGACGATGCTGCTGCTGATGTTGTTGTTGATGATGATGATGATGATGATGATGATGATGATGATGATGATGATGATGATGATGATGATGATGATGATGAATGGTAAATGATGATGTGTCGAATGGTAAATGATGATTTGCCATTCGACACACATTGAGTCTATAAGGAAAATATTCCATGACAAGTCATGCGCTGGTCCTAATGGAATTCTTTATGTGTGAGACTGCTTTTGTGGTGTATTATGTATATGTCAGAGCTTAAAGTGTGGCAGGACGGTCATGGACGGCGTCCTGGCACTTATTTTTAAATCTCTATGCCGTCCTGCAACTTATTTGGCCAGCACACCTCAAAATGCAAGGGGCGTCCTGGCACTTCTTTTGGAAATGTAAGAGGCGTCCAGGCACTTCTTTTGGAAATGTAAGGGGCGTCCAGGCACTTCTTTTGGAAATGTAAGGTGCGTCCAGGCACTTCTTTGTTTTACACTTTTAGCACTGCCTATGTGTGAGACTGTTTTCGTGGTGTATTATGTCTATGTCTACCTTACGATAGACGGTGGCTGTAATAAGGCTCCTGAGATGCATTCCAACGAGATCGCCATCGTACAACCACCTAACAACGACCACACCTCGAACTGCGGTTACCAGAAATAGACCAACGGCGTAGATGTAGCCGACCCAGGCGTAAGGACTATGATCCTTAATAAACGATATCAGGTGCCTACAATCAGTAATCAATAAACAAATCAACAAATCAACAAATCAACAAATCAACCAATCAGTAAATCAATCAATCAGTAAATCAATAAATCAACCAATAAATCAACCAAAAATAAATAAATAAATAAAGTAATCAATCAATAAATCAATCAATACATCAATCAATCAATTATTCAATCAATATCAATCAATATCAATCAATCAACCAAACAAATCAATCAGTCTTTATTGACCACAACAATAGTGATACAAGCACACAATTTGCAAAATTCGTATGCAGTCTGTCAATAGCAAACTCAACGGAACATATGGTTTAGCTAAACAGGGCTTCTTCTCTATTTACATTAGTAATTAGTAATCAGTCGATTATTATACATTCATTTTATATTATATGTATCTTCAAACAACAATCATTATAAAGTGTCAAGAGTTGATTTTACTGGGAGGTTAAGGCTCCTCGCAAGATTGATAAAAGCACACTAAATGTAAACAATCATAGGCAATTCATGTCATGTACGATTAGTAGGCTACATCAAATTCTGCTTTGCTGTTCACGTTGACTTTCGAGTTTCATTCAATCGCTTGAAGCGTTTGCGGAGCCTCTGACATTTTTATCGTTTACTGATAAACTTTGAAGTGTAAATGTTAAAAGCATGCTACTGTTTTACTTTCATCATTCACCGACCTATCTGCATTATTCACTGCATTTATGCAGCGATATTGTTATTGTTATTAAGTAACACAGTGGTTCTCAAAGTGGTGGTCCGCGGACCGGTGCCGGTCCGCGGAGTCCTGATCGCCGGTCCGTGGAGAAGTCTGAGAGTGAAAAATAAATTATAATTATTAATTTATATATTTAAAATTGTGAAATTATTCGAATTGTTGTTAAAATGTATTCAAACTGATGTCTCAAACTTTAAAAATACATTACCAGTGCCTTATTTCAACTTGCCAAATGACTGTAGGCCTATAAACAATTTTTATTAATTAAAAATCCCTAATTATAAATAACCCTCTAATTAATTTTTTATACTATAAGCTTAAGCTTAGTTCGCTTTTGTTTGTGCTTGTCATTGAAGTTAGCGGTCCGCGAGCTTCCCAAATAAATTATTGCCGGTCCACGGCCTGCAGAAGTTTGAGAACCACTGAAGTAACAGATGAATCGACACTTACCTAAAGATAAGGAGGTTAATGAATAGAAATAGGATGGAAATCAGACGCAGTAGGGCACCCTTGACGAGCAGAAACGCTACGGACTTCAGAAGACCAAGGATGTATTTGCGAGAAGGTTTTCTGAAAGAAAAAATATCATGAAGTATTGCAATTAACCTATAATCGAGAAATTATAAAAGAAATAGAATCAACTCTGGTCTGTGCAAATTTCAATTTGTAGCTGAATTATTATTTTAGTTACATCGAGAAAAAGGATATTTTACAGGACTGTTACAATGCAAATTAACGGAGAAGAAGACATCGACTCTAATTTTTATTTTACAAACCTGTTCATCAATTTCATTTCTAAATTCTTACTCCTGGCCAAGATATTGGCATAAAACCTTAGGTATCTTTTTTGCTCCCTGTATAGGCTTGTATAGATATCCTACGCGCACACTCACATGCAAATAAACGAACTAGCATTCGTATTTACATACATACATGTAAGTAGACTCATACACATAATATTTATAGTATAGGCAGCACATGCATGCAGGTGTAGGCTACCTGTCAGATTGGTCGTTGGCGAGTATAGCTTCGAATCTTGGCAGAAGACGATGACTAAGTTCTTTTGGCCAGACGTCAGAAATTTCTTCGTATTTTATTCGACTCTTGTAGCCACGAAACATGATCCTTCAAATACATGCATATGCAATTATTATACATGTAGAGCTTTGTAGGTCTACAATGCCCTGCATGTACAATTGTACATGCACATGTATACCTGTCTCATATATAAAAGTAATAACATCAAGAACACCAATAATGATAGCGCTCTATAATTGCACGGATTTATTATCAATAAGTCGATGAAGGCCAATACGTGGAGTGCTTGTGAATATAAGAAAGTTACCAGAATGCTGGTATGTATAATTGTGTGTTTAATATACATATATATATATACATACATATATATAATAGGGCCTGATACTTACGGAACAGTCCATGAGAAGAACAGCTTTGAAAGAAAACTAGAAGAACTCATCGGTGATTCTTTCTAAATGACAGAAAACAAAGACAAATTACGCTTCGTGTTTTCACAAAAAGAGCACAGTTTTCAATTCAAAACTTAACTCTTTTCTCATCAAAACTCCCACTTGAGTCGACTTGACTCACAGGTCAACAGGATTTAAACGAATATATTTCCTCTCTACGCGTACTGGCATATCAAGATATTTTTCTTCTACTTTGATCGTGGACATTCTACTAAGGCATATTCCAGAAGAAACTAAAACATGCACTTCTATCCAGGGCTTTTTTAACGTGCAGTTTTATACAAAATGTGCAGTTCTAAATGGATTTGTGCTGTTGCAGAAGCACTTCTGTGCCTTTAAAACTAGCAAAAAAGGTCCGATTGGAAGTAATTTACCATGAATGATGGGAAAGAAAAGAAGGGGTTGTGCAGTCCTAAAAATTCCTTAAAAACAGCCCTGCTTCTATCGACTTGACCTTAGAGGCTGCTAACAAATAAACACAACACACTCACACATACACGCATAAATAAATATATTTAATAATGTATATATATATATAGGCTAATATAGCCCTGCAATGTGTATATATATATATATAAGTCACATAAGGAAATATATTTAAATTGATGGCCAGGTAGAAATAAAAAGTCAGACAATATCTAGAGACCAGGTTGCTTGCTGGGTTGTAGCCTATCTGAACATAGTTAGATGTCAGATTCCAAAATTGCATCATAATGCACAAATTATGCATGTAGGGCTATACACAATTTATACATATTAAATAAATA
Source organism: Lumbricus rubellus (assembly GCA_945859605.1). Taxonomy (NCBI): domain Eukaryota; kingdom Metazoa; phylum Annelida; class Clitellata; order Crassiclitellata; family Lumbricidae; genus Lumbricus; species Lumbricus rubellus. Next base: position 27,112,619 of record OX243826.1, on the reverse strand, counting down.
AATATATTAAGATATATGCTAATTTAATATCACACCATCCAGTTTTATGGGCTGTGCATACTTTGTACACTTGCACTTGTTTGGGTGCTCATGCATATGCATTTTCTTGTGTGCTCATGCATATTCATACGCATCCAGTGCAATCTACTCTAATAAATTATGATGACCGCAATGCATCTAGGCATAGTACATATACTTGTAACAGGTTAGAATCTACTAACTCGTTCTCTTTGACGGGTCATGAGAGGTGTCCTTTCGTCGTTCTGGTACTGGGTATGGTCCTGCTGCTGGTGACTTTGCTCTCCATCATCAAGTCCCGTGATGCGGAGAATGGTGTGGTCTCGTAGCAAAGACAATACGAGCTGAAGCAAGACTAGACTGTAGGATGCCATTCGCACCTCGCAGTAGAGTCGGTAGAACTCACTTATCTAAACAGCACATACATCAGTATTTATTTATTTATTTATTTATTTATTTATTCTTATCAATAATTTATCTACCTATATGTTTTATTTCTCGCATTCGCCCCTTAAGCTCCATACTTAGAGGCCCTCCCGACTACAGGGCGGACACTGCATCGGAGTTTCATGCCGAAGCGCACGAGTAATTGCATGTGAAGAACTTGCTGAAGGTTCCTACGCGGCGGCTTGAGGAAGATTCGAACCTGGAACCTTCCAGCTGCATGCCAGGCCTATATGTCGATCATATACTCCGAAGCTCGCATAATTAGAGCATAATTAGAGCTGTTCTTACAGACCTCTTGCCCATACTATTGGCCTGTTGCCCCAACCAAATTCAACTACCACTCCCTCTGTCACCAATGTCACCATGCCCATGACCAAATAATCCCCCAGCCGGATGCGTAAAACATTCATTGTTAGGGTGCTACACCAATGTCTACTTTGAAACTCGTGTTTGCTATATTAACGTAGGTGCGTGTACGACCAAGTGCAGTAATTAGCAAACTAAGAATACCTACCTACATAATTATTTTGGGGTGGAATTTTTTTATGAGATAATTATTAAACCTGGCTAGGGTTATTCATTATATTCGACGAGATGGTTAACTGGAAAGTATGTGCTTTATGACTCATAAAAGGAGAAGGAAGTTCTGACCAATTATAAGTTTAACTAGCTATTGTTGCTGAGTTTAATATGATGTCTATTTATTTCTTATTTCGGAAATTTATATATCACCTCTTCAAGGTAGACTATTCAGAAGCGCTCCCGGCCAAACAACACCTAAATAAGACAGTTTTTGAGGTTCTTAATGACTTAAATGCTTACAGTAGATAACGCCAGTGGCGTAGTCAAGGGGGTTAGGAAAAAACGTTTTTAAAAAGGTTATTTGTCCAATTATATAAGAAAAAAACATGCATCCGGAAATAAACCTCTCCCCCATCAGAAATTCATGGCTACGCCACTGGATAGCGCCTATTTAGATTAACGCCTATAGGGAGACAAAGCAGAGAAGAGATAGGGCTGAACACTTTTACAATGCTTACGGGAGGGACATAAAGTTATACACGTACAATTTTTTACATGTAGGTAAAAAAAAGGCGAATCAGCGAAACATGTAGGCTATTTTGAACTGCATGGTCGATACATGCCTTCGGTAATGTCACATAATTGTAGACCATGACTGAGTAGCAGATGGCGTATGCCAACCAGAACACGAACAGGAACCCTGAGCTGTAGACGGCCTTACGAAATTCCCAAGCAATTAGCATAGTCACCAACACCTGTAAGAAAAACACATCGATGCTGAGTGCTGACCACTGTACAGTAAACGAAGATACACAGCAACTACGAAAGCGGTGATAACAAAGTCAACGATGATAATAATATGATGACATTTTGATTACCTATGGTCAATTGGTCATTGTTATAATATATATATATATGAATAAAATTCTAATAAATATTGTGGTAAGATGTAAGTACCAAGACGCAAAGGTGCTGTGATGTCAATAAATAAATAAACGAATAAATAACTAAATTAATTAATTAATTTAATTTGTTTATTTTCTGATAGTTAAGCTCTGGCACAGACGAAAAGCAAGCACTAGCCTATTATATAACAATGACTTTATGTAAAGTTTATGATAACGTTTGTATAATAATAATTTAAAAATATCAATAATATCAATAACAATAATAATAATAATAATAATAGTTTAATGATCATAGTGCTGTTATTATCATTCGAAATACAAATTACTAATAGGCCTAAGTACATGTATATATAAATAAAAAATACCGTTATTGTGAAACTCGTAGCCTACTGTACAGTAATAAAAAAAACACTACAAAAATTGAACTGCTGGCTAAAGAGAAACATATGAGCTACATAAATTACTGTCGCGCATGATTATGAATGCAGTTACCATGGTGACGTATCTGATGATGGATCCCTGCATGGCACTCGTGAACTCCCCGCCATGTGGATAGGGAGCTTTGAGAGCCACCAGAATGATCTCGCCAATCGAAAGCAACGACAGCAAAACACCAACAACCTACAACAGTCGACATTCAAGATTGTTAACTAAACCGTTGGAGCATTAGCCAGCGCTCGTGAATAAGCTGGTGCCCTGCGCTTGGGTTTCGAGTGGCGCTTGAGAAACCTGAAGATCCCTATTACAATTACCAATATTGTCCATGGTCAATCCTATATACGAGTCTCGTCGAGTCTCCTTCAAAAACAGAGTTATCAACAATACGCTGATCGCAGAGTGAGACCTATGAACAATAAACACGGTAGAGTCTATATTTCGAATGCGAAAAACCGTACAGTACCGTACAAAATGCACTCAAAAATAATTGACTTTCAGTTTATTCTTGAATTGATATAGGCTACAATGCTACATGTACGATACTGTGGGGGATTAAGAATTTCAACGGACAGTGAGTGCCAGAACTGTAGTGGTCCACATATTCCAGCAACATACATGTAGGCCATATTATATTCTCACAACTCGTTTTTGCGGAAATTGCATATAGCCTAGGCCTATCCTCGGGGCATAAAAATAATGATGATGATGATGACGACGACGATGACGATGCATGACGACACGACGACGACGATGATGATGATGAACAGTGGTTCACATATTCCAGCAACATATGCCTACAGTATTAAACTGGCAACACTTCCATTTCATGAATGCAATCGAAAGACAATATTTTCCAGCTGGAATAAAGATTTGATGTTAGGGTGCATTGCATATTATTCTCACAACTCGTTTTTGCGGAAATTGCATCTATAGCCTAGGCCTATCCTCGGACCTCGGGGCATAAAAATAATGATGATGATGATGATGACGACGACGACGACGACGATGATGATGATGAATATTGTATTGTATTGTATTGTATTTAAACATTTATAAAGCGCCTCTAGTAGGGTGAACCGTTCAGAGGCGCTCCCAGTGCGCAAGGCCCCGCGAGAAGAAACAGGTTTTGAGAAGAGACAAAGCAGAAGAGAGACTACCAGAAAGAAGTGTAGAGCGAACAGAAGGAGAAAGAGCATTCCAAAGAGAAGGACCAATTGAGACAAATGATCGAGACTGAGCCATAGTAGTTCTAGACCGAGGAACCAAGAGGTCAAATCTGTTGGATGAACGAAGTGGACGATGGGAGGAAGCCGAGTGAGGACGAAGTAAAACATTAGTCAGATATTTTGGGGCAAGACCCCGTTGAGCCTTTAAGATCAGAGTGAGGATCTTGAATTGTGTGCGAGCACGGAGAGGAAGCCAGTGAAGTTCATGAAACATAAAGGTAGAGATGTGAGAGTACTTGGGAAGGCGGGCAATCAATCTATTAATTATAGACATGATGAGGTTTTCTTGTCTTGTTATCACCACAGCCTGCCGTGTTGATAATAAAACTGGCCTGACTCCAAGAATCAATTATAAACAACTTTTTAAGGACATAGTGCCTACATGTAGGCCTATCTAATGTAGATGCTATTTTAGTAGGCCTATTTGTTTCGACACAGTCTCGACACAAAAATGAGTTTTAAAAGCTCCAGGATATGAGCTGTCTGAAGAATAGCATAATAATTGCTGCCAATTAAGACTGCATCACAATGCAAAGCAACTGAATGTTTTAGAATGTCCCCCAACCCTTACTACAAAGCGCAAAGGTGCACGTTGAGCTATATAATTATAGTCTCGTGATGGATGTAGTAGACCTAACAATGGTTGCGAATCTGATGAAGGATCTTTACATGGAACTCGTGACAGAGCTTTAAAAAAAATTCCCGAATGACCGAGCATGCCTACTATATGTACGCACAGACACATTGATTAATTCATTTCAAGAATTTATATAGCGCCTCTTCG
>OX243826.1:27050776-27103276 GCA_945859605.1 Lumbricus rubellus | reverse complement strand
GCAGCTATAATTTTTTTCTTGTAATAGTCATCACCAAACTTCTAAAGCGCCACTCAAAAGCCAGACGCAGGGCACCAACTTATCCACGAGGGCTGTGTCGAGTGAGGAAAGTTGACCAAAGGGTAGTCAAAAGGAGGTGAGGGCCGGTTGCCAGAGGACCAGAGGGATAGATCGAGTAGCTGTGAAGGTGGGTATTTAATATTCATGTTGAATATGTCTGTATTGTATGATTCACATGTATTTTACTGTCATCTCCTAAATCACATTATTTTACCGGTTATTTTTTCATTTGCCTGCGTCACTCAAAATTCACGAAGTAATAGGCCTACAGCAGCCGGTAAATTTTGATACGACTCCAATAATTATATTGCTAATAAAAGTAGAGAGAACATTGCAAAAGTCTATCTGTCAGACGCATCTGCATTATTTATGGCTATACATACAACATGGTGAAACTGCGATGCGATAAGCGAAATTAAGAGATCGCGGTCGAAATTGCAAGCGCTAATGTTTCCTTTAGATATGGCAATTTCTTTTTAATGATTTATCATCGCTTGATATGACAGCTGATATGAGGTTAATGGTTCCTAACTGATAAATTACAATACACTCCATTCATCCCAGCCGTTCTACCTTCGTCAATTGTTCACCATCCAGCCACTTCGATCAACACGCTCTTCATCCTCCATTACACTGCTTCGCCCTCCCATCACTTCATCGCTGAAATTCGCAAACCACTCCATAGCCATTGCCGTTCCACCTCTATGGAACAAACTTCCTCCAGCAATATACGGCAAATTTCCGACCCATCACATGAGCTCACCAAAACTTCACCTCTCGCTATCTCTCCACAGGTCTTTCACTCAAAACGGAAAAACATTGCTTTTCCGCAAATCTTATCCCGATTCTTCCGATTCTCCTCACATCCCTCGGCACTTCAACTCTAAACATCACCCACCTTAGCCGTCTATCTATCTGCCTGCCTGACTCTCCGAACTTGACCCGCTGCCTATCGATTTTATTTTGATTAAGCGCCTGTGAATAAGCTGGTTCCCTCGACTTCGCTTTTGTGGGCGCTGTAGAAGTCTCGAGATTACGATTACGATTAAATTGGCTGCTGACAGAAGTTAGCAGACGACATGTGAGATGACGTCAGAGGAAGACTTGACGCAATGCACGACAGAACGAGTGAGCAAGACAGTCAGATATATAATAATATAGCCAAGAGTAAACACAATGCGGATTCTCTGGGTCTTATATATATTATATCCATCTGTTTTATAGTTATATTTATATGCATGTATGAATGTATGTACACATGGAACTCCTCTGACGATATTTAATGAAGAATTTAATCAACTATTATCTGAGCTAGCGGAAACTAAAAAAGAGATAGTTTTGATGGGTGATTTCAACATTGATTTGTTGAAACATAGTGATCATGCGCTCACTAGCAATTTTCTCGACTGCATCTCATCTCATCACTTTCTACCTGCCATACTACAGCCTACACGTATAACTGACACTTCAGCCACACTAATTGACAACATATTCACAAATACATGGCCTAGGATTATGAACTCCTCGATTATTGTTACTGACATTGCAGATCATTTACCTATTATGGGTTGGTATCATACGCAACCCACTAAACAAGACAAGCCAACTTCTTATACTACACGAATAGTGAATGATCAGGCGATGGAACAATTTAGATTCCTTCTATCACAACTAGATTTCACCCCGGTCTCAGACCTGTGCATTGTAGGTGACCCACAAAAAGCTTATGAAACTTTTCTCGATATGTACACGAATGTATACAACACAGCCTTCCCACTCATAACAGTTAAGAAGCGTAACCCACGGTCTTTCGATCATCCATGGATGACTAAGGGGCTGTTAAAATCATGTAGAAAAAAAGCTAATTTGTACCGTAAATATATAAAAAACCCAACTCCAACAAATAAAAATAGGTTTATTGCATATAGAAACAAATTCAAATCAATCAAAATTAAAGCTGAACGTAATTACTATGCTGCCGAGTTCTTAAAATATAACAAAGATATTAAAAAAACCTGGAACGTGATAAAATCTATAGTTAATTCGAAAACTGAAGATAATATAATTGAATCGTTAACAATTAATGGGAAGCCTATAACTGATAATAAATTAATGGCAGAAAAGTTCAACAGTTATTTTGCTGGAATTGCTCAGAATTTATCTGATAAAATCTTGGACCCAAGTACTTCGTTTATGCAGTATCTTAAACCGCCACCCCTTAACTCTTTTGCTGTCAACCCAACATCGCCTCAGGAACTGATGGAATTTAATCTGACTCTGAAGCGCACTCACAGTCCGGGACCCGATCAAATTGATCCTAGTATAGTTAGTCCAAACTTAGACCTTATTGCTATCCCTCTGACTGACATAATTAATTGCTCATTATCAACAGGAATAATACCTGATAAACTGAAAAAATCCTCAATTACACCTATATTTAAACAAGGCAATAGAGATGATGTAGCAAATTATAGACCGATCTCTATACTGCCTTTTTTTCGAAACTATTAGAAAAAGTGATGTATCAGCGACTTTACGATTATATCTCTAAACTAAATATTTTGCATCCCTTTCAACATGGTTTTAGGTCGGGCCACTCGACGGCAATGTCACTGATAAATATTCAAGATAAGATTACAGAAGCCATTGATAAAAATGAATTTTCTATAGGACTATTTTTAGATTTAACCAAAGCTTTCGATACTGTAAATCATAAAATATTAATTAAGAAACTTGAAAGCTACGGCATAAGAGGAATCCCTCTTTCTTGGTTTAAGGATTACCTTAGTGGTAGACAGCAACAAGTTAAATGTAATGGCATAACATCAAGTTGGAAATCGATTAAATTTGGAGTACCCCAAGGGTCAATATTGGGTCCTCTATTATTCCTGATTTACATTAACGACCTTCCGAATGTATCCCCCATCCTACACTTTGTACTATTCGCTGACGATTCTAATATTTTCCTCTCTCACAAATCCTATGAGGAATTATTCCGAATCCTTAATGAAGAACTTGTACTAGTGTCTGACTGGTTTAAAGCAAGCAAGCTATCGCTTAACTTGACAAAAACCAACTACATTCTTTTCTGCTCTCATAGGAAAGCAACACCTCAACTGAAGGGAAAAGTCCACATAGACAATATTGATATTCCACAAGTAGAATCTGTAAAATTCCTTGGAGTCTATGTGGACCAACATCTCACTTGGAGTGTACACATTGAACACATTGCATTAAAACTGGCTAAAAACATAGGTATACTTAAGCGAATATCTTACTTACTGCCTAGAAACATTTTGCTCACTTTGTACTACTCTATGATATACCCGTACATATCCTATTGTAACATGATTTGGGCATCTAACTACAACTCTCGATTTTACAGAATTATTGTCTTGCAGAAAAGAATTGTCAGATTAATAGCCGGTTCTCCTTACAACTCACACTCAGAAAAGCTATTCACGCAGCTCGGGATTCTAAAAGTTGTACAAATTAAGCAACTGCAGATGTGTGAGTTCATGCATCGATATACATATAACACATTGCCTATCTCCCATGCCAATCTCTTTACTCTAGCCTCAGATATACACTCATACAACACGAGAAACTTAGCCTCATATAGAACTGTGCGCGCCCGAACAAACTCAAGAAAATTCTCCATTAAGTATGCAGGTCCTATTGAATGGAATAGAATACCTCTAAACCTTCGCAGTATCCCAATTCTTAAGTCATTTAAGCATTGCTTGGGTTTATGGTTGATTAACCAGAACTGTTAGTCGGGTTCATACTTTAAACTTCCTTCTCCCTACTTAGTTAAGGCTTTATGTTTTTTACTTAAGGTTTTCTTACTTTTTCAGTTTGGTATTGATTTATTTTTAAAATTAAGACGTGTTTGCTTAACATCATGTTTAGATATTCATATTATGTAATATCGTGATGTTAAAATTTGGAACGTTTAATTTTCGTAGTTAAGTTTTGATTTATTTTTGATTTATTGCATATATGATGGAAAATAGAATATAATTTTATTGTGCTGAATTTGTTAACGCCTAGAACCAGAAAATGTGCTTAGGTGGCCCTAACCAGCGGGACTCTGCAGTCCCTTCTGGGTTTCCTTTTGTTGCCAATAACATTCATGTTTTATTTTTATGTGATGATATGTACCTTGTGTGCTTTTCTCTGGCTCAATAAAAAAATTTTGATTTGATTTGATTTGATTTGATGTATGCGCACTTGTTATATAGCGCCCCTTCAAGCTTTCTACTCAAAAGCGCTCCCGACTGCAGCTCGGACACTGAATCGGAGTTTCACGCAGGTGCTGAGCAATTGCGAGTGGAGGACTTGCCCAAGGTCCCTACGAGGCGGCTTGAGGTGGATTCGAACCTGCAACCCTCCCGCTGCAAGGCAACGAACATACTCACTGCACCACCGCACCCACAATATTTATATCTACATATATAAATATATATATATAATGCCCTACACACCACAGACAAAAACACAGTCTGACTTTTTGCCAGTACTTGAATTCACTCAATTATTGATTCGAGTAGGCCTACTGTATGAATAATCGCACTCGACATTAAATTTGTATGAAGGACTCAATAACTAGGCTATGCATCAGCGCTCATAGACTTTTATATACATGTAGCTTGGACATTATGCGTGTAGCGTTTCGGTAGCGTTCAGGCAAGTATCTACATGTACATCTGCATGCTATCCGGTCCTGCCATTAAAATTGCGAGCTGCAGTTGTTTTTGCAACAATCTCTCGATTACATAATTTAATTATATGGTTGTCAAAATCATTGTAAATATATTTTACTTGATGATGATGATGATGAGTTTCTCTGCCCGAAGTCAGGTTCATTGGCGTAATACCTCTGTGTGTGAGATGAGTGATGTGGTTTCCCGTTGCCTTCCCCTCACAGACAATATATCGTGGGTGGATGAGCAACTTGTCCAAGGTCGCGTATACGCAGTTTGCTTGAGGTAGATTTGAACCTGCGACCCTCCGGTCACAAGGCGTCGAACCTATCCACTATTATACCACCGCGTCCCACATTTTACTTGATATGCGATGTTATTTCTCGTGGTTTTTTTAACGTGCAGTTGTACACAAAATGTGCAGTTCTAAATGGATCTGTGCAGTTATAGAAGCACTTGTGTACAGTTAAAAACTAGCAAAAAAGGTCATTGTCCTTCGACAGAAAGTAATTTACCATGGATGATGGTAAGGAAAAGAAGGGGTTGTGCAGTTCTAAAAATTCCTTAAAAACAGCCTATTATTTCTAAAGCAGGGACCGGCTGAAGCACTTGAAATATTCCACTTCACCATCACATCATGATGGCTACAAACGGATTTGGATCTGGCTTCCACGCCGCGGACTACATCATATTTTTCCTCTTTCTTGTCATTTCCTGCGGAATCGGAATCTTCTACGCCTGCCGTGGTGGAGGACAGTGGACGAACAGTGAGTTCCTGATGGGCAACCGGAAGCTGAGGACACTTCCGGTGGCCATATCGATCGTCGTTTCCTTCTTCAGTGGCATCCTCGTGCTTGGACATCCGGCCGAGATGTACACAAGGGGAACTCAGTTCAGCATGCGAATGTTTGGCTTTGCACTCGCCTGCGTTGTGGCTTCAATTCTCTTTGTTCCAATGTTCTTCAAGCTTAACGTCACGAGTTCATTTGAGGTCAGAGTCAATAATTATTATGTAATAGTAGTCGAAAGACAACAATAACAATAGCAATTACAGTAGCAGCCGCAGCAGCAGCAGTAGTAATAGCAGCAGTAGTAGTTTTTGTAGTAGTAGTAGTAGTTGTTGTTGTTTTTGTTGTTGTAGTAGTAGTAGTAGTAGTAGTAGTAGGCCTAGTAGTAGTAGTAGTAGTAGTAGTAGTATTAGTAGTAGTAGTAGTAGTAGTAGTAGTAGTAGTAGTAGTAGTAGTAGTAGGCCTAGTAGTAGTAGTAGTAGTAGTAGTAGTAGTAGTAGTAGTAGTAGTAGTAGTAATAGGATAGTAGTAGTAGTAGTAGCCTAGTAGTAGCAGTAGGAGAAGTGGTAGATATTTTGTTATAAAAATTCTGATAGTAGGCTCCCTATTTGTCGTTGTTTCTAGGCTTTTACAACTCATAAATTATAATTTATATATACGAAAAAAATTAAATGCTACTATTAGCATTTCACTTTTAATGCAAAGAACAAATATTTTCCTTACCCTCTCATATTAACTGTCTCATTTTGTCGATTTTAGTACTTGGAAGCAAGGTATCGATCGAAATTTGTCAAACTCATGGGCACAATAACCATCCTTATGAGCATGGTAAGCACGTTTTAAAAATATTATTGTTATTATAATTTATAGTTATTAATAATAATAACTAATTAATATCGAAGTCCTGCATGGATCGTATGTGCACCTACGCTTACATTGAGGCGAACCAGAACAGTTAGGAACTGTTAGGCTTATATGAAACCAGAGCTACATGTAAATGAATGTCGGATAAAAAAGCACAGTCTTCAGACGGATATATGATATATTAAAATAATAGATTTAGAACAATAAATTGACAACAATCAGACGACGACGACGACGACGAGAATGATGATGATGATGATGATGATGATGATGATGATGATGATGATGATGATGATGATGATGATGATGATGATGATGATGATGATGATGATGATGATGATGATGATGATGATGATGATGATGATGATGATGATGACGATGATGATGATGACGACGATGATGGTGACGATGATGATGACGACGATGACGATGATGACGCGATGATGATGACGATGATGATGATGACGACGACGAAGACGATGATGATGATGATTATGAAGTTCTGGCTTCAGTTCATTCGTCATCCTTTTTCATCATTTCCAATAGCGCTGTATAAATATTCCTATACAATAATATTACATGTATATGAACCTATTGTTGTAGCTCCTGCAGACTGGTATCGTACTGTATGCTCCTGCTGTGGCACTGCAAGCTGTCAACGGAATTCCAGTTTGGGCTTCAGTCATAGTTACGTCGACGGTTGCCATCCTCTACACCACTCTGGTAAAATTGGGTTTAGGCCTATTTATTATTATTATTAAAATTATTGGTACTGGTGAATAGAAGCAAAACTGAACAAACTGTCAGAGAGCTTTATCTATGGTAACCAAAAGGATATCAAACAAGCCCTACTTTGCTAACAGAGGTTTAGAAGTGATCGTTCAGAAGCTGCTCTATATAAAATGTTTAAAAATCTTAGGGTTTTCATGGGGTTTCTTACATGATTTTTACATTCGTCTTGCTGTTTTCATTTAAGGGAGGAATGAAGGCCGTCATCTGGACCGACGTCTTTCAGGCTTTGTGCATGGTGGCTGGAATGCTAGCAATCGTCATTCAGGTTCGTCTATTAAACTAACACCGTTGCACTTGATCACTTGCTTCCGTGCTGTCCAACATGTGGATCGCAGATTGATTTTAAGTGGTCGTCCCGAATAAATAGCAAAATGTTACATTATAACAAAATAACAAAATCATTAGATTATTTTAAATGTGTGTGTTAAGTAAGTGAAAACAATTACTGGCCTGCTTACATAATTATTTATTTGCAACTTTATTTGTACCATTAATTTTGCCAGTGCATATGTGAGCTCTAAAGTCCAGCGTCCACGACGCATTAAATTTCGTAATACATGTAAGTTGCAATGCAGTTAATGATTCAGCGTTTTCATATCGTTTCTGTTTCATCAGCACATTTTAAGAAATCACATGAGGCGTAAAGCTTGAAAAGCATAGTTTTATATTACGAGTACATAGGCTATTTTATAAGTGTTCTGCGTAGCCTACTTACATTACATGCAGTACCAGGTATAAGTAGACCTGATGACACTTCGTTACTATGTTGGGCTGATTTTCAGGGCACAATACAAGTCGGAGGTTTTGAGAAGGTTTGGGAGCTGAATTCTCGCGACGGACGAATCGATTTCTTCAAGTCAGTAAGATCCTCGCTTGATTTCTATAGTTCTACTTTTGCTTAATTCTACGATATCCAAAGCAAATGGTATAATATCCTTATACACAACACCAGCACAGTATTTGCACCACGGATCGTATACAAGCAGCGTAAGTAGGGCTGGTGTTGCTCAATGCGGCAACTATGGTATCACATCATGAACCTTCTCATTTACCACAACATAAGGATCCTCAATGAAGTGTTGATACATGTACATTATGTTTCAGCTTTAGGTTAATAATATGATATAGGCCTAACTGTGTACTCAGCTTAGGCTCACGAAAAATAATCCTGTAATTCCTGTTATTGTATGTTATTGTTGATTGAAAAGCAAGAAATTTCTGCTGAAACTCTGCACAAAGTTCTTTTGACAGACATCTCGTTATATTGGCGTCACTCCACTGAACGTTCTGAACCCGCACCCGTTGTACCCGTTGTACCCCTTGTACCCCTTGTACCCATCCTAGCGACGCCACGGACTACAGGGCACATTCCAATTAGGCTACATGCAAGATTCTTCGCGTGCCAACGTGTAGCCAAAGATGCAATCTTATTTTAAAAGTTTGATGCGCGAGATGTGGCTTGCACATGATCTTGCAGTCAATGCCAAATAATATCATGCATAGTTGCATACAGGCTCAAGTTTTTTACACAGGTCCGTTGATGTGATAGGTATCTATTATTTATGTATCATTCTGAACATGTATGCTGATCTAATTTATTCATTCATTCCGAAAATTTATATAGCACTCGTCAAGAAGACTACTCAGAGGTGTTTGACCGTGTATCCAGAGGTCAACGAGTAAGCTTATGTACCGTAAAAACTCGTAACATAATAATAATAATAATAATAATAATAATAATAATAATAATAATAATAATAATAATAATAATAATAATAATAATAATAATAATAATAATAACGCAGTCATTTCGACGATGACATGCATGCCGTGTATTTGGCTCTGTTTCACAAGGCAATCAATTAAAGGCTACGTTGGAAAAAATAATAATCATAATAATCATAATAATTATATCCTACGTAAACTGATACACATGTGATGCGTATTGTTACTGTGATTGTTGAGCTTATAAAAGTGCGTGTCCTCTTCTGGTCTGACTGTGGCGTTAGCTCTGGAGCGCCATCGACTTATGCTCTATGCATGCGCTGTTGATAATTAACAGCATTATCATCATCATCAACAACAACAACAACAACAACAACAATAACAATAACAACAACAGTTGCAATTGCAATTGCAAATTTATAAAGTGCCACTTAAAAGAGACTCATTAGGGACTGATGATGATGATGATGATGATGATGATGATGGTGACGATGACTATGACGATGATGATAAGGATGATGATGATAACGACGATGACGACGACGCCGACGATGACGACAACGACGATGACAATGGCGATGATGATGACGACGACGACGATGATGATAGTTACAATGTATCCTTGTATAAATCCTGGTATAGCTTTGATCCTGATCCAACGGTAAGAGCTTCCTTCTGGTCTACGATCTTCGGAGCCGCCTGTATCTCTCTGTCCGTCTTCGGTGTTGGCCAAACAACCGTTCAACGCTACTGCGCTCTACCGACGCTCAGACAGGCCAAGCAGTACGTATACACTTTAATAGACCTATTACACGTACATAATAATTTCACCAATCTCCGTCACTGGTTAAACTTTGTAGTGCCAGTCTCAAGCCTGGATAAAGGAGGAGGGCAACACTTAATCATCTTTGAAATGGTAGCGCTGTAAAGCAGCAACAAGCTATAGCCTAATAATATATAATTAGGCCTATGCTTGTTGTTGCTTTACAGCAATAATAATTATTAATATAATCTCACCGTTGTTGTGTTTGCCTTACGTGGGCGATCGCAGATCATATTTTTGCATAAAGGGCAAAGCACAATAATTAAGGACAAATTATTAAGCGAGAGTTTGATAATTGCAATGTACAGGAACTAAAAACATGGGTTTTTAGATAGAGATTTTAAATGTGAACTTATCAGTTGTAGGCTACTCTCATTAAGTCAGAAGTGATTCCTGGTCCAAATCGTTATCGTAATCTCCAAGTGTCTAGAGCGCCGCTCTAAAGTCAAGCTCAGGGCACCAGCTTATTCACGAGCGCTGTTCCGATCTCACTGGTGTAGTGGTGACGTCGTTGTCTTGGAGCCGGAAGGTTCGACGTTCGAATCTACCTCGCCGCGTAAGGACCTTGGGCAAGTCCTTCACTCACAATTGCTCAGCGTTTCGGCGTGAAACTCCGATGCAGTGTCCGCTCTGCATTCGGGAGCGCCTCTGAGTAGCAGAGCTTGAAGGGGCGCTATAACAACTGCACATACAAACAAACTCTCATTAAGGTCAGAAGTGATTCTTGGTCCAACTCGTTTTCGTAATCTCCAAATGTCTAGAGCGCCGCTCTAAAGTCAAGCGCGGGGCACCAGCTTATTCACGAGCGCTGTTCAGATCTCACTCTTCTCAATTGCATTGGTGTTGCATGATCAATGCTTGTGACGTCGTTAATGTAAAGCGCCATCTGGTTGTCGTTTCAGAGCTGTGATGTTAAACGCCGTCTTCCTTGTTCTGCTCTACGCTTTAGCAACGGTTGTTGGACTCGTCATCTATGCTTATTACGCTGACGTTGGATGCGATCCACTGCGAGCTCGTTACATCACCAGCCAGAATCAGGTATACACACTCAATCAATATAGGTAGGGCTGGTAGGCTGTATATTTCTGTAGCGCCGTCATAATAATGGTAACCCGACTACGACTTTCTTCGGACTACTCATTTGGACAACTTGTGGGGTGCGGTGGTGTAGTGGTGGCGTCGTTGCCTTGGAGCCGGAAGGTTCGAGGTTCGAATCCACCTCGCCGCGTAAGGACCTTGGGCAAGTCCTTCACTCACAATTGCTCAGCGCTTCGGCGTGAAACTCCAATGCAGTGAACGATCTGCATTCGGGAGCGCCTCTGAGTAGAGAGAGCATGAAGGGGCGCTATAACAAGTGCATATACAAGCAAACACACAAACATACAAACTTCTGACTAGATGCATATACATTGTTTCTGATAAGTCAAAAATCATTATGGCCTATTGGTTGATATGTTATATCTATAATCTACACGGTGTCCCAATTGAACTGATACCCTTTTTGTTTTGGCGATATAAGCTTACTTGTCAAGACCGATTCTTTTCAAAATCGGAGGAGGGTGGAGGGAAGGGGCAGAGAGGGAGAGGGGAGGGGAGGTGGAATTGAGGGGGATGGTTGGATGCTCTTTTCAGCCACAGCAACGCGTGGCCGGGTACGCTAGTGCATTACTAAATTTAAAAATGTTCTGCAAACGCGTGGTTTTGCATAGCAGCGGTGCGGGCAAACTGCATGGACCAATGGAACTCCTTCCAGCAGCACAGACCGTTCAAAGGCTCAGACTCCGGTCGACAGACTAGGCAATAGGACCCTGCTGACGCCACCACATCAGACGAGCAATCCTGAATTCAAGAACGATTACAGACCTTAACGTATCGAGTCAATCCAATGTGTAGTTCAAATATGGATCCTTCTGTGTAGCCCACATTAGGATTTGCGTGGCTCAATAGCAGGGTTTTTTTTACTTTTTAACGTGCAGTTGTAGGCCTACACAAAATGTGCAGTTCTAAATGGATTTATGCAGTTGTAAAAGCACTTCTGTACAGTTAAAACTAGCATAAAAGGTCATTGTCCTCCGATTGGAAGTAATTTACCATTGAGGATGGGAAAGGAAAGAAAGGGTTGTGCAGTTCTAAAAATTCCTTTAAAACAGCCCTGATTTCATTTCCGTTTTTTCCATGTTTCCGGACAGATACGGGTTCCTTGCTTCTAGATAATTTTTTATGATAGAATATGTTGTCAGGATGTGAAAACAAGTTTTTGTGTTTCAGCTTGTGCCATATTTCGTCAGCAACGTGCTTAGCTATCCGGGCTTCCCTGGTGCTTTTCTGGCCGTTCTCTTTGGAGGAGCACTGAGGTAAATTACAGTCCCAGTATGATACGATTCCAGCATTTTGATCGTTCGAAGTGGGTTCGAAGTGAGGGAGGGTTAACAGTAGGTCTTGGGACTCTTGTACATAAACTATAGAAGTTGTCGATTTACAATATAAATAGGCTATTGGTTTCCGCGAGTGGGTAGGTCGTTCTACCAACCCACGTGGGGGGGGGGACACAAGAGTTAGACGCCACTGTATCACACTGAAGATGCAACACCAACCAGACTATAATAGACATAAATGAAAGCTAAGAGTCTCGGTATTCCGTGCTATTTTCCATGATCGTTATGGAAAACAGCATCTAATGCTGAACTTTAGGACATCCGAGTTTTGACTCATTTCCGTGTCGATGATTCTAACTTGTTTTCTCACTTGTGTGTTCGATGTTCAGCACGATGTCGAGCAACCTCAATTCAGCGGCTGCGGTGACGTGGCAGGACATGCTCAAGTACTTCTTCGAGCACCTCAGTGAAACCAAGAGAACCATGATCACAAGACTACTCGGTCAGTCTGCCCCGACCCCCCCCCCCCGTCTTCATCTAATTACGGCCTACGCATATCCCTCCCTCACTTTTATATCCGGGAGAAACAATACCGAATAGAACGTTAGGACATCTATGTGTTTATGACTCGCTTCTGTGTCGATGATTCTAACTTATTTCTCGTTTGTGTGTGTTCGATCATCGATGTACAGCACGATGTCGAGCAACCTCAATTCAGCGGCTGCGGTGACCTGGCAGGACATGCTCAAGTACTTCTTCGAGCACCTCAGTGAAACCAAGAGAACCATGATCACAAGACTACTCGGTCAGTCTGCCCCGACCACCCCCTCCCCCCCCGTCTTCATCTAATTACGGCCTACGCATATCTCTCCCTCACTTTTATATCCGGGAGAAACAATATAGTGTTTTGGACTCAAACAATTATGAGCTCATTATTTCGTGTTAAAAATAATTAACAACAATTACCATAATAACTCGCTCATTGTCTTTTACGCTCATCTAAGTTAGATTTATTTTGTTCATGTCATATTTATTTTGTTCATTTCTGGTTTAATTATTTTTTTGTACAGTGCTGATTTACGGAGCGCTGAGCATTGGTATTGCCTTCGCCGCGAAATTCATGGGCAGCCACGTTCTTCAGGTAAGACATTCATAGTCGTCGTCGTCGTCGTCATCGTCATCGTCACCGTCACCGTCACCACCACCACCCCACCATCATCATCATCATCATTTATCGTAACCATCATCATCACACCTGCGTCATCTCGTTAGTTTTGGGATTACTAAACAATACGATGACGACGATGATAAAGATGCTGCTTCTGGTGTAGATCTTGTAGTGATAAAGATGCTTCTGCTGATGGCGGTGGTGATGATGATGGTGAGGACCATGACGACAACGACGACGATGATGATGATGATGATACCACCGCATGATATTGTACATTGGGATCAGAGCTTTAATTCTTTACAATATCATTAGACCATAACGATACGTGTTTGATACGAAATATGTTCTGATTATTTTAGGGTCTGACTGTGGTTCTTGGAACTTTCGCAGGTCCAACGCTAGGATTGTTTATGCTAGGAGCGCTCTTCCCGTTCGCTAACAGCAAAGTAAGATATTAGCCTATGATCACAAGATTGCACTTGACTATTTCTCTATTTAATTAGGCTTATATGTCGGTTTAGCGCTTAATTTGATCAAGCGGATATAGGCCTAATATAGTTTCACTTAAACCTGGTTTAACACTCTAACGGTCTAACCTCATGCATGCATGGCAACAGGACTCGGATCTTCTTCTGACAACTTCTTGGACAACCCCTCTAACTCGACGCAGCTTTTGTGAATAAGCTGCTGCTGCTTTGCGCTTGAGTTTTCAGTGGTGCTTCAGAGCTTGGAGACAATGGAGAGTGCGATTAAAGTGCTGTTACAGAATGGTTTCAACCAGACTAAGGCATAACAACAGTGAGATTACATGCTAGGAAATTATCTCTTTCAATGTGAATGTAGGCATGCGCGTATTTTTCGTACAGCAACCGTTTGAGGTCCTCACTCAGTTATTCTATCAGTGAATAATTGACCGGGTGGTGATCGACCCTTCAACACCGCTGCAGCCCGTTTGAAAGGTTGTCATGCGCACCATTTAATTTCCTGTCGCAGGAAACGGGCGCAGCCTATGCTGAAGACCTCACGATCACCTCCTACTCGGCGGCCACGGTGAACCGCATATTGGCCAGCATGTCTCGTTAGTCACAGAAGTGATGGTTCCCTCCGTCTGAACCCGTACGTAGGCTATAGAAGTGTGGGCCCCAGCCAGAAACTTCGAGTCCGTTATGTAGATAGCGGCAAAATACCGCTTCTCTTTGAGTTCGAATTCTAATCTCTCATTTCTGCTGAGCTCATGTGCAGCGCCCTAGGCCAACACTTTTTATACAGCGCCCTTTCTTTCGGCCTCGGCTGAGTCCGGGTCAGGGTCATGGTCCGGCGCTCTACACATCGTTTTATAATTTTTTGTTTTTGTTTTTTGTTTATTATTATTTTTTATTATTATAGGCTTTCGACCAGTTACGGTGCGCCAGAGGCCCTCCTGCTTTACTAGAGGCTTACGCGGTTTTACCCGACGCCAGCGGCCCAGCAGGGAAGCATTTAATTATTATTCACTTTGATCTTAGCCAAAAGGCCGAGAAGCGGTAACACTTCAAACGCTGCTGAAGTTTATATAGGTTTACTTGCCCCGCTTAAAAAGGTAGCTAACGTGACCATAAACTTGCGCAGTGTTTTAAAAAATTATACGACAGCCAGAGACTTTGATTTTTATTGAGCACGTACATTGCAATTTTTGCTAATTAAATTAGTGCATCTGAGGAGCCAGTGAGTAATGTAAGACCTATTAAACACAAAACCGAATAGTCCCTATCTAAACTGTGTTAAAAATTGTGTCCGTTGAAACGCCATGAATCTCCAGCGGCAAAAATGTAAAACGACATGGTTGCTACGCAACGATAATAATATTCAGATCTGAGGCAATATATGCACGTAACAGAGTTGAACATCTTTAAACAGGCCTAGTCTACAGTAGGCTAAACAACCCGTCACTTGCTGCCCCCCACGCAGTCATAACTCGTCCATACGCTGATCGGTAGGCCTACTATAGGCTTGACTTTGGTCTCTACCCGGTTTCTTACTAAAACATGTTGAAGCTCCAGTCAATACTTAATGCCCTGTTGTTCATTTCATCCTCCGGTATAGGCCTGATTGTAGTCTGTATGCCTAGGTCTACCGTCTATGTACGTAGCCTATGAGTAGGCCTATAGTAGTTTTAGCGCTCCTTCAAAGCTGCTCAGAGGCGCTCCCGACTACAGCGCGGACACTAAATCGGAGTTTCACATCGAAGCGCACGACTCACGAGCAATTGCGAGTGAAGGGCTTGCTCAGGGTCCTTACGCGGCGCCTTGAGGTTGATTCGAACCCGCAACCTTCCGGCTCCAATTAAGGCACCAAACATACCCCTACACCACCGCGCCCCACAAAAAAGCACTTCTTGTGGCCGCTAAATGGCATATACATGCATGTATAAACACTTTTAACAGCACCTCTTGAAGAGTGCCACTCAGAGGCGCTTCCGACTACAGCGCGGACACTGAGTCATCGGAGTTTCACGCCGAAGCGCATGGGCAATTGCGTTTGTCCTATGGATATATCCGTTCTCTAAACCATAGAATTATGTCTGTGCTGATGTTATAACCTATGTGCTGTATAGGGAGCCGTGGTTGGATGTTCAATCGCAACAGCCTTTAACGTCTGGATCGCAGTTGGGTCAATGCTCCTCAATCCTCACCGGACGACCCTACCGACATCTATCGACAAATGCAACGTCACGTGGTTGCTCCCATTCAGCAACGAAACCAATGCGACTTATTACGGTGACGTCAATGTCTCCTCCTTCTTCTTCTGGCCAGGGAGCCAGTCACTCTTCTACCTCAACGAAAGCATGACGTCATCCGAGATGTCACTTCTCTTCACGACATTGGCCTCGAACAACTTCAGCAGCGACAACATCACAGCGTTTTTCAACGCCTCAAGGTTGGGTGCAATTAACATAGTAAGAGTAGGCCTAGGCCTAATCATTATCAGTGAAATTTATATAGCGCCACTTTAAGAGAAACTCCTCAGAGGCGCTCCAGACCTGACAGCATGCACCAAGCCACAGTCAAAGAGAATGGTTTTCAAACGCTTGCAGAAAAAGGACAAAAAAGATCATGAAGTCCATTATGGAGACTTAATTCAGGGAGACTTAATTCAGGCAGCCTATTCCAGAAAGATGGACGGCCGTCCACAGAGAGGCTTCTATGCAGCACTGTTGAACATAGTGCTATAGAAGTGTGGTGATAACAAGTAGCCTAGAAACTAGAAACTAACTGTCAACTACTACCTAAATCGTGCCTTTTATGTTCTCACAATGCTAGCTTGATTGTATAATATGCAATCAAGCATCATAATAATATTATGATCCATGCAACAATGCGTTTATTGTCTATTGTTGCAGTGAAGTGACGAGAGTTACATTTGCGAATGTGTTGGACTACCTCTACACCATATCGTTCAATTTCTATCCTATTATTGGACTGGTCAATACGTTGATCATTGGTATCATTGTGAGTCTGCTAACAGGTAGGTGTTATTTACACAGGCATATGGCCTACATGACTGATTGCATAATTATAGGACCTACAATCAAGCATTATGATATTATTATTATCATCCATGCAACTATAGCCTATATGCGTTTGTTGTCTATTGTTGCAGTGAGGTGACGAGAGTTACATTTGCGAATGTGTTGGACTACCTCTACACCATATCGTTCAATCTCTATCCTATAATTGGACTGGTCAATACGTTGGTCATAGGTATCATTGTGAGCCTGCTAACAGGTAGGTGTTATTTACACAGGCATTATGAAATGTTCAGGGCTTAACGACACTGTTTCATATCGAAGATGATTAGTGTCGGAGGCAGAGAACAACCTCACACTCCACGTTTATATTGCGACCGAGCCACCCGCTGTAAAGATCCGACCGGGAATTGAACCCAGGCCGCCGGCGCGGCGAGCGGGCTACAACCCACTCGACCACGCAGGATCTTCGCATTATGGCCTACATGACGGTACTTATAAGGGCTTGCCTCTATCAACGTTTGTCTCCTTTTGAACAGTGTCCTTTACAACGCATATCTTAGGTTTAAATAATTATATTCCTTAACATTATATACCCGTACCATTTTACTAGGCTATATATTTTACATTTTTTATTGCCTCCTTAGAGTCCTTGCATAAGTTACATTGTGCATATCTTATGTGTAAACATTCTTGCCTGAACATTGCCTTTTAAGTTTTAACCTTACGTTGCCTCGTAATTACCATTGTCATTATTTCATTTCCTAATTAGCATTCTTGCCTCAACAAACACAACCTTGTTAACCTCTCTCAATAATTATTGCCTCATCCCAGTGTTGCCCTATAGTCGCCGCTGTTTAGTGATCGATATCCTTTTGTATGTAAATCAATAGGTTGCGATGACATTCGTGAGATCGATCGACACCTGTTGATTCCATTCTTCGACCGTCTCTGCTGCTGCTGCTGTTGCCTACTCCCAGCATCACTGCGTCGCTGGCTCCGATGTGGAATCGACTACGACGCCGCCGATGAAGAAAAGTCTGCGACGGCAGAAAATGGCAATGCCAGGATGGATTCGGAGGCTGAGGGTTGCTGCTGGCAATCATGCATCTCAAAAGTCAGTAGCATTATTATTGTACATGTATAATATATACATATGTAGTATGTATCTGAAGGGCAGATCATGTTTAACTTTGCATAAGATTATGATAAGAATACAGTATAATTATAAATTACTTTACTGTATTATAGATAGTTGGTACATATTGCTTTTAAGACATACCGGTAACGATAAAAAATTATTGTATTACATTGTATTCAGACATCCTCTTTATAGCAACGAACAGCAACTAAGAAATTATGCAATAAGCCGCCTGAAAGTTCGGTGAAAACAATTACGGTAAAAGGACTATATCCTTAATATATCTTATTCGTCTGTCTGTCTGTCCGTGCATCTGTCTGCCTGCCAGTCAGTTTGTCCATCCATCCATCCATCCATCCATCCATCCACCCAACCATCCATCCATCCACCAACCCATCCATCCATCCATCCATCCACTCACCCACACCCACCCACCAACCCATCCACCCACCAACCCATCCACCTACCAACCCATCCACCAACCAATCCATCCATCCGTGTACCCACCCATCCACCCATCCATCCATCCATCTCGCTTATGTAAATTCTACGTTATACAATACGATGAGATAGAGACGTCTAATTTATTCTGCATACTTGGTTGAGTATTTAACATAGAAAACATTTTCAAAAATATGTTTAGGATTCCCTCAAAAAGCAAAGAAAGTCGAGAATATGGAATGGAAAGGAAATGCCGAATCGCTGCTATTTCCAACTTACAAATAGAAAGAGCAACGGAGAACTTCTCAGCGTCTCAACTCTTCCTTCCGCTCCTTCAGTTGAACTGCGGCTCATTAAAAAACTTGACGATTCTGAAGATGTAGAAGTCTAGATGTAGACTAGATGCTATAGGCCTATTTTGTAGGCTATAAAATTTCCCGAGAACTCCTGCAGCTCAACCACTATAATTTCCTCAAGTACTTTTGAGAGACACTGTAGAAATTATCAGACAAAATTAATATGGACTATATAAATATACGACATGCAAATCACACACACATCTGCATTCATGCATTGCATAGGCTACAGGTAGCCTACGTAAATATATTAATTGTATGGAGGATCAGGCTGGATCACATAATGTTCTTAGGTGGTAGATTAAATTGCTTGTGTGCATGGATAGCTTCCATACATGTACATGAAAAAAGGCTTGCAACTGAAAGGTAGGCTAGTTAGCACACAGAAAGGGTAAACAATTTAAACTTATGAGCCTACGAGGCCCTACTTATTCGCATTAAACCGGTCAAATACATTTCTAAGCTGGATCTCGACTACTGAAGCCAGAAATCGCAGGCCATGCCACGAGTCAGAATGATATGTCAAACACATTTATTACAAGTACTGTAAGAATATCGCACTGTCACATAAATAGAAATGTTCAGATCATGATTAAAAACAGATGACACTGTAAATAAGGTAGCATCATATTACATGTACAATTGTGACGCGGTGGTGTAGGGGTATGTTCGGTGCCTTGGAGCAGGAATGTTGGGGATTTGAATCCACCTCAAGCCGCCGTGTAGGGACCCTGAGCAAGCCCTTCATTCGTAATTGCTCATGCGCTTCGGCGTGAAACTCCAATTCGGTGCCGCGCTGTAGTCGGGAGCGCCTCTGAGTAGTAATCTTGAAGGGGCGCCATAACAAGTTCTCGTACATACATACATACAAACAAATCATGTTGAAAAATGCACCAATTTACAACATGGACAGCTACTCAAGAAATAAACATGGACTAGATGTTGTGAACAGCGTAGTACTTGCATCCAAAATTTTATTACATGACTTCAGATCGGGGCATCTACCAAAGGGAGAAGAATGATTTCCATAGTTGTCAGAAGTTAGAAAAACATAACATTTGGACATAAACGGGGGTGGGGGGTGGGTGGGGGGGAGCAGGTTGTTGATATCCGATACTATAACGGTCTGCAATACGAAAATTGATAGAATGAGGCAGAGTAGGGGTTTGCTCTCCCAATCCAGGCGGGTGGGGTGGGTCAACACCACGGGTTTAGATCACGATGGCCCAAAAATCCAGTTAAAATAATTTACATTGTACAGGTTTATCACAGAAAATGACACACAGCTAGGAACACATTGTACGTCAATACAGCTCAGAATTAGTTAATTTTAGTTCGAATGACAGAACATCAGATACAAAACATAATCAATTTGGCACAGCGACAACAATGACAACATTGTTTGCCTGCCCATGATAGACTTTTGAATTTTGGCTGGCACCAAAGTTTCAATAACACAATTATGCTGTTGGTAGTCAGGACTGAACAGTTTATCCTCCCTCCATCTCCTCCTCTCTTGTATCTGCGCTCCATCTTGCATCTTGAATTTCACGAGCATCAGAAGCATCTAACCAGTGTGACCACTGGGTCTGCTAGTTAACCACCACCTGTTATGTTAGTTAAGCCGATGATTTGAAATGATGCTGCTGCTGTTGCTTCTTGAGCAGCTGTGGTTTGGAATTGTACTGATCTGTCAACAGAACATAGAATAATAGGATAGAAGAATAAGATATATCTATCTATATTTCTATTATATTTCTATTTATTATATTTATTTACATAGAATAACAAGATGAAAGAACAAGATATATCTATATTTATATTATATTTCTATTTATTATATTTATTGGCATAGCAAGATAGCTGTGCCTCTGATTGGTTTGCATTGCGACATGCACTTCATAAATTTTAGATACAACACCACAATATAATAGATTGAATAAATTCGCAAGTCTTCCTCCATTCAACAAAGAGCCATCTTGCATTCTGCAACTAATGATTAATGACTGCACATGTATGTGTATGAAAGCATGCACGCATGTATGCTTGTACACAACTATGCACATCATATCGCATCCGCATCTGAACATTCTAAGGTGCCTCTCACAGTATGAACCATGGATGTATGCAACTATGCATGGATGTTTGTAAAAAAATGTTGGAGCGCGTGAATGTCTACGCATATGGATGCAATATCCATTCCTCTGATCTCAAATGCCATCGGACGACTATAGGATAATACAGAACTATAAATAGGTCAATGTGGATGTTATAAAGATCAGAAATTTATTTTGCGTATGTACATTTTGCTAAGACCCCTGCCCCGCTGTACACACCCATATGCAAACAAATCACAGGTCTAACTCCAGTAATCCCTCCCTGCATATGCAACTTGTTTTTATGTGCACTTGTTATAGCGCCCCTTCAAGCTCTCTCTCCACTCAGAGGCGCCCCGAACGCAGAGCGGACACTGCATCAGAGTTTCACGCCGAAGCGCTGAGCAATTGTGAGTAAAGGACTTGCCCAAGGTCCCTACGCGATGTCTTTATGGTGGATTCGAACCTCGAACCTTCCAGCTTCAAGGCAACAACGCCACCACTACACCACCGCACCCCACAATATAACCCCCCTTAGAGTCTTACGGTGCACTCCATGCGTCGAGTAGATTCCTTTGCATTTCCGGTAGACGACTTTTGTCTGCGCACATTTCGTCGAATCGCCGCGCGTCAGCTGTAGCGACACGGTTCGCTTGTTCGTCACAGGATCGCAGACTCTTGTTCCGCCCGAATGAATCTTGTATTGACAGTCTGAAAGAACATTAAACAATTAATCAGAAATTAAGCTAATCAACATTTTATCGGCGGCTTTCATATTAAGAATTTCTTAAAACTGGGAATTAAGTCTTTCTTTCTTAAAGTAACATTATTTGTCGTGCTATTAATCTAATAATGTTTTCATACATTCACCATTACCAACAATATTATTAATTGTCATCTCATTAATTTCATGCACTCATATTGAATATTCTTGCTTGTGAATTTGTTTTCACGCACTTTAAATCCACTTACATAGCAATGTGCAACAGTAAACCATTGTTCCTATTGTTCCTAATATTCAAACCAGAGATATAGGTTACTTCAGCTAAGATAGAATGTTGCCAAGAATTTAAAATACAGCATTCTTCCATTTCCAAAGTCACATGGTCGCTGTAGAAATATGTGTACACATGGGCGCCCACACATAGGGAAAATGGGGCATTTGTCCACCTCCCGTGGAAAACTCAAAGCCATTTTAACACTTACTTCATAATTTTAACAAACCTCCTCACACTAAAGCATTAATTATACCAGATACTAACGATAGAAATAAAACAACACTGATAAATTTACATCTAGAAACCTGTATGAAAAATACCTGCCTCGCTTTTTCAAGTTCAACAATTCTCTTACTGTGACTGATGTGTATTTCCCCCCTGCAAAATATAAAATATCTGCGGGTGCCCGTGTGTGTACATTTACACTCTAATACACCAAACCAGACATAGACCATAGAGTCGACTGAAGGTTAGACAATTGGACTGACCACATGACACCTTGCACTTGAACAGCTTCTCCTTCAGTGGACAGCTGGCGTCGGTTGGACGGCCGACCTTCTTTCCTATTCCACATGCAGCCCCTCCCTTGAATAAACACGGACCAAACTCCCAGTTGACGCAGCTCTTGTTGTTGGCAGCGCTGCGAGAGACCTTCGTACCTGCACGACATAAGCAAACATACATAAAGATACTCTAGATGAACAAAAACTCATCAACTTATTTCTGAGTATTCAATTGTAAACAGGAGACTCTTCAAACGCAAAGCAAAGAGATGAGCAGATGACAATCACACTATCCAGCAATGAAACTGGTTGCAATATTGAAAGTGCTGCAGCGTGTAGCCAGGAATTTTGTTTTTGGGTTTCCATTTCAGGAACATGGAACTTGCAAAATACACAGAACTAGTCTGCAAAGAATTCGGAAATCATTAATTTTGGGACTTTGAGCACGTAAACCCCTAAATACTCCATGAAGCGCTGTCTAATTATACAAGATGAACCAACAGTAAATCCTAATATTATCACACAAACTGCAACAACAAAAACAGTCCCAAACGGTTGAAGCTGATTTGCAATTAATTATATGACATAACGACTCACAGACTTTAAGTGGTCTAATTTCTTAAAAGAAATCAACTACAAAAGGAAGATGCCCATATCAAAAAGGGTCAGACAATAAGGGAGGGAGTTAAGGGCAATGGTTAGCACTCTGGCATAAAGAGCGCACGGATGCGGGGTCACTTCCCTCTACTATAATTTCCAATTGGTAGATGGTGTTGGTAAAATGAGGGCGACCTGCTGGCTGCCAACAGTTAAGTTCGACTCTTGTAATAAATTCTGATCATCCATCATACTATGAATATTATTTATTTAATAATAATAATAATAATATGAATCGTAATCAACCTGCTATATGTCAGTTTTTTAAATGAAACAAAGATTATTATTAATTCATTAGGAATGGAATGACTGAGTGACCTACTAACGTACGCTGTTCTATGAGCTCAGCCACCAGAATCTGAATTAAAGACGAGAGACAGATCGCCAGCAGTAGATGTCGCCACATTTTGCAAACAGCCAATCAGGAATCTGAAAGTTGAACATCAAATGCATTCAGTGTTGGGTAGAAGAATTCTTTAGCTAACGATTGTACTTATAATTGTGTTCTTAAATTGATACAAGAGTTTGTACACAAGAAAAACCATGTATTAGAATCTGGGACTCGTGCAACGCCCTAAATTCATGACCATTGTGAGTTGGTTACTTAAGTTCGACTTCTACACACTGGCAACTGTCTACTACGTTTTCTTATGTTAGTAAGTGACTACCGCACAAACAAACGCAATGTAGCAGCAAAGTAGAACAGTGTGCACTGTGCATACGAGTACAGGATAGTAGACTAAACTGGAACGACGAGTGAACACTGCTGTGAGCACTCAGCATACACGTTAAACCGGCAAAATAAATCGTATCTAAATACGAAGCTAAAGAAAGACATGACGCGCTAAAAGAAAAAAATAGTCAACAAGTACAAGATATTATAACTTTAAAAATTGCAATTCTTGCCGTTAATATCATCATACCTGAAAATGACAGATTTTCATGAATAATTACAGCATAATTTAAAATAATTATTTGAACACATTAAAGTCGCTTGACAACATTGACTATTATTGCATTTAGAATAAAGAGCAGCTTCGGAAGTAAGTAAGTGGCGACGCACAAAAAATTCACCCGTCACCAGCAAGTTTGTGTTTGAACACTAGGCCCTATGAGCATTTGTTATAGCGCCCCTTGAAACTCGCTACTCTGAGGCGCTCCCGACTACAGAGCGGACACTGCATCAGTTTCAAACTGAAGCGCTGAGCAATTGCGAGTGAAGGACTTACCCAAGGTTTCTACGCGGCGACTTGAGGTGGATTCGAACCTTCAACCCTTCGGCTGCAAGACGACGAGCTTTGTTTGTAGGCTATGTGCACTTGTTATAGCGCCCCTTCAATCTCTCTACTCAGAGGCGCTCCCGATGCAGAGCGGACACTGCATCGGAGTTTCACGCCGAAGCGCTGAGCAATTGTAAGTGAAGGACTTGCCCAAGGTCCTTACGCGGTGAGCTGGATTCGAACCTTGGACCTTCCGGCTCCAAGGCAACGACGCCACCACTAGACCACCGCGCCCCACATCCAGCATATCTAGTGTAAGAATTGTGGAAAAATAACTGGGGGGTCGGACCATTATCCACTTGGAATCAGGGTGTGAAAAATAGACTTTAACATGGGGCTCTAAGAAACACTGGGGGTTTGAAACCGCAACCCCCCGGAAATTCTCACCCTGAGCATATCTATAGCCTACCCATTACACTACCGCGCCCCACGATCTATATCTTTATTGTGTGACTACATGGGGGCAGTAGCGTACAGCAAACATGGAACCGCCCCTCAGGTTGTTCACCACCTCTGGCCATCTTTCCCGCCTTATTAAATACTTAATTAACATTCAAGCCACGCTTGACGTGTACAACTGCGAACGTTCTGTTCACAAAAGTACATCTAGCCTACGTACACTCCCTCACTTACAAAAATAAATTCAAAAAAATCTCGCTTAAAACTTACCACGGCTTTTAAAATTTCTTCGGACGTCCAAACCATATTTTATTTAGTATCTTAAACGTCCTCGACTAGTTTTTAATCTTTAAATAATGTTGCTTTATTAATTTAGGAGATACATCTGTGTTGGAAGCGTTCTTCACATTCGCTAGATGGCAGAGCAGTTGCTTAAACTGTCCACAAAATGACCTGAAATTGATCTAACTGCATTCGCTAGATGGCGATGGTGAGACTGAAAAACACCGTAAACCCGTAATAATAGTCCCAGGTAAACCGACAAAATCTGTTCAAAGTGAATCTTACACAGCACGTGTTTATCACGATTTCAACAAATTTAATCGAAAATAAGACTCGATATGAACTTACAGCTTTACGAAAACATCTACCGTCGTCGGAAATCAGGTAATCCATAACTTTACCATCTTACGTTCAACGTTATCTCCACACATTGACCAACTGTTTGCATGTGTCCAACCCTGTGTAACGTGAAATGCCAACTCAGCGAAAAGTGTCTTGCTGAAATCGACTTCGCATTTTGGACATACATCGATATTTTCAAAATTTTTCCATCGTCACCACAAAACTTTAATGATAATTTCAGCGACTCGAAACTACATGGGAAAATGTGTTTTGGAGGTCCGGGGTTCAGAAATAACTGAGAAATTTTGAACGAAGTTTGTGAAGAAAAGTATCACGGAGTCTATATTAAACGACTGGTTACTCCTTATCAAAGCGAGCGTCGCGTCACCTGTCGTTGCGAATAAGAATAAACGAAAGTGCTTAAAATCGAAATTATATTAGGCCTAGTTAATTTATATTTTATAATTTATTTGTTTTCTATTAGGTTTTGCACGGCAGATAGAAAGGTCAGTTTCGTAAGGAATTATTGGCCTATGGCCAGAGTATAACATGTTTCTAATTATTAGAGAAATAATATTTTTTTCACTATATAATAAGAAAATGCTTCCTTTGCATTCGCAAGGTGGAGGAATAGTTCTTAAAAGTTCATACTGTTTCACTCTGAACGTACATGTAGGGTCGTAGGCCTATCCGTTTCTTTAACCAGGGCTTTTTAACGTGCAGCTGTACACAAAATGTGCAGTTCTAAATGGATTTGTGCAGTTGTATAAGCACTTCTGTACAGCTAGAACTATCAAAAAGGTCATTGTCCTCGATTGGAAGTAATTTACCTCCATAGAAAGGGAAAGCAGGGGTTGTGCAGTTCTAAAAATTCCTTTAGGCTAAAACATCCGCATAAAATTATACAACGGTGGCGCAGGAATGGATTGTGCAGACTGCACAAGACCCCGGTGGCGTGTTTCCAAAAGCCTGTATGGCCCAACGCATACGATTTCCTATTGGGCAGTAATACTGGAAGAGGCGAAGACCGTAGGGGGAGAAGGTAGTTGATGTTAGCAGTTGTTGGTCAAGCTGTAGTGTTGGCTATTAGCTTGACCAACAACTGCTAAACAACCAACGCAAAAATCAAGAATCTAATGACGACACTAACCCTAACACTAACCCTAACCGACCCTCACGACGCAAAAATCATAAGAATCTAATGACGACACTAACCCTAACACTAACCCTAACCGACCCTCACGACGCAAAAATCATAAGAATCTAATGACGACACTAACCCTAACACTAACCCTAACCGACCGTCACGACGCAAAAATCATAAGAATCTAATGACGACACTAATCCTAACACTAACCCTAACCGACCCTCACGACGCAAAAATCATAAGAATCTAATCTAATAACGACACTAACCCTAACACTAACCCTAACCGACCCTCACGACGCGAAACCTTACCCTATACGCGAAAAACACCTAGGTCTTCTATGTTATAACCATGCTTAAATTTAACGATAAAGAGCGCTAAAGATTACCTGTGCAAAATGTTCCTCCATGGATACGTAGGGTCATTTGTAAGAAATTTTAAACGTTTTACATTGCAATTCGTCAAAAATCGTCAGAGCCTGCATGCCGATCACGCACGTGTTGTTGATAGTCTACGAAGGGATGGGCCAGACATTGGGCCAGACATTGTACTCGACAACCTCCTCCCCTACGGAAATCGCCTCTTCCAGTATTACTGCCCAATAGGAAATCGTATGCGTTGGGCCATACAGGCTTTTGGAAACACGCACCCCGGTGAGCCTGGTGATAGAATTGAATTTAGTTTGATCAATGCTGAGCTGGTGGTGGCTTCGGATATCGACACCGATCAGAGAGGCACTTCGGAAACTATGGTGGTATGCCAGTTACTTTTCAAAAATAAGCCTGGAACGAAAGCATCTCAATTATTTTTGCGCAAGAGAATTCTCCCAGAGGTAGCCTATTCGGCGACTATTCGCCCAAGCGAACATTTCAGCATTTCCGAATTATTTTATTCTTCTTTTAGGCTTACCGTAGTAGCCTAATCCAAACTTGAGTCGCTTCACATTATACCAATTTATTAAATGGTTTTTTTTATAGTAAAATAGGCCTAACCCAAACTGTTTGATAGAATTTCAGTGTGGATGGTTATAAAAATTAATAGGCTAAGCTTCTTCAAGAGAGAAAACGATGTTTACCGATAAGCCTACATTTTGTTCAGTAGCCTACTCTGGCAGTCTGAAGAAATAGAAAATGTTTTATAGAGCCCAACGGGAGAAAAATGGGGGAAAATTGAAATAAGTCAATTTTAAAATTTAATTTCGAATGTGAGCTAGGGCTCTCTGCAAATAGCTATAGTCAGAGTGTATAAAGGAGCAAAAGTCAGGCGCTTTTGCACAGACTTATTATTGGAAATCTTGAGGTTCGTGCATTGAAGGGCCCTCCACGAAAACCCTGCGCAAGGGCCCCCAAAAACCTTGCTACGCCACTGCTGTGAGCTGTTCGTTTAAGCCTTTTAAGGAAAATTGGTGGCGTCACTATGCACATTAGACGGCTAGGCAGTTCTGTTGTCGGTCTTGGTTTAATTGGCGACTATTCCTCCACTGTCTAGAACTGCTATGGCTCAGTCTCGATCAATTGTTTCAATTGGTCCTTCTCTTTGGAATGCCCTTTCTCCTTCTGTTCGCTCTACACTTCTTTCTGGTAGTCTCTCCTCTGCTTTGTCTCTTCTCAAAACCTGTTTCTTCTCGCGGGGCCTTGCGCACTGGGAGCGCCTCTGAACGGTTCACCCTACTAGAGGCGCTTTATAAATGTTTATATACAATACAATACAATACAATACAATACAATACAATACAATACAATACACTGTAGCAGACTGTATGGAATGGAAGAATCCTGTTGCATCAATTTTGAAGACATTTAAATCACAGTGCAGTGCTTATCTTTCTAAAGCAATCACGATATGACTGCGGCACAGCCATTGACTGGCGTCTACCAATGGGGGAGGGGGGGGTTGGGAGAACGTTCTCCCACGGTTTCTGAAAGTGGGGGGGGGGGGTTTGACGTTTTTCGACGTAAACTGGGGGGGGGGTTGGCGATTTCTAAAGTGATATTTCGGACCAAAGAATCCAAGGTTACCTTGAAGTAGCCTAACTGCCAACTCAAATGAACATGATCAGTGGTGAAACACATGAACTGGGGTGGACCTCTTAACGCTTCAGATAACACCTACTGAGGAAGTCAAGCGGAGGCCGAGCCATGGCAGGTGATGAAGGCGACATAATCAAGATGGCCAAGGGTCATTAAACAGCACAGACACGTCTTGCTGTGCTTATGTCCCACAGTCTTCGGACAGGGTCGGGTTCTTCCCTTTGGGAAGCTAATGACATTGATTACAGCTGTTTCGAGTTCTAGATACCCGGCCAGCAAATCTCTGTTGGCCCAGTGACTAAGATCCGCTAAGCTACATTTAGGATGTAAACACGCGCCTTTCATTGTTAGAGAGTGATGCAGTCGAAAGTGTTAAGGGTAACTGGTTTCTGAAGGTGATATTCCTTTTGCTATAGACTTAGGGACTTCACTGTTTTTCGCATTGAGATGCAGTAATTAAACATAAACATCAACCGAAATTCTTGACAGCCAGCCAGAGATGCAGAAAATCCGTAGGACGAGTTCGGACTATTAGTTTCGTGCTATTATAGGCACAATATTTGCAAGTAGGCCTACTATGGCCAGCAACATGACATTTCTCGGCGGTGAGTTATAACAATTTATAACTAGGCCTACACAAATTCTTGACCTATCTAAAACTAACTAAACCTGTTTATTTAGTTTCAGGTCGGCCTAGGCTCGAGCACTGCTGCGCATTGACTTAGCCTAACTTAGTTCAAATTGAAATTTCTTTAATTTCTGTTCGATTCTTTTAGGAAATAGGCTGTCTGCGTTGAACGTTCATAACAGATTTCAAATTGTTAGCAATTGTTATACTATAGCTCTGCAGGGTCAAGCAGTGGCGGAGTCTGGGGGGCTAGGGGGCTAAGCCCCTAAATTGCGCTTAGGCCCCCAAAATGCGGAAAATGTCTACAAACACGGGTACACAGCTTACACTCACCTCACAAAGAGCAAAACCGGGGAAAATAAAGCCTAAAAACCATTGGATGACTAAAAAAGTTGTCCCATTTTTCGTCCGAGTCAGCCCCCCATAGTTAAAATCCTCACGCGCCACTGGAATCAAGAAAGTTAACCGTAAGCCTAATAGCAGATAATCGGTTGTTGTTTATTAAAAAATCGTGTCAAGCTAGCTGCTAGCCTGCTTATTCTGTAAGCTTATGCACCAAATAGCGGTCGTCAACGAAAGGCGGCGAATGCATGCAAGTCATGGCTAATGTTGCTGACAAATTTGTCCAAGATAGCGGACGCCTACAATTTCCTTTTGAATAGAATGCGATGAGTCTGCTCTGCAGATTTTCAACAATAATGTCTTACCTACTTGGCCTAATAGTATTCAAAAGATCAGTGGCGGCTCCAACTATCAATTTCAACAGTTCACCTCAGGGTCATGGGAGTTAATCAGCACGCTGAAGAAATAATAACACATTATGCAAGGAATAGGTTATAATTATTGTACTGTATCCATGATTATACACAGGGCTGATGAGATAAATTCTGGGGCCCCTAAACAACTTAAGGGGTAATGAGAAGAAAAACAAACTGAAATGAAAAACCTACATTAAAATATTCCAAAGTATTTTTGACAGGCCAAGAGAAAAATGGGCAGGTCATTATGACCTACCGTTTTTCTTCTCATTAAGTAGCACCGCCACTTAAAATAATTGTGTGAGTAGGCCTAGGCCTATAGCCTAAGCTGAAGATGTAAACATTTAGGATGATTGCCTTTTTGTTGCTAGGTTGTAATTTTTACTGTCCATTAGTTTCCAAATTATATGCAATGTTAATCTATGATTTATGATGTAGGCACCTGACTTTTCAGCAGAAAGATTTGTCCCGCCCATGCAAAAAATTCTGTTGGCACCTAGGTTATGCCAATTTTTTATAAGTTACAACACGGCAATGACAAATCTGCATTACTACACTGGACTAAAACAAGAATGAAACTGCTTGTAATAGTCACAAAACTTATCACTGCTGTCTGTTTGTTGAAATAAAAAATTAAACTAGGCCTATGCCTTGAAACCGACAAATTGTAAAAAGTTTGTGAATTAATGGATCTTTATTTATTATTAGGTAATTTAATTTTTTCGCTTATAATCACTTTTATTATGGACTTTGCTCATAATATAATTATAGGCCTATTAATGTACATTTGTGTGCCTTCTGAAGTGCGGAGCCTTTTAGAAATACAAGTTGCCAAAATGGGGGGTTCGTTCTCCCACGCCAAGTGGGGGGTTAGACGCCACTGGCCATTGATTTGATGAACTCATGTATATATGCTACAACGCTCCTACCTTCATGAGTCCGATGCTCCGCACATCGTTTTATTTTTTTTATTTGTTTTGTTTTGTTTGTTTGGGTTTTTTTTATTATTATAGGCTTACGACCAGTTACGGTGCGCCAGAGGCCCTCCTGCTTTACTAGGCTTACGCGGTTTTAACCGACGCCAGCGGCCCAGCAGGGAAGCATTTAATTATTATTTCACTTTGATCTTAGCCAAAAGGCCGAGAAGCGGTACTGATCACAGGCTGCTGACCTTTATATAGGGTCGGGAAGAGCGTTAAAAAAGTGTCTAACGAGGTTTTCAAATTTTCCCGTTGTTTAGCTAAACTTGACGTCTGCCAGAGTCTGACTTTTAACGTATAGGTTCATTGCAATTTTTCACAAATTATGCGATAAATTTAAGCAGCCTATGAAAAACACAGGACCCAGTATAGGCAAAGCCAAATTCTTCCTATCTAAACCATGTTAAGATTTCATCATGCAGACGCCATTGCACCTCTAGCGGATAACCGTTTCACTGCGTCCTTAGATACGAAAGTTGGTATCCAAGCGTGACGTCGTATAGGCCTACCGTTATTGCGCGTAATTATAAAGCGTGAAATAATGCATAATATTATTATAGGCATTGACATTGGACCCAACTTATAATTTGGTTATATTTTTGTATTGTATTTGATCATTAAATTTTGTAAAGCGTCTACATGTGGTAGAGTGAACTGTTCAGAAGCGTTCCCAGTGTGTAGGGCCTCTTGGACCCTTGAGAGCAAGCAGGTTTTGAGAAGAGCGGTGGAAGAAGAGAGCCTGTCAAAAGAATGGTATATAGAGCGAACAGAAGGATATTATAGAGGCCTATATAGCGTATTCAAAAGAGAAGGTCCAGTTGAAGTATATGATCGAGACTGAACCATGGCAACTCTAGTGTGGAGAACTAAGAGGTCAGGCGTGTTGTTATCCATGCATAGGCCTATACGCTGCAGTCAATACTATAATTATTATGGTTGGCTCTGGCCACATCATCTATACGCTATACTATAGACTCTCGTAGGCCTACATTTGTATTTGTTAATAATTACGATACGCCTGGACGAAGAAGGATGAAGATGCTATAGTCATCTCCGCTATGGCACACCGCAGTTAAACAACAGAAACAACAAATGTGTGTTTTCAACAGCTATTCATTCAAGTGGAAACGATTGTTGCTTTTTGTATACATATACATCACACAGTATAAGAATGTAAATTAAAATAACCATCGTAGCCTATTTCTCTAAAACTTCCGCATGGCCTCTAGTCCTTTACCCTAATTCTCATGTTTCAATAAATTGATCGAGTCAGATCCTTTCCCCTTCTTCGTGGGGGTTGTCAAGCCATTTAAGATCCCCCTTAACGCCCTCTGCGCACAACCAGGTATTCAAATCTTTCTGCAGTAATTAATTATAAGGCACCATTGAGAGACGACCTGGTAACCGCGCGCACAGAGGCGCATGGACCGTGCGCTCTAACCGATGTAGCTATAATTAACTGGGTCAGCAGACATTGCAACAACACTAACTGAAAGATTATTCCTGCAGGTTTTATTTTATAAATAACTAGCTGTACCCAGCCACGCGTTGCTGTGGCAAAAAAGACTTCCCCTCCCCTCCTCCTCCCCCTCCGCGATGGCGACGCGGATCACGCTATAAAACGCTTGAGCAAGAAGGCCGTAATGAAATGCGAAGGCCGTAATGAAATGCGCTTAAGAAATTTACGGAACAAACATGCCCGAATTGGTATGCAAGGCTTATTGACGGGCGTAGGCTATGTGTTGAAAACGGCGGAATTTGCAAAGTTGCTTTTTTAGCTTAAGAGATTGCGCTTTTTCCCAAAAAGCATTCTGCAAACCCGGCCGTGTTGGAACTAAACGTTTTGGTGAAGTTTCGAAAGCAATCAATGAAGAAAGTTCGGAGATCTTTCGTCAGGTGCCAAACGCGGTTAGATTTTTATATATATAGATAATATTCGCACACAGTTCGTATGTACGTGTACCCGACTGCTATATGATGATATTGAACCTCACGTTGGCGCCGAACCCCAAAGCGACATCCATTCATTGCTATAATTATGTGCTTATACTCTAACCAACTAAGAACATTTATATTTTGGGGTAAGCGAATTAAGTTCAATGTCATCGGGGTGTGTGTTCATTCGTTATTTGCAACTCATTTAGTTGTCTGCAAATGCGTACTATAAGCTTACGTAGCCCACTATAAACATCATTCATGATAAATTATTATCTACCTTTATAGAT
This sequence comes from Lumbricus rubellus, assembly GCA_945859605.1. Classification (NCBI taxonomy): domain Eukaryota; kingdom Metazoa; phylum Annelida; class Clitellata; order Crassiclitellata; family Lumbricidae; genus Lumbricus; species Lumbricus rubellus. The sequence continues at coordinate 27,070,204 of OX243826.1, read as the reverse complement.
GGTCAATATACAATGCCGGGTAGGCCTACATGAATCAGATAGGCCTATTAGCAGATTGCAACTTGACCTGCATTCAAAATTATATGGGTCAAATGTATCGATTTTACGAGTTACTAGCAATGCGTTGTAATAGTGCACGCATACAGATATAGAGTCTAGATGAATAGGCCTGTATACATGTACACACAATCATACAGCTCATAGATACATGCATGCACGCATAAACACATGTATGCATACGCGTATAATAGGCAATATAATCGATGCGTAAGTAGGTCTACGTACGTGTAATGTGCATACATGTACGTTGTAACATGCAGTGAATTCAAACTCTAGCCTAAATGCCTAATGTACAATGTAGGCCTAATAGCCTAATTATACAATCATTCATTCAGTCATTCATTCATTCATTGATTCACTCCAGAGTCTTTATGGCGCTTCTTCAAGAGAACTACTCAGAAGCGCTCCCGACTTTAGCACGGCAAAAAGAACAGTTTTGTGTTTAATTTAAAAAAAATATCCAGTAAGAGTCCCTGGAAGCAGACGTGGCTCCTGAGGGTGCCCATTCCAGACAGCTGGGCCTACCACAGAAAAGGCCTAATTCAGCATGGTTGCAGTGCGTGCGAATGAGACCAAGACCACTCTTTTCTGTGCAGAACGGAGGGGCGGTGGCCTTGGAATTGGATATCCGTGGAGCAAACAAAGTTCTCGCAAGTAGTCTGGGGCAACACCAAGCTAACATTACCGAACCAGAGCAGCGATTATATAATTCAATGCGCTGCCAGGTAGGAAGCCAAATCCACCACTGGTTGCACTCTGCCAGTGCCAGTCCCAAGCCTGGATAAAGGAGGAGGGTGACACTAATCATCTTTGATATGGCTGTGTCGCTAAACAGGTATAGGAAGCCAATTACCGTTAGAAAAATTGCTGCCTCATTGCTGGACAAGGCCACATAAATGTTCTCAGTCCTCAGCTGGTTAGAGTATAAGAGCACACAATGAAGAACACTCTGCACATAGTGAAACCAATATATCTACAAACTGGACAGAATTCGCACTAACGACGCCACGTATAAATTATCACTATCAGTATAGCAGTGTCTGCTCTAAGCCTACACCCCTGACAAAAGCGTAACTCTCTGTAATGCAAAATAGATGATCATGATGGGGGTGGGGGGTGGGTTAGGGGACGATGACGATGATGATGTTGACAGGAGGTCACTTCTTGGCCTCAGGAATGGGTTTGAGGGTGTGCCACTGTGCGATGGGGCGCCGTGGATTCGTCAGCATCTCGCTCCAGTGCTTCAGGGCGTTTCCCGAAGCCTTGCATCCGACCATGACCTGTCCGATGGGGTCAGACGCTCCGATCAGATCGTAGTCCACGACGGACACGACCACCGATACTTTCTGACAAAACAGACAAACAGACAGATAATATTATACTGAGATAAATCTAGGTCGAGTGGGGTGGGTGGGCTGTGAAGTCGCTGGACCACTCGGTTTGACCTGCTGACATCTGTTTATGTCCTATAAAAATATTAAGTTCAGTGTTTAGCCTATATTTGCATAGGCTGGACATTAAAACTATAGACTACATCCGGCAACATCTAGAAGAATAGGCCATTAGCCTACATTAGTCGGACAAAGTTCCTCACAGCTGTTGTCGTTCATTGTAAATGGGTCCATGATTTTAGATGTAGGCCTGCTGCATGAGAATTGTTGTAGAAAAATTAGTCTGGGTCAGACGTTGATTATAATTATGGATTTGCGGTGGTCCTGGGCATGACGTTAAACTGCATCCATCCTCTGCCACAGGGAACCAACAACGTCCCTGTGCCGGTCCTAAGCCCGGACAAAATGAGGAAGGTTTGCCAGATGGGTGGCGATACGCTGGCAGTGAAAAACCAAGACGATTGTAATCCGCCAAAACCACGACACAAGTGACATAGCTACCCAGATGCTTCAAGGTGTCATGATGTGAAGCAGACATGCTCAGGTCGGTCAGGACAGACCGGTGGAGAGAGTCGGGGGAGAGCATGGGACACAACGGGCATTGACCCACGTTGTCCTTCGTGCTTCTTTTTCACGAATCTCTTCAATCAGACAAGGTTTAGATGCTCCAAGATGTCAATGGTATAGAGCAGACCTGCTGACCGGACCGGTGGAAGCTGGGCAACATGGCACGAGACAGACTCAGACAGAGAGTGGCATCGGACTCCTACGGGCATTGAGCCTAAGGATATTGATGATGATGATGGTGTACCATGCGGACTCTACTATAATTATGGCGTCCAAAGAAAGGCTATAGGGGTTTGAACCCCACAACCCCCCCGGAAATTCTTACACTGTATAAGCTAGGCCTGTAGTAGAGGAATATTGGCTTCTATATACCATACTTCTAAATGACCCTTCTGTTCTCTGCTCTGCGAATCTCACCCACTGAAAGACAGAAAGGGTATACGGTGAAGGGGTGTGACTGCATGGGAACTCCTTCTTCTTTGAGTAGGTAGGTGGGTGTGACAGAGGAATTTCTTCTCTGGGGTATGTGGATGGGTCACACCATGGGTGTGACTGTAGAACTTCTTCTTCTTCTTCTTCTTCTTTGGGGTATAGGTGGGTGGGTGTCACTGGGGAACTTCTTCTTATTTGGGGTATAGGTGGGTGGGTGTTACTGTGAACTTCTTTCTCTTCTTAGTGGTAGGTGGGTGGGGGTGACTGGGAATTTATTATTCTTCTTTGGGGTATAGGTGGATGGGTGTTACTGGGGAACTTCCTCTTCTTTGGGGTATAGGTGGGTGGGTGTCACTGGGGAACTTCTTATTTGGGGTATACGTGGGTGGGTGTTACTGTGAACTTCTTTTTCTTCTTAGTGGTAGGTGGGTGGGGGTGACTGGGAATTTATTATTCTTCTTTGGGGGTATAGGTGGATGGGTGTTACTGGGAAACTTCTTTTTCTTCTCAGGGGTAGGTGGGTGTGGGCGACTGGGAACTTCTTCTTCTTTGGGGTATAGGTGGATGGGTGTCACCGGGGAACTTCTTATTTGGGGGTATAGGTGGGTGGGTGTTACTGTGAACTTTTTCTTCTTAGTGGTAGGTGGGTGGGGGCGACTGGGAATTTATTCTTCTTCTTTGGGGTATATGTGGGTGGGTGTTACTGGAAAACTTCTTCTTCTTTGGGGTATATGTGGGTGGGGGCGACTGGGAATTTATTCTTCTTCTTTGGGGTATATGTGGGTGGGTGTTACTGGAAAACTTCTTCTTCTTTGGGGTATATGTGGGTGGGTGTTACTGTGAACTTCTTTTTCTTAGTGGTTGGTGGGTGGGTGTTACTGGGGAAACTTCTTTGGGGTATAGGTGGGTGGGGGGGGTTACTGGGGAGCTTCTTTTTCTTCTTAGTTATAGGTGCCTGGGAACTTCTTTTGGTTATAGGTTGGTGGGGGCGACTTGGAACTTCTTCTTATTCTTTGGGGGTAAACATGTAAGTGGGTGGGTGTGACTCCTTCTTTGTTTACCTCGATTTCCTCGAATTTGACGTCAAATGTGAAGGATTCGTTGTAGTATGGATTCAACGTTTTTCGTTTAACCGACGTTTTCTTCTTCTTCACTCGTTTCTCACCCATAAACAGAGACATCTTGATGTATGGATCTAAACAGGAAATCAATAATCAATGCACCACCGCCACCGCACATTCACATTCGTATTCGTTCAACTTATATATAGGCCCTATGAGCAGTTGTGCAGATGTGTTGATATATGCAATTATGCATATATGTATACATAGCGAGAAGCAGCTGTATATATATATACGTAATATACTTAAATGCAGAATGTACAATTGTACATTCATAGGCTAGACATATTCTGCAGTAGCCTATGTAGATTTTGTAGAGATTATGGATATTGCATTTCAACTTTATAGGCCATGCATATATGCAGCTAGAGCTCAAAATATATCTCAAGTACAGTAGACCTACATGTAATATTTTTCATATAGCCTAGTATATATATATATACACACACACACACACACACACACACACACACACACACACACACACACACACACACACACACACACACACACACACACACACACACACACACACACACACACACACACACACACACACACACACATACACATGATCCCATATTATGGGATCATGTGTATATGTGTGTAGGCCTATAAATATTTATGTATTTTTATTTTTTGCACTTGCTATAGCGCCCCTTCAAGTGAGCTCCCTACTCAGAGGCGCTCCCGACTACAGCGCGGACACTGCATGCATCGGAGTCTCACTCCGAAGCGCCAGAGCAATTGAAAGTGAAGGATTTGCCCGAGGTCCCTACGCGGCGGCTTGAGGTGGATTCGAACCTGGAACCCTCCAGCTCCAAGGAACCGAACCCACCACTGCACTACATGTACTTCGTGCCGCAAATACACATAGGCCATGCATATTCTGCAGTATGTAGAGAGTATGTAAATATACAGCGATGTATTAATATGCAAAGATACCAAACGCAAACCGTCGGCACAGTCACGTAGAGTTTCTATAATTAGATTGAGGTGTTCAGTCAAGCGTGTGATTCGTCTCTGTAGCAAATTGACTTGGCTGATTTGGTGCATTTCAATGAGATGATGCTGTGTGTCCTCATGCATGACGCCATTTATTGTTATGCCAAGCGGAGGCAACATGACTCCGTCTGCACTGGCTTCCATGCAAGTTTCGACGTCAGTCTATTTATAGGCCTACGTCGCATGGACCTCTGAGTAGAAATTTTGAAAGAGCGCTATATAAATTTATGTGATTGACCTATTTTCTCTATATATGAGCTCATATATATATATAATGCATATATATATATATATATTATGCACATACATAAATAAGTATATATATATATATGCATTATTTCTTCGCAATTCTTTATTTGCATTTTACGCTGTTATTTTATTTGATACATTTTCTGTGGCGAGAAAGAAAGTATTCATAGATTTCTACATAACACTTTTGGTGCTACTCTATCTACAGCGTACAAGTATTTTGAGGCAACTAACGCTGATCTATAACAAATCTGTCCTCACATATACACCTACACGGTACACCTAAACACACGCTCACACAGGGGCGGATCTAGGGGGCCAAGCCGGCCATGCCCCCCCCCATTTAGAAATGCCCATGTATCGTGGCCCCCATTTGGTGTCAACAAGCTTTTAATTTGGTATATTTTCAAGGATTTGGACTTAATGACTAAAAAAAGGTCATCAACTTTTTTGGCGGATGAAATAGTACAATTTTCCCGAAAATTTCGCCAGACGAATAAAAAAAGTCATCAACTTTTGTGGCGGATATGAAAGAAAAATTTCCCAGACCTAAGGCCAAGAATTTTTGGCCCCCCCCCCCCCGTCCAAAGTTTCTGTATCCGCCCTTGCGCTCACACATACACATATAAACATGCATGCAAACATAGGCCTACGTAAGTAGCCTACATACGTAAGTGCATGTAAACTCTGTAGAATACAAGAAATTCTGAGACAAAGGTGTTGTCTTAAACAAATAGGCCTACAGGTAGCCTAGGCCTAAAACCGCTATGTATAATAATGTATACCTGATAGACCAGTTACGTCCATTTTTCGTAGGTTCTTCGCCTCCAATGCGATCACCGTCAGCTTACCTGCTGTCGGAACGTATCGCAGAGAAAAACAGACGTCACCCAGGTTCGAATCCTGCGTCGATAAAATAATATACAGTATTATATTGCATTCTAGATAAACAATAAAACTTAGTCATTTCTGGCATAAGATGGAGGCACTCGTCTACGTATATTACGTTTGTTTGTATGTGCACTTGTTATAGTGCTCCTTAGAGCTCTCTACTCAGAGGCGCTCCCGACTACAGAGCGGACACTGCATCGGAGTTTCACGCTGAAGCGCTGACCAATAATTGTGAGTGAAGGACTTGCCCAAGGTTCCTACACACCGACTTGGGGTGGATTCGAACCTGCTACCCTTCGGCTGCAAGGCGAAGGCTTGCCGGTTCGGGTAAGATTCACATTTCGGTGTGACCTTGCGCGCGTTATAAATTTATTTTAATAGGTAAGTATGGATAAACGTAGTTTTAACGTTGGTAACTATAATTACTTGATAAGTTGATATCGTCAGCTTGTTGACGTATTTTACGTCACTGGACGTTGGGTTGATGAAAATAGCTTCATCCTTTGCATAAATAGAAGTCGAATTGATTAAACTATTTTTTTCGTAAACAAAAGTTGGAATTATGATAGTTAGGCGACTTAGGCCTATCATGGACATTTAAGCCGATGATAAAATTGAAAAATCATTTCTTACGCTGAGGCCCGGTTTAGCTAAATTAGTTATAGTTGTAGGCTACAGCAAAAGGACTGTTTCTGAATCCTCCCCTACGTACATGTACGTAGGCTACGTAAATATATGATCAGCCCCCTAACTCCGCATCATATCTAAAAAATGACAGAGCGCCTTTCGCGGCAAACTCAGTAAACTTGGTATCGTAAAAAATAGAACAATACATATGTGACGTCATTTATTGTTGTCAGGATGCCAATGACTTAAAATTGTTTTCTTGTTATTATGCTATCGCTATCAGCGATAGAATAGCGCTATAGTATTTTTGCTGTCACTCCTTTAGTCCAGTTCTAAAAGGCAGACACTGTAGACTACAACAACTGTGTCATTGTCTGCTATTTAAAGCTGACAAAGGAATTTGTTCATTGTTCTACAAAGTCACGGCGTATGTGTGGTCCTTCATATGTAGGTTAATTAGGAGCCCTGTTATTGAAATTTGAAAATAGGCCTATTTGCACGTATTAGCCACATTATCAGTGCCTGCTAGAGTCAGCCATTACTGTAGGCTAATAAATTATTCCAACCAATCACTCTAGCTGGATCGTTGAGAAAAGGTCTGTAAATAGGCCTATATTATTAAGAAAGCCGGAGATTTGACTGATTTTGTTAGATAAGAAATCTAAGCTGGTTACTCGAATTATTTCAAGTAAATTTCTATTCTTTCATAATTTACATTTTAAATCAAGCAACAATTTACCTTGTGTTTATTAATGGTCCAACTCAATGTTATGTGTATCGTAGACTATAGTGGTTATGGACTTATGGTCATAATCAGATGGTCGGGGCAATGCATTTTCCGGCGGACAGTATACGGTGACATCTGCGTCCATGCATTGGGTCTGCATTACACCGCTGGAAGCAACTCGTGGTCATGTTTAGACTCGACGGAAGATAAGGTTCTTTGTACGTGTCCACAATGCTCAGTGTATAGGCTGGGTAGGAGCTTAAGTGTTCCGGTGTATTACTAGTTGGTCGTGTGCCAAGGGCCCAGGGTGTCCTTGGTCGCGTACTATAATTCGGGTAAGAGTCGGGCTGCCCTTTAAGATCGCATAACGTGGACCAGACAGATAAAATCGCTTTCTTATATGCCCCTGAACTCAGAGGGTACTTCGACGGAAGTACGACCTTTGAATAAGCGATAGAACGAGGACGCCATGTCTTCGGTCAATAGATCATGACCAGGTTCGCATTGTGAAGCTGACACGGTTCGTGACAGTCTCCCTATTACCGGCGGGCCGATTGAAAAACAACAACTATTCGTCGATAAAGGGGTTACAAAAGTGCAATGCACAACGGATCAAAAGACATGGCAACCATATGGGATGCACGTCAGCCACACATTTTTCTGTTAGACACCTTCTCCTTATCTCAAGTCAATTTGGATACAATGATTAGGCCTATAATCATATAGTTTAATTCTGCCTTTCTCCATTCCTTCAAAATCCTTTCTTACCAAAAGTATACGAGAATGATTATTACAATTTATGCGATATAATATGATATTTATACATGTATATCTTCGACTTGTGAGCATTAGACCTAGAGGCCGCGCCTATGGAAGGCTAGCCGCCTAGATCAATCGAGTGGGAAAAATATAACGCGTTCGTATATGCAATGAGGATTTAACTCTGCGCTCTTAGGCCAACAAAAAACTAGTATAGGCCTAGTTAACCCTTTAATACCTTCTCGGCATTAAAGGGTTAAAAAATACACCAGTAATAGCCTATATAAGAGAAATCGATATATGTCTGCCTTTGAACAGAGAAATCATCATCATCATCATCATCATCATCATCATCAATTCATCATCATCATCATCATCATCATCATCATCATCATCATCATCATCATCATCATCATCATCATCATCATCGTCGTCATCATCATCATCATCATCATCATCGTCGTCGTCATCATCATCATCATCATCATCGTCGTCATCATCATCACCATCATCATCATGATCATCATCATCATCATCGTCGTCGTCATCATCATCATCATCATAATCGTCGTCATCATCATCATCATCATCATCATCGTCGTCATCATCGTCGTCGTCATCATCATCATCATTGTACGATGATTACCTTATCGGCCTCTGAGTCGGGTGTCTGTAGTTCCGCCCATCGGTCTGTAGCATTACCGAGATCGAGTGATCCGAGAGGGATCATCAGTTGACCGATGTGATCTGAAGCTGAGAATCGGTCAAAGTCGAGCAACTGGAAGACAAGGGTCTTCGATGTCATCTCGGAATACGCAATCTATACCACAGAAAACGAACTTAATGTAGGGTGAGGAGGTGCGTAGGTGGGTAGCGTAAGGAACGATAAGCAGCCGCTTACAGTTGAACTGCAGGTGCTGAAAAGGAAGTACGTATAGCCTACGTTTGGAGAAGTTCTTTGATTTAGCACCAAACAAAGCAACTCGTGACACAGGTACAAATTGTTTACGAAGCCGAAAAGAACATTAGGACAGCTGGGACTAATATCCAGAGATATGAAGCCGCTACTTGTCAGCAAATCAGAAACAGTCTTTTCTTGTGTGTCACAGGTGATGTATGTGGTCGTCTATCCGGGTACTAAGCAGTTCTCTTGATTGAAATAATTCGTTTTCGCTGACAGTTTTCGCTAGGACAGTGGTAAGCAAAACAAAAAAGACTTTAAAAGGAAGCTAGGAAAACTGGGCTATTAAATGTGCCAGGTTAATTTGCAGTGGTTCTAACACAGACCCAGCGTCTTCTGAACAACTTAACCCATATATTATAATATATTATCATGCCGCACACGGGAATAAAAAGCTGTCGCAGCGAAGGGGTTAAAACCCATTTTACGCTATGTTGACTGGCTGATTTATCCTGGAAAAGTTCCGAATGTGGCCACAGACATAAACTACGCCAATGACCTAACTGTCATCGGTTTCATATCTCGTCAACAATAACAGTCTCAATGTATGGTGAGAAGGTGGGGTGGGTAAGGCAGAATAAGCTTGCAATTAAGCTAGTGCTGTGCGCTTAGCTATGGAATATAGTTTTGTAATTTGTGAGTTTATGGTAACGATTTGGTGCTTCAAAAGAATAATCTTGTCGGTAAGCAAAATACTTAGATAGAACGAGTGATATTCCATTAGTAATGGTGGAGTCCATGTAATGTCCTTGAGACTGACCTTGAAGACAAAAGTTTCGTTGAAGACTGGATTGAGGGTCTTCTCCTGGACCTTCGTCTCGAATTTCCGTTTGTCGTCCGGTTGTAAGTGGACTCGAATAAACGGATCCGACATTCCGTTTGCATCCATGGCAGGCACCTCCGCACACTCAACCACGCCAACCGTCAACTGTAACACCAGTGCACAAACGTCAACTGTAACACCAATGCACACACGTCAACTGTAACACCAATGCACACACGTCAACTGAAACACCATTGCACAAACGTCAACTGTAACACCAATGCACAAGCGTCAACTGTAACACCAATGCACAAGCGTCAACTGTAACGCCAATGCACAAGCGTCAACTGTAACACCAATGCACACACGTCAACTGTAACACCAATGCACAAGCGTCAACTGTAACACCAATGCACAAGCGTCAACTGTAACACCATTGCACAAACGTCAACTGTAACACCAATGCACACACGTCAACTGTAACACCAATGCACACACGTCAACTGTAACACCAATGCACACACGTATAATAGGAATAAATTCTGCTTATAATTGTACAGATAATAATAATAATTATAAATATCTCTGCCACTGTTCACATCATGGCAGTACCAGTCCCAAGGCCGGATAAAGGAGGAGGGCAACATTAATCATCTGTTTGATCAGACATTGTTGTTAGGCTGGAACTAGTGGAATTATTTTAATTATAATTTGATAACTGGCAGTCGATTTATATTGAGTCGTTAAAAACGTTGTAAAGGTGTCGTATGGCTTCACCCACATTCAATCTACGTTGGTTAGTTTAGCGATAGATATTATGACAGCAATGGCTCTTGGCGACGCTAATCAACTGTGTAATAAAAAACAGTGTTGTTAGGCTGGAACTAGTGGAACTAGTCTACCTATAAATATCTGTTCTTGTAGGATGTATGTATCATTATTTTTACCTCCAGGTGTCTCAAAATAGTTCAGAAGTTCGCAAAATTATTCGGATAATGCCAGAAATAAAACTGATGGTTGGTTAAGTATACACTCTAAATACAAACCATACCTTGAAGTAAGGTTAAGCTTACTTCGGCTTGTCCGTCAGGTGGATAGATTAAGGTATGCTTTAAAGTATCCTCCATAGCTTACTTGGGAGGTAACTTCTCTATGTTGCCATAAAGTAAGGTCAAGGTTACTTCGGGTTTGTCCGTCAGGTGGATAGCTAAGGTAACCATTTAGCAACTTGCAGAGCTTACTTTATAGCAACTTGCAGAGCTTACTTTATAGTTACTTTATAGCTTACTTTATAGCAACTTGCAGAGCTTACTTTATAGTTACTTTATAGCTTACTTTATAGCAACTTGCAGAGCTTACTTTATAGCTTACTTTATAGCAACTTGCAGGGCTTACTTTATAGTTACTTTATAGCTTACTTTATAGCAACTTGCAGAGCTTACTTTATAGCTTACTTTATAGCAACTTGCAGAGCTTACTTTATAGCTTACTTTATAGCAACTTGCAAAGCTTACTTTATAGCTTACTTTATAGCAACTTGCAGAGCTTACTTTATAGCTTACTTTATAGCAACTTGCAGAGCTTACTTTATAGCAACTTGCAGTGCTTACTTTATAGCTTACTTCTCAATGTTTCCAAAAGGAGAGGTTTCTTCAAAGCACATTGCCTCACCACCATGTGAGGCAATGTGCTTTGAAGAAAGCGGCCTAGGTTACCATAAAATAATCTTCAGTGCTACTTCATGGACTCTTGAAGAGTCTATACAATGAACCTTGACATTGCCCTCAGTAGTAAATAAAGTAAACCATTCAATCCAGTATTATACTAGAACAGAAAAACTCAATGATAAACTTTACTAATGCAATCTTCAGCATCATAATTTGTCAAAGTCAACGAGTTTATTACATTTGAAATCATAACAACATTACCAACCAAACAATCATCAAGTATAAACGAAGCCGTAAAAGAGCAATAGTTTAAACAGGGATGGGCCCTGATTTCCAGTATGCAACTGCTTACATTGGATAGTCACAATTGCTGAGATATAAGCATGCAGATTATTAGATTAAACATAGAATGACAGTATATCAGTAAAACAAATTCTTAAGATCGGCATCAGTCCTACACTAGCAAAAAGTCAAGCAACAGGATTGTAATAGAGAACTCAATAGTTCATATGAAACGAACATTAGTTTGAAAGTCTGCAATGTTATTACATAATAGGAATGCCTTTTTATACTAACATCAAAACAGTACTGGTGCCAGTTATAGTAGCAGTATTAACAATAGTAACTAATGCAAATAACAGTAATCCTACAATTAGTAACAATTGATAACTAGTAATCACAATACTAATAACAATGATGCTAGTACAATTTCCAGCATTTTTTCCAGTCATACGATTAGCAATAGCAATTCATTCATTCATTTCAGACATTTATATAGCGCCTCTTTAAGAATATCTACTCAGAAGCGCTCCCGACCCAACCACGGCTAAAGAGAACAGTATTAAGAGCAGAGTAGAACGCAGTCTCAAAAACCTAGTTCCACAGGGAGCACATTCCAGATTGCAGGGCCAACAACAGAAAAGGCACGGCGCTGCGCAATAGAAGTGCGTGACCAGGGGACAAAAAGCTCAGCCTGCTTACAAGAGCGGAGGGGGCCACGGCGCTGGACACTTAGGGTGGAGCAACAGAGCAACAAATAAACAGGGACCACACCCGCGAGACAGCGCCAAACCAAGGAAGATATTCGGTAAGTGACCCTGTGTGAGAAAGGAAGCCAGTGCAATAGCACAATAACAGCAACAATAGCCTTTAATGGAACATAATGGTCAGTACCAATCACACTAAAAATCACCTTTTAGCCAAAAAATCCTAAAAGTGAAAATTTATATTAATTATCAAAGCGGATTATGACATTGCCATGAATAATAATAGCAGCAATGTTCAGCAAATTGTACACTTTTAGAACAGGATAAAGCAGCAATCTTCATATTGTTCAAATGGGACATAACAATTAATAATAATTTATATTCATATTTTTGTACGTTCTCTATCTCTGATCACTAAAAAACTTAAAATGTTACATCTCCTATCAAGTTTCCAGTTCCTGCTAGACTACAATGTCCAATGTCCATTGATGCAGAATTTGGGGAATGCTGCGAATCTGCTTTCCACGAGACACTGTTACTTTGTTACAGATCGATGAATGTAGGAACATCTGAAAACAAGAACCCAGAATTTTATTTTTAATAGTATCACAAAAAAGATTGAATACAATTTTTAATTATAATGTGACAATAGACCTCTTTGACAACCCATTTCGAGGGTGCTTGACAAAAGTGCGCATGCCATAAAAGAGTCATGCTAAAATTACCTAGGTAGAAATTTACAGCCCTATTGATTGAAGTAATTTATTAAATGACAAACAAAAAGCAACAAAATATATGCAATGACAACACATTTACAATAGAGTTCTCTGATGTAGATGTCAAAGGAACACCCCAAAGGGCTTATAAACCTGCTAAGTCAATGGTTGTCTTCTTTCCCATGGAATTATTTCGGATGGCCTCGCGATATTTGGATACTGGTATATACACAGTGTCAGACAAGTAAGAAAGAAGAGAAAAACTTAACATGTAACTGATGAGAAAAAAATAAAAAGCACTGTATTCATTATTTCATACCAATTTAACACACAGCATAAATATTGTACATGCGGCCCCAGGTCCAATAATGCTTTAATGCAGTCCTAAATTGTTTCAAACATGGTATTTTTAGGTATATTACAATGGTTACAGAACGTGAATTCCAAAATCATGGACCCATGCATTTTAGTCTAGGCTTGGAATCTGAAAATTACACTGTTAGAAGCAAATCATGTAACAATTTGCTAACCGGTGTTTCTAGACTAATTTGACCCTCCTGGAACCGAAAATCGCGGTTAGCAAGCTGGATTTTTGGCGGTTCCATGGGAAAAACAAGATGGCGGACAAGATGACTGCCAATTGCTTATTATGCCTAAAAGTAAAGTATTGTATGTGATAGTAACACGGTTTTAGACTCTAAATTAAGACTATGGGGTTCAAGGAATGCAATGAAATCAAATACATATATGAAGCACTGCCAAAAAATCAAAATGGCGGACAAAATGGCGGCTAGAATTTTAAATGGCCGTAAATGAAGTTATGTATGCAATAGAAACATGATTACAGAGTCTAAATCAACATTTTCGAGATCAAGGAATGCGATGGGACCAAGGTTACATATGTAGCACTGCACCGGAAACCAAAATGGCGGACAAAATGGCGGCCAGAATATTAAAATGGCTATAGCTGAAGTCATATATGCAATGGAATCATGATTTCAGGGTTTAATTCAACATTTTCAAGGTCAAGGAGTATGATGGAACCAAAGTCAAATATGTAGCACAGTACGAAAACCAAAATGGCGAACAAAATGGCGGCCAGTATCCTAAAAAGGGTACAAGTGAAGTCATGTATGCATTAGGAATTTGATATCAGTTTTTTACCCGGTCTTTGCAAGATGAATTCTGGGGCCTGTGCTGTGGAATTTATCTACAATGTTCCATTATTTGGCTAGATATGATCATTCAAATTATCACAATTGCCTCATCAAGTCTTAAACCAAGGAGCGTTCGGCAAAAGATCACCGACGTAGTTACCATGTATCACCATATCATAACATATCAAGCTGACTATCTCATGGATCTGGCATGAGTGGCATCAATATCGTGACGTGTAAAGGTGCTTTCAGTTGGCTACAAGAGGGTAAATAATTATTGTATTGGATAGGCACTGGACCTAGACATTGCTTATAAAAAAGTGGAACCATACAGAAATGGTGACTATGACCACAACTTCGTCACGGTATAGAGTCTTGAAAGGTACTCAGTAATGTTGTCGAAAAATTGGCTGAATGTTCTTGGCATGCCTGAAAGGAAAGCTGATCTAATTTCATTCCTGTCCATTCAGCTCTCAACAGCTACATTTGGAGATATAGATGTAGGCCTAGCTGTTGCTGGTGGTTCGGTGAAAGAAGAAAAGGTGTTGCCTACGACCGGTCAGATGTGTATGCCTTATATTTAACGATGTTTGGATGATGACGGGAATATCAGCAAAGCGAAAGTTCATCCAATTCAAGCAACTATGATATGAAGAAATATATTGGCTTGTCATGCCATAACTGGATATGATGTGACATATTTAACAGGATTGAACTGAAATAATGCATGAATAACCTAATTGTAAAATTCTCACTTGCCTTTTACATTGGGAACATTCCTCTATAAGCTGAGTTAAGCTCATTACCAAACTGTAAGTTGGAAGAGACCTATCTTTCATATATTGATGCTCATGCAGACGCCATCTACATTAGGACGGAGTGCGGTGGACGACAGTAATCGTTACTAGTGTGGTCTGGGATTGGTCCTGCGCCACAGTCACATTATGGAGTTTATCTACTGCAGATCATGCAAAGTGGATGGCCAATTTAATCGAACACTACCAGATAAGTGCTGCTATTATGTAGGTCGAGATTAAGAGATGCGTTTTGAGGCTGGAAGCCAGTGAAAAACATCCCGCATGTAAGGAAAATTCAGGGCATATTTTGATATATGACCAATAAGCCGAGCAGCAGAGCAAATGACCCAGTCAAGATGCCCTATTAAGCCAGATGGGTGACCAGCCAGAACCGAGCAGCAATGACCAACTCTGCTGGTAACAAAGGAGGGGACAAGAATGCGAAATGACACTTCATACTAAAGATGCACTTTAGTTTACTTGATATTGCCCAGTTCCCAAAATTCAGAAATGCATGCACAATCATAAAAACACTGATTGTGCTAAGCAATTGTGAGCGAACGACTTGCTCAAGGTCTCTACAGGCGACTCTCTGAGTGGAAGCACAAACAAATAGGCTGAGAACTAAAAATCAATTCAGCTACCATTACTCAATGCAATTATTCACAGTGAAGTCACAAATTTATGTTCAACAGATGAAAGAGATGACAAAAGAAAATTCTATGGTCAGCTTCGAAAGTGTTACAGGAGTAAAGAGGGTAATTACTTTAATTCTATCTTAAAGGACAGTTTGTCAAAAATTAAACTAGTCACAGCAAAGTAATAATTCACATCTATGGCAGAAATTTTACATACATGTATGTAAGAAGTTGAATTAAGTCGGAATCTAAAGGAATTCCAGCACGTCTAATTCAGGTCAAGACAAGGGACACACCAAGGTAAACAAATTTGATCTTCACCTTCAAAAGACGAGCTGTTGGTGTTGGCACAGGCTACAATTTCATTGACACAGAAACAACCAGATGCCAGTAACTCCAGCAACTCCTAGATCAAAACCAATTGAGAATTTTTAAATCACAAGAGTGAAATCATCATATATGCAAAATAACATGTAACTGATCAATCTTAGACTTAGCTGTAAACTTGCTATTTTGTATGCTCACCTTAAGATAAGTAAATAAACATGATTATATGTGGGATGCCCTGCATTACCTCTCTGCCTCGTAGTGAATTATTAAATAGCGGGTCTCTGCTTTGCTGTGGCAGTAACACAAAGCTGCTATTACCAGCTTTGCCAGTAGAGTATTGTCTTGCGGTCCCAAAGGAGGGAACAAGCATGCGAAATCACACTTCATACTAAAGATGCACTTTAGTTTATTTGATATTGCCCAGTTCCCAAAATTCAGAAATGCATGCACAACCATAAAAAAAACACCGATTGTGCTAAGCAATTGTGAGCGAACGACTTGCTCAAGGTCTCTACACAGCGACAAGCTGAGTGGAAGCACAAACAAATAAGCTGAGAACTAAAAATCAATTCAACTACCATTACTCAATGCAACTATTCACAGTGAAGTCCCAAATTTATGTTCAACAGATGCAAGAGATGACAAAAGAAAATTCTATGGTCAGTTTCGAAAGTGTTACAGGAGTAAAGAGGGTAATTACTTTAATTCTATCTTAAAGGACAGTTCATCTGAAATTAAACTAGTCACAGCATAGTAATAATTCACATCTATGGCAGAAATTTTACATACATGAAAGAAGTTTAATTAAGTCGGAATCTAAAGGAATTCAAGTACGTCTAATTCAGGTCAAGACAAGGAACACATAAGCTACCAAGGTAAACAAATTTGATCTTCACCTTCAAAAGACGAGCTGTTAGTGTTGGCACATGCTACAATCTCATCGACACAGATGCCAGGAACTCCAGCAGCTCCTACATTAAAACCAATTGGGAATTTTTAAATCACAAGAGTGAAATCATCATATGTGCAAAATATCATGTAACTGACCAATCTTAGACTTAGCTGTAAATTTGCTATTTTGTATGCTCACCTTAAGATAATTAAAATGAACGATAAAAGTTTGTTAAATAAACATGATTATATGTGGGACGTCCTGCATTGCCTCTCTGCCTCGTAGTGAATTATATGGTGGGTCTCTGCTTTGCTGTGGCAGTAACACAAAACTGCTATTACCAGCTTTGCCAGTAGCGTATTGTCTTGCGGTCCCTATCTCATGATGCCGCTGTAGTCCTTGCAGGCCACTCATCTAGCTTAATAGGGCATCTTGACTGGGTCATGCGCTCTGCTGCTCGGTTTATTGGTCATATTCCAAAATTTGGCCCAATCTCTGCTTACATGTGTGATGCTTTGCACTGGCTTCCAGTCTCGCAGCACATCTCATACAGAATAGCAGCACTTGTCTGGCGGTGCCTTACTGGTAGTGCCCCGTCCTACTTATCTGATCTATGTCTGTGACATAGCCTCCCGTCGAGCTTTACACTCTTCGGCCAATGGGGAGTTGGTGGTCCCTCGAATCTGCTCTGCTACCAGACTGCGTTGAGCCTTCTCGGTTGTTGGCCTGTCCACATGGACCGACCACAGAGAACGAATGCCTCTGCACTGTTGCAGAGCAAGTGAAAGGAACCATTAAGTCACCATGGACAGCAGAAATTATTATTGTAAAATAATAGCAAGAACAGTGAAGGTTAAATTGTCAAATATGGTCTCTATGTTAAAGTTTTAAACAGTCATGAATAATATACCCAAACAAGTCATCGAAAGAGCAGAAAAATGACACTACGAACACAAGTGTGCCAAATTCCAAGTAAATCTGAGTCTGTCATGTCAATCATCGTTGCAATTAGGTTGATTTGACAGTTTACACATCGGTCTTTTTATATGTATGCACAATGCATGTGCTATTTATGGGTTAGCTTAAAAAGCTAAGAATGATAATTATTAATGTTCTACTTGCCTCGCTAAATGCCAGTGGGACTCTTCTCCAAAGATGAAACCTACAAAATTACAAGAATACATCCATTACAGTTTCCATAAGCAAAAAAAATTTGCAGAGCTCAGTTCGTTGAATATTTTGATTTAAATTTTCCTTTTAGGGATTCTCAACTGAGATCGTTTTACAGCAGATGTTTAGTGCACCATCGGTTAATGGGTTATACAGAAACATTCCGGGGCCCAGTGTAAAGGTTGCAAAGGACCCCCTCCTAAACATTACCCCCCCCCCCCCGGTAACTTGCAACCGGTTTCAGATTACCCCCTGAAATTAGATTTGCATCAATCATCGCATTTATTGCACTCGCGAACGACTTAATTCTGAGGCGTTTTTGATCACTAATATCTCAGGAAGTAGGATAGAAACTTCTATAAAATTTTCACAACATTAGTGGTCTTATGAGTAGACTCTGACCATTGTAAAATTTTACAGTTTGAACCATTACTTGTGAGCCCAGCTCAGCCTGAAAATGGCATTTTGTTAATTTCGACAGTATGAAAATTGATTTTTGAACAACCATTACTCTGTTACTAATATTAAATATAAAGTCCCAGAACTTTTTGGGTTTGTAATAGACCTTGTGATTAATGATCTGGCAAATTCTGAGGTATTTTAAATGCTAACTTGATGTGTTAGACCTACTTGTAAACTGCACAAAGTGAAAAGTAGGTCATCTCCCGATTGCAATATGGCCATGTGTCAAGTCGTTCAAATCTACCTTGGGTAAAATGTTATTTAGAGATTCCTGCTCCACCTACACTACTAGTCAGCTCACTGACTCTACCTGGTATGATCTTATAACACTAATGTCATTCAAATGACTTTAATGTTTAAGGGTCATTGGCAATATTATAAAGAATGAAACATATATGATCCGTTAGGTGGATTCGTATTTTGAGCTTATGAATGAGCAAGTATTGTGAAGAGAGATACACAGAGAGGTTCAGAGAGAGAGAGAGAGAGAGAGAGAGAGAGAGAGAGAGAGAGAGAGAGAGAGAGAGAGAGAGAGAGAGAGAGAGACAGACAGACAGACAGACAGACAGAGACAGACAGAAACAGAGGCACAAACGTAGGTAGGAATGTAAGACATAGAAGAGGGTGGGATGCTTTAGTTCATTGCCAATATATGCAATGGGTAATCTTCTAGAATGGCTCGGCAGCAAGTAAACAATATGGTGGCCACAGATCAGCACAGAATAGAGTGCTGTCACCTGCGGCAATCAATAGTTCAATGTGTCCAACAGCATACGGCGATAAATACTAAATAGCCCAATCTTTCCGCACAAATAAGCACGTCAGAATATCCATGCAAAGAATATGGCCGAACTAGATATTGTTAAAAAGAGTTAGTTTCGAATTTTATATATTTACTCGTATTTACAGCATATTTTTCCCTATTTATAATTTTAATAACTAGGCCGTTTTTATTTAGATCTCGCATTGATTATTTATTTGCATTGTATCGTGGGATGCGGGCTGATAGGTCGCAGCGTTCTATTTTAGCTAAGTCTTTGTGCCAAATTCCAAGTAAATC